>CAWUFW010013209.1:0-489631 GCA_963921515.1 Calotriton arnoldi
TTTTTTAAATGTTCAATCTGTTGACTGTAAATACCTATTGCATGTGAATTATCACTTTTGGAACTAAAAGAAGTGTGTTTAGAGTCATTTTCCTGCCCGAAATCAGTCAAAATAGAAGCTTCTGAGTAGGAGAAAAAGTCTTTAAAATTAGCAATTTTGGTCACTGTGAGGCCTTAAAAAGTGGTTATTCAACATGAGGCACGATCCAATTGACATTTTGAATCATTATTTGTACAGTCAAAAAAAAGCAATTTTCTGATGAAAAACGATTACCCCGGACCTGTCAAACTTTCTCCAGATGATCAGGAATGGTGATTTTTTAATGTTTAATCTTTTGACTGTAAATAACTATGGCATGTGAATTATCACTTTTGGAACTAAAATAAGTGTGCTTAGAGTCATTTTACTGCCCGAAATCAGTCAAACTAGAAGCTTCGGAGTAGGAGGAAAAGTCTGTAAAAATGACAATTTTGGTCACTGTGAGGCTTTAAAAAGTGGTTATTCAAAATGAGGCACGATCCAATTGACATTTTTAATCATTTTTGGTAAAGTCCCAAAAATTTATTTTCTGATGAAAAATGATGACCCCGGACCTGTCAAACTTTCTCCAGATGGTCAGGAATGGTGATTTTTTATTGTTTAATCTTTTGACTGTAAATAACTATGGCATGTGAATTATTACTTTTGGAACTAAAATAAGTGTGTTTAGAGTAATTTTCTTGCCCGCAATCGATCAAAAAGAAGGTTCTGTGTAGGAGGAAAGGTCTGAAAAATGGCAATTTTGGTCACTGTGACACTTTAAAAGCGGATATTCAACATGAGGCACGATCCAATTGACATTTTGAATCATTTTTTATACAGTCCCAAAAATCTATTTTCTGATGAAAAACGATGACACCGGACTTGTCGAACTTTCTTCAGATGGTCAGTAATGGTGATTTTTTAATGTTTAATCTTTTGACTGTAAATAAGTATTGCATGTGAATTATCACTTTTGGAACTAAAATAAGTGTGCTTAGAGTCATTTTCCTGCCTGAAATAAGTCAAAATAGAAGCTTTGGAGTAGGAGAAAAAGTATGTAAAAATGGCAATTTTGATCACTGTGAGGCCTGAAAAAGTGGTTATTCAACATGAGGCACGATCCAATTGAGATTTTGAATAACTTTTTGTACAGTCCAAAAAATCACTTTTCTGATGAAAAACGATGACCCTGGACCTGTCAAACTTTCTCCAGATAGTCAGTAATGGTGATTTTTTAAGGTTTAATCTTTTGACTGTAAATAACTATTGCATGTGAATTATCACTCTTGGAACTAAAATAAGTGTGTTTAGAGTCATTTTCCTGCCCGAAATCATTCAAAATAGAAGCTTTGGAGTAGGAGGAAAAGTCTGTAAAAATGACAATTTTGGTCATTGTGAGGCTTTAAAAATTGGTTACTCAACATGAGGCACGATCCAATTGACATTTTGATTCATTTTTTGTAAAGACCAAAAAATCAATTTTCTGATGAAAAACGATGACCCCGGACCTGTCAAACTTTCTCCAGATGGTCTGTAATGGTGATTTTTTAATTATAAAATCTTTTGACTGTAAATAACTATTGCTTGTGAATTTTCACTTTTTTTTAACTAAAATAAGTGTGCTTATAGTCATTTTCCTGCCCGAAATCAGTCAAAATAGAAGCTTCGGAGTAGGAGGAAAAGTCTGTAAAAATGGCAATTTTGGTCACTGTGAGGCTTTAAAAAGTGGTTGTTCAACATGAGGCACGATCCAATTGACATTTTGAATCATTTTTTATACAGTCCCAAAAAATCTATTTTCTGATGAAAAAACGATGACCCCGGACTTGTCGAACTTTCTTCAGATGGTCAGTAATGGTGATTTTTTAATGTTTAATCTTTTGACTGTAAATAAGTATTGCATGTGAATTATCACTTTTGGAACTAAAATAAGTGTGCTTAGAGTCATTTTCCTGCCTGAAATAAGTCAAAATAGAAGCTTTGGAGTAGGAGAAAAAGTCTGTAAAAATGGCAATTTTGATCACTGTGAGGCCTTAAAAAGTGGTTATTCAACATGAGGCACGATCCAATTGAGAATTTGAATAACTTTTTGTACAGTCCAAAAAATCACTTTTCTGATGAAAAACGATGACCCTGGACCTGTCAAACTTTCTCCAGATAGTCAGTAATGGTGATTTTTTAATGTTTAATCTTTTGACTGTAAATAACTATTGCATGTGAATTATCACTCTTGGAACTAAAATAAGTGTGTTTAGAGTCATTTTCCTGCCCGAAATCATTCAAAATAGAAGCTTTGGAGTAGGAGGAAAAGTCTGTAAAAATGACAATTTTGGTCACTGTGAGGCTTTAAAAATTGGTTACTCAACATGAGGCACGATCCAATTGTCATTTTGAATCATTTTTTGTAAAGACCAAAAATCAATTTTCTGATGAAAAACGATGACCCCGGACCTGTCAAACTTTCTCCAGATGGTCTGTAATGGTGATTTTTAATTATAAAATCTTTTGACTGTAAATAACTATTTCATATGAATAATCCCTTTTGGAACTAAAATAATTGTGTTTAGAGTCATTTTCCTGCCTGAAATCGGTCAAAATAGATGCTTCTGAGAAATTAAAAAGTGGTTATTCAACATGAGGCACGATCCAATTGACATTTTGAATCATTTTATGTACAGTCCAAATAATCAAATTTTTTATGAAAAAACGATGTCCGGACCTGTCAAACTTTCTCCAGATAGTCAGTAATGGTGATTTTTATCATGTCTAATCTTTTGACTGTAAATAACTATTGCATGTGAATTATCACTTTTGGAACTAAAATAAGTGTGTTTAGAGAGATTTTCCTGCCCGAAATCGGTCAAAATAGAAGCTTCTGAGCAGGAGGAAAAGTCTGTAAAAATGGCAATTTTGGTCACTATGAGGCTTTAAAAAGTGGTTATTTAGCATGAGGCACGATCCAATTGACATTTTGAATCATTTTTTGTACAGTCCAAAAAATCAATTTTCTGTTGAAAAACGATGACCGCGGACCTGTTGAACTTTCTCCAGATGATCAGTAATGTTGATTTTTTAATGTTTAATCTTTTGACTGTAATTAACTATTGCA
Source organism: Calotriton arnoldi (assembly GCA_963921515.1). Lineage (NCBI taxonomy): Eukaryota > Metazoa > Chordata > Amphibia > Caudata > Salamandridae > Calotriton > Calotriton arnoldi. The sequence goes on from CAWUFW010013209.1 coordinate 3,131, forward strand.
TGTGAATTATCACTTTTGGAACTAAAATAAGTGTGTTTAGAGTCATTTTCCTGCCAAAATCAGTCAAAATAGAAGCTTCTTATTAGGAGGAAAAGTCTGTAAAAATGTCAATTTTGGTCACTGTTGTCGTGTAGTTCCTATAGTACCCATGCAGGACCTGCGCGTTTGGATAACATAAACCATGGGCTTGGTGTTAGACTGACTCTGTGCACACCCACCGCATATGTTAGCCTGATTTGCATTAGCTAGCTCACAGTGCCACTAGAATCTCCTCTTATCGGGGAGAGATTAGTGTCTGGAAACCTTAGACCATGACAACCCAAATTCCTCAGAATCGTGGAAACAATATACTACTTTTCGCTCAGTCACTTGTGTTTACTTATTCGGTTTGTCTCAGAGAGTTACACAGAATAAACAGTCTGGGCGTTTCAATAAGTATTTATTGAACAGTTGTTATTCTAGTGTAAAATATATGTGCTGCAGCAACCAGCAGACAATAGCAGAGATATATTATCAGCAGTACGATGAAAGCAAAGGGATAGAACAGTTCTACTATATTGCAATAATCATGAATACATACATGAATATAAAAAGCATTATGAAAAGTGCGCGTACTTCTACGATGCCTAACTAGATGTACCTGAGTGTACCTAGCATATGTGTAGGTCTAAAAGCCTAAGAGCCAAGAATCCTTCTAGGATTTAGTCGAACCCCCATACCTGAATAGAGAGAGTGTGGGACCCCATCCTGGTCTCGAGTTGGACACCCCGCAAGGGCTGTGTCAAACCGCTGTCAGCTGGAGCGACTGCATGCAGGAGCCTCAGCATCTCTGGTCAGTGTGTCAGCATGAAGTCTCGGTTCCCTCTGTCTTACCGGGGTAAGATGTGGTGTATTTATACCCTGAAGACTCTAGTTGCTTCGTATGGTTTGTATTGGCCCTTGTTAGACTTGAGGAAGACGTCAGGGGTGAACTTTGTACATACATATTATGCAGGTGGTGTATTCCTATAGAGCCATGCATAATTGATGAGTACAGTGTGGGCCTGTGTTTGGGAAAAACCCTGCTGTATTCAAAACCACAGGATAGATAACGTTCAGCCCTCAGAGCTTGTTGTGTACTTGCAAGGACCAATGTAGGTGAAAGATCATGCCTATATTATGAATCATGACTATAATAGGACATGTACAGTTATGACCGTAATAGGGCATATGCGGCATTGACCATAATAGGGCAAGTACGAATATGACCATATTAGGGCAAATACAAATACGTCCATTTTAGGGCATGTATGAACGGGTCTACATTAGGGCCTCTATACGGGACATAACACCCACTCCTCTTCCGAATAGGATGATAATGACCAAACTTAAAATCTGGACAATTTAAACACATTTTAAAAGCAAGTAAAAACATGGTTTTAAAATTGTTTAAAAAAAACTTTAAAAATGTTACAATTCAGCTATTTCCAATTGCCACTAAAAAAACAAATGTCTATTTTGTTTCTCTATATAAGTTGCTTCACTTAAAGCGGAAGAAGGCCATGCTTTTCTCAAGCGAAAGTGTCAATTTAGGAAATGTTCCAAATTTGCTCGCTTATTATGAAAATGAGTGGAGAAGCCGAATTCTTTACCAGGACGCGATGAGCCAATTCGAGATTAAGTGTCCTGGCTGGGAAGCACAACACTATCTGTGTGAGCTACTGCAGACGACAAATTCAACGCCTCACAGAGAACGTCAATCGCACATAGATGGAATGTAGCACTGCCAACAGTCGATGCTGCGGCAGCTTGTGCGGCAGGTGTTACCTGGGTGCCTGTGGAGGAGCCACCTAACCCAACAAGAGCAAAAGGCACCTGTGGATTCTCCAGGAATGCATTCATCAGAATTGGAAGCCGCTGGGGACAACGCAGAGCATGGGCCTTTATGGGGTCCAGCATTGCATCTGTGTCCGGAGGCGCATCTGATGGAAATGTTAGACAAAGATCCAACGTGCATTCTTCTCCGCAAAACAGGCATCGAAGAACAGGTAAGATGCAGTCTACCCAGACTGGTTGAAAGGATAGAAACCAGGAGGCATTGAGTTCTCGCAGGCAAGAAATGCCCAGAAGTTTTACCATGCGTTCACTGTATTTCCGCTCCAGGAGTATGTTCGCCATTCCCTCGGGAATTGGGCCGTCTATTGCGTAGCAGTAGTATTATGAATAGGACCCCTGCAATCAGCAACAGAATAAGTGGGAGTCCTCCAAATACGCTTTCCAATACGGAGTGTATAAAATTTGGGATTACTCCGAGGACTGTCTGAAAGGTGCTTAACAGTCCTGACCCTATGGTCTTAAATAGGTGTACAATACCGCTCGTATCAGACATATTGAAGATACGTCCCATCATTTCTATGAAATGAAAGGGGCAGTTTGTACGTATAAGCGCCTGTATCTCAGTCGAGGTCCTTGCAACTTGAAGTTCAAAGGTTTCTCGAACGGAGGTTAATGGCACGGGTTGCTGTAAAAGCATGGCTTGCAGTCTGCTCAGAGTATCAAATTGTATGAAAGAAACGTTCAGTGAAGGCCATAATGGCGCCTCCCTGACTTTGTTCAGTGGCGGAAACAATACTTGCATACAGCAAGTAACCCTGGAGTTAACAGTGACCAGATAGGCGACGCCCGGAAGCATCCCACAGCAACCTTGATCGTTTAGCATCAAGTAACTCCCATTCGAGAGCAGCTGGAAAACCGGCATGATCATGGCCGCTGGGGTCCCTGTCATGTGACACGATAGGCTTGCTACTGAACCACTACAGGCTCCGTGTAGTGAAATGTCCTGACACATGAGAGAACTTCCTAAAGCGTTCTTGCAGTTTGTACCACTCAGATACACTTCTCGATCCCCATTCCGGCATCGGTATCTATATGGTAACTCCCAAATTTCCTTAATGTAACCCTTACCCATCTTTTCATATTTGCCTGCCTGCCTTTGCTCAAGGCAATAGTGAAACTGAAACGTAGTGACCGGCAGAGTGATTTGGCCATGAATTAGCCATTCAGTTGATGGTGATTCGGCTACAGTGAATGGTAACCTTTCCAGTTTCTCAATACGCAGCATTGTGTATTTGGCTCCCCTTTGTGCCTTTTCTGTCTGTTTATCAGTCAGATTGTATTCTGAAAACAGAGACGTGGTGTTTATGAAACGCCAGGGCACATAGCCTGCACGCAAAGATTGTAGCGTCCAGCTTAGCATCATAATAGAACGTAGCTGAGATTGCCCGTGCTGTAACAAGGCCAGATCTTGTTCTAATATGTCGATTGCCGAAGACACAATGTTGCCTAAGGAGTAAATCCTGGAGGTCAAAGTTGTTAACCCATTATCCACTACAGCTAATGCCTTTTCTAAGTTAATACAGTCTATTTCCCGTATTCTTTCTGCGGCCTCTTGTTGGGATATTTTCCAGTTTTCATTATAATAGGTATAAATGCCGGCATATATGAAACGTTTCTGACGTGTTTTCCTTGGGCCTAGCAAGAAATCCCTAAGGTCTACATCAGGTGTGAGTAAGGTCAAGTGATGTTTTACTTCTGTGAGTGTTGAGGTCTCTAGCCAATCAAGGCACAACTTCCCAACACTATAGGATGTCACTACCCCTGGGTGTTGTCTTTGTACATAGCGTGTATCTGGCCTATGGATACTAAACCCTTCGGTTGAATTCATAAATCTCTGTTGACAGGTGTTTGTGTCAATGGGCCAAATCAGCCATTTCGTCCAATCAGGATCTGATCTGTTGTACTGGAGGATGTCATCTAATCCTACCCCTTGTGTAGTTGAATTCTGCCCCCCACCCATCTGTGATGGTGTAGGAAACCCGGGTGAGTTCAGTTCCTTGTTCTTGGCTAGTCCAAGACAGGATGTCTGTTGCACAGTTTCATTTAGAAATATCATCTGCTGTGGAATGAGGCATGCTCTAAAAAGCGCTTCTGTTCCCTGGACTTGCCAGTCCCTAGAACCCCAGATTGATTTTAAATCTATAATGTCCTTCCATAGGTCGAAACCCTGTGTAGACAACTGGGCCATAAAGGAGGCAGAGTAAATCTGTTTGGTGTTAGTCAACATAATTTTCTGTGCTGATGTTTTTGCCACTTTGTAATAAAATGACTTCGGGTCAGATGTATTGAACCCTGAAAAGTATGTGAATTTCTGTGCAAAAGTTTGCGAACTACCTTTTGGAGGTGTTGGGCAGTGTTCCCACTGGTGGTATTCAAATACATTTCTAGGTGTTATAGATTTGTGCAAGAAATGATGACCATAATGTTGGTAACAGTACAATGTATCATAGTCTGAAGTACCTTCTAACATTTCATTGTTCAGAAATGCAGCAGTTTTTTCTAAATCAGACATCATAGCATTTACAGTTTCAGTGTCCCAATCATCAGAAAATGTACTGGAGGTAAAGATATCACTTAAAGAAATTTTAAATACATGTTTAAGCTTTAAAAGTTCAGTCGGACCGAATATATCATAATCAATCTTGTCCCATACTATACCGTCCGGTATAGGAACTGCTGTGATGTTCACTGAAGACAAGTCTCTTGGTTCACAATGTGAAGACTGGTGAGGTTTTAAAATCAAATTGACTCTTTGGGCTGTAGAGCTCTGCTGGAGATATCGTTCATTAATTAGCATACTAAAAGTTATAATTAAACCTAGCCAGAAAAGAAAAAAGAAAATCCCAGTGATATACCATAGTTCAATCCAAGGTGACACCAGGTAAGTCTTTCTAAAAAAGTCAATGAGTTTCTGTTTGCGTGATTTTTTGGCTGGCGTCGTTTCCGGCTCACTTGGGTCCAGTGAAAACGTATCAAAGTTCATGAAATAGCCAGAAGCAGTTCGATCAATTGTTGGAATTGCATCAGGATTTGTTGAGATCGGATTTTGCTCTTGACGAGGCATGCTGACGTAGATGTCAGTAGTCGGTCTTATTGCAACTTGGTTGTTAAGTTGATTTTCATTCTGAAGATGAATTTCTTGTTGAAGTGGAACGAGTTCCATAGCATTGTTGCTCATTCCTTCATTCCGTACAGGTGGCTCTTCAAACGTGATGAGTCTTTCTGTTTGGACTTCTTGGATTGTAGCGAGAGGAGGGCGTCTGCTAATGTGGAGTCCACGTGGCCTACTGCTTAGCATCGGCCACATAGTGTGGTTTGATTAAGTCGATTGAGACAAATGTTTTCGCCTTTTTTCCGGCAACAGGCGGCAGAAGTACAGTTCTTGTGCCTTGGATTGCTAGGACCGGTACAGGCTTTCTGTATGATGGCCCAAATTGTTTCTCGTCTGCAATCTTTTCTCTGACCAGATCTCCGATTTTTGGGATCCAGACAGGTCTTGCCGTTACTACCTTGACTTCCTCAGTGGCGGTCTGTTTCTGGAGCACGTTACTTTGTTGTGTTCTGGATTTATTTAGATCCTGTAAAACAGCCAAACGATCATGGATATCAAATGGTTTTTAATCCGCCACTGTGCCTTCACAATCAAGATCAGGTACCCATATTCTTGTCCCAAATAGGACCTCGTAAGGAGTGACACCTCCTAGAGAGCTTCTTGGCTGATTGTTAATCGCTCGTTGTACCCCATAAAGGTGATCAACCCATCTACCGCCCTTGCCTAATATCCTAGCTGTTAAAGATTGCTTTAAGTCACGTTTTTTCCTCTCCACAATGGAATTTCCCTCAGGATGATATGGAGAGGAGTACCGCAATGCTATGCCCATTCCTTCCATGGCCTCTTTGTAAGCCCGAGAGCTAAACGCCGGGCCACGGTCAGAATGTAACGTGCCAACTGCGTATGTGCCGATAAAGACTCGCAAATCTTTTATAACAGTTCGAGCGTCAGCACAGCGCTGAGGCCAGACCCATAGGAATCTAGAGCAGGAATCCACTACAACCATGATATATTTCTTGGCCCCATCAGATTGTAGGGGTCCGCAGTGGTCCAAATATACACATGCGAGAGGTTTGTCTGATTTCAGCAATGGTGTCTGCGCTGGGCGTGTTACAGTGGAACCTTTCATCTGCTGGCAGATGTCGCACTTTAAGACATAGTCTTTGGTCTGCTTTGTTAACCCTGGCCACCAGTAGCGCTGTTTCAGTAAAGAAATAGTCGCTGTAACGCCTGTATGCGCAGAACCCAAACCCTCGTGTGCTGCTAAAATTAAGCCTTGCTTACGATCCATATTTGGTATTACTCTATCCCCCACTCCAGGAATCTGAGTATATGGAATATTTTGTGCATCTAACTTGTAGGAGTACTTGAGTGGAAATTTTTTAGGTACTGCTGGGCTGCCTTTGCGTGAAGCATTGACAGCTACCATAATCTCGCCGTCAATTCTCATTTTTGAACGAGTGATTGCAGCTACGGAAGCCGTGCAAACAGCCCCCTTTGCGGCTTCATCAGCCAATGAATTCCCTTCAACGTGAACGCCATCACGCTGATGACTCAGTGTATGTATCACGTGAGCCCTTGGTTGTTCGTTTCTCAACTCCACTACCTGTTCTCATAGCATTTTGTGCTTAATTGTGCCACCTTTTGCATCTTTAAACCCGTTTTGTTCCCAATGATGTAAATATACATTGTATGACTGTACACAGTAAAAGGAAATTAGTGTGGGGAATTCGTGATCCGTATTTACAAGTGCCAGTATCAGTGCTTTTAATATTGCCAACTGAGCCGTGCAGTCTCCTAGAGATTGCGTTTTAGTGCAACTCGGATGGAACTTTCCATCGTGTATGTGACCTTTAACAATCGCACACGCTGCGCTGTAAGCTTGCTTACTTCCTATGGCTGGTTGAGCAGATCTGTCAGTGTAAATAATGTATTCATACTGATCTAGAGGCAAAATTTCATTTGGTAGAGGATATTCTTGTTCGTATTGCAGAAATGCTTGTGTTTTTAAACTTGGATCAAATCAGTATTCTAACATCTGTTGCAGTAAGAGAATTAGCCCATTGTATCCATCTCGGATGTAAGGCTTTCGCATTTGGAATGCTAGCCTTTGCAACAGCTTCTAAGGCTGGTACTGGGGTCATGGCAATTATGCGTTTAACCTGAGCCAGAGCTCTTTCTCTTGCTACAGCGGTCTGCACTGCTGTCAGGATTTTTTCTGTTGAAGTGAAACGCATCTCTGCGTTTGTGTACAGGTGTGATTTGTATGCGATTGGTACTGTTTCGCCTTCATTGAAAGTCAAATAAGTGTACCCGCATTGACCCGCTATTACTCGGATCACTAAGTTGCGTACGTTTACGCGTGTCTGTAAATGTTTAGAAGCTATCATGTCTTCCTGTAGGGAACGCAGGATATTTGTATGTTCTTGTGTCCATTGTCTGACTGAAAAATCAGGTTTTATTAAGTCGTAGAAAGGTTTTACTCTTTCTGCGTAATCCAAAATGTATGTTCGACCAAAATTTAGGAATCCCAGAATTGATTGTAAATTATTTAATGATTTTGGAGGTTGAAGCAGCGCACATTTTTCTAAAAAGTTTGCTGCTAGGCTTTTTCCTTCACTTGACAGCTCATACCCTAAGAACAGAACATTGAGATGGGCAATTTTTGATTTTTTGAAATTAAATGTATAGCCCTCAGAGGCGAATCCCATAATAATGGTGCTCACCCTGGTCAAGTGCCTCGGTAAGTCTTCGTCCGTCAGATAAATATCATCCACATAGGACAATGCTTCTTCATCCAAATTTTGGAGTAACTCTGTTACTCTTGCTGAAAATACCCCGGGGCTATTTTTATACCCTTGGGCTAGTCGACAAAATTGTCGCTGGGACCCTAACGCACTGAATGCGTTCAGATACCTGCTTTCAGGTGCTATATTTTGGCAGAAAAATCCATTTGAGATATCTAGTGTTGTTTTGTATTTTTTGCGCACAATGTTATTCATTAATGCGGCACTATGTGCATTTTGAACTGCAAATGTCTTTGTGCAAGTGTTTAAATGTCTGTAATCCAAAACTAAACGATATGTGTTGTCAGGTTTCATTACGGGAAACAAAGGATTGTTCATAGGTGAAGTGCAATTTTCTATCACCCCTCGTATTCTAGTTGATCTAGGATCTCCCTGACTTGTTTTTTAGCTTCCTGCTTTATAGGGTATTGCCTTTGAGCATTTGGGGAAACTTTTAACGGGATCACGTGGTGGGTTGAATCCTCATCCCAACCAACATGATTTTTGTACAATGCTGGAGCTAGGGCAACCGCCCACTCCTGCGCATATGCATGTTTTAAATGTATGGGAACGAGGTCGGAAAAGGCTGGAAAAATTACAGTTTCTCCCCTAGGGCACTCCATGACGAATGCTGGCGGCCAGTCTTGTTCTGCTAATAGAATGTCATAACCAGATGACAGATTTTTCAAAAAGAGACCTTTAACTTTTCTGGGCTTGTCCCCCTCCATCCGGAGTGTTATCTCATGTAACTTATGTGGGACACTTACCCGAGTATCAGGTGTTTCCACTGTGATATACTCACTCAACTCCGCTGTCACCTGAAATTCCTTCAGGTTCTGGCGAGCTATCGTTACTTCTGCCACGCTGTCTAGCATCGTCAGAGTCCATTCCCCGTTCAGAAGCTGTGTCCTCAGAATTCTGGGCATGTCTGATCTTGAGACCAGCTACCTTCTTCTTTTTAAACTGAGGTTTTGATTTTTGTTTATCTTCTTTTTTAGGTGCGTAGTCCGCAGCGCGTTGCGTGTCTCTGGACTTTGTACGCTCCTCTGACTGTCCTTCCCTCTCAGAGTTTTTTGATGAACCCTGAAAGGAACGAGAGGAACGAGTATCAGTATCCTGATACCTGTCAGGTTTTTTAATATTATCCCTATTCCTGAGGTTATACCTCCTTTCAGAGGGCTCCTGTTGAGGAGACCTACCTCTGGATTGAGATCTGCTGTCTTTAGACTTTTGTTGTTTTTTATTTTCCCACTTCTTTTCAGAAGAAGTAGGTGTCTGCTTTGTAGTGTCCTTTTCAGGACTGCCCACCAGTTGTGGTTTTAATGCTTTCCCACCTAGACTGTCTCTGCCTAGTTCTGCATATGCAGTTTCAATTATTTTGGGTAGTTCGTGTTGTTGATCTACTGGACTGAACTCCCTTAGGCGTTGGCGGATCGCCACTGAAGCCGCTTCCCCCTTAATGTTAGCTAGTATTATGGCTGATACCTGGTCAAAGCTATTTAGTAACTTCATCCCTAAGTTAAGGGCAGGTTCTGCTCCGTACTCATTTTGTATCTGTCTCAATACATCAGGTATTACTGCTAATGACGGGATACCATGTGTTCTGCTATATATGGCAGCAAAGACTGAACCCCAAGAGGTGCAGTCCTCTACTTGTGGTGTGATCCCCATGGGCAAGCAGATTGTTAGAATTCTGTGTTTTTCATAGGTGGTAGTATTCGGAAATACTGCCTCAAGCTGAGTTATTTTCTGAGCTATCCAGAATGGTATTTGTTCGCGTTTTGCGGGCATTTTGCCCATTACCGCGTGTAATGTTTGAGAAGTCATTTTATTTCCTGTACCCTGAGCTGGAGTACTGTTTGCTGCACCTGCTGGTGCAGGTTGGAGTGTTAAAGTCCTCATGACAAATTGTGTCAGGTTTCTGTAGATTTTAATTAAATCTGTGTGTTGTACTAGTAAGTCTGGCTGTGGCATTGTGTTAATGTCAGGGTGCGGTGTGTAAGCCGCTAGTATTGGCCATGTTGCCCCATCTCCTCCGAGCGGGCCTAATCTTACTCTTTGTCGTACGTGGGGTAGGGCGCCATAAAACCAGTAATGGTGTTCCTGGTAAGTGAGTGGAATCTCTATGTCCTCAAACGGGGCATATTCCCTTGGTGCATTTCCTCTCAATTAGTAGTGAAATGTCTTTGTTATGGCATTCGCTGCTGGGAGTGTAACCCATGAATAGAATACCTCTGTTTTGTTTGATTCGTGTGCCTCAATCACGAAAACTACTATGCCACCCGTGGCTGGTAAGCCATTTTCTAATAGTCTTAGGGTGACTGTCCTTCTGAATTTTGGTGCAATCTGTATTGCATCCTCACGATCTTCTTCTCCCTCTAAAACGTTCAGGTCAGCTCTGTCTTCCCCTGCCTCGGAGTCAGGCATGTTTAGAGGAAGAAGTGTTCAAAGGGAACTAAGATGAGGTGTTATGCACAATTTAGGAACTAAATGTCCTTTCAAGCTTGAATAACCAACAGCCAATAAATAGTATTTTCGTACTACTCAGCTGCGGCGGATTTTGTGCCCACCCACTCCAGACGTCTCTGGGGTTTTGTGAGTAGGTTCTCTGAGAATAGCATGACTGAACTACTCAGATTCTACTGTTAAATAAGTACCAAACCAATGTTGGTGGCGCCATATCGTGTAGTTCCTATAGTACCCATGCAGGGCCTGCGCGTTTGGATAACATAAATCATGGGCTTGCTGTTAGACTGATTCTGTGCACACCCACCGCATATGTTAGCCTGATTTGCATTAGCTAGCTCACAGTGCCACTAGAATCTCCTCTTATCGGGGAGAGATTAGTTTCTGGCAACCTTAGACCATGACAACCCAAATTCCTCAAAATCGTGGAAACAATATACTACTTTTCGCTCAGTCACTCGTGCTTACTTATTCGGTTTGTCTCAGACAGTTACACAGAATAAACAGTCTGGGGGTTTCAATAAGTATTTATTGAACAGTTGTTATTCTAGTGTAAAATATATGTGCTGCGGCAACCAGCAGACAATAGCAGAGATATATTATCAGTAGTACGATGAAAGAAAAGGGATAGAACAGTTCTTCCATATTGCAATAATCATGAATACATACATGAATATAAAAGCATTATGAAAAGTGCGCGTACTCCTACGATGCCTAACTAGATGTACCTGAGTGTACCTAGCATATGTGTAGGTCTAAAAGCCTAAGAGCCAAGAATCCTTCTAGGATTTAGTCGAACCCCCATACCTGAATAGAGAGAGTGTGGGACCCCGTCCTGGTCTCGAGTTGGACACCCGCAAGGGCTGTGTCAGACCGCTGTCAGCTGGAGCGACTGCATGCAGGAGCCTCAGTGTCTCTGGTCAGTGTGTCAGCATGGAAGTCTCGGTTCCCTCTGTCTTACCGGGGTAAGATGTGGTGTATTTATACCCTGAAGACTCTAGTTGCTTCGTATGGTTTGTATTGGATCTTGTTAGACTTGAGGAAGACGTCAGGGGTGAACTTTGTACATACATACTATGCAGGTGGTGTATTCCTAGAGAGCCATGCATAATTGATGAGTACAGTGTGGGCCTGTGTTTGGGAAAAACCCTGCTGTATTCAAAAGCACAGGATAGATAACGTTTAGCCCTCAGAGCTCGTTGTGTACTAGCGAGGACCAATGTAGGTGAAAGATCATGCCTATATAAGGAATCATGACTATAATAGGACATGTACAGTTATGACCGTAATAGGGCATTTGCGGCATTGACCATAATAGGGCAAGTACGAATATGACCGTATTAGGGCAAATACGGATACATCCATTTTAGGGCATGTATGAACGGGTCTACATTAGGTCCTCTATACGGGACATAACACTGTGAGGCTTTAAAAAGTGGTTATTCAACATGAGGCGCAATCCAATTGACATTTTGAATCATTTTTTGTACAGTCCAAAAAAGCAATTTTCTGATGAAAAACGATGACCCCGGACCTGTCAAACTTTCTCCAGATGGTCAGTAATGCTGATTTTTTAATATTTAATCTTTTGACTGTAAATAACTATTGCATGTGAATTATCACTTTTGGAACTAAAACAAGTCTGTTTAGAGTAATTTTCCTGCCGAAATCGGTCAAAATAGAAGCTTATGAGTAGGAGGAAAGGTCTCTAAAAATAGCAATTTTGGTCACTGTGAGGCTTTAAAAAGTATTTATTCAACATGAGGCACGATCCAATTGACATTTTGAATCATTTAATGTACAGTCCAAAAATCAATTTTCTGATGAAAAATTATTGACCCCGGACCTGTCAAACTTTCTCCAGATGGTCAGTAATGGTGATTTTTAATGTTTAATCTTTTGACTTTAAAAACTATTGCATGTGAAGTATCACTTTTGGAACTAAAATAAGTGTGTTTAGAGTCATTTTCCTGCCCGAAATCAGTCAAAATAGAAGCTTTGGAGTAGGAGAAAAAGTCTGTAAAAATGGCAATTTTGGTCACTGTGAGGCCTTAAAAAGTGGTTATTCAACATGAGGCACGATCCAATTGACATTTTGAATCATTTTTTCTACAGTCCAAGAAAATAAATTTTCTGATGAAAAACGATGACCACCTGTCAAACTTTCTCCAGATGGTCAGTAATGGTGATTTTTTAATGTTGAATCTTTTGACTGTAAATAACTATTGCATGTGAATTATCACTTTTGGAACTAAAATAAGTGTGTTTAGTCATTTTCTTGCCCGAAATCGGTCAAAATAGAAGCTTCTGAGTAGGAGGAAAAGTCTGTAAAAATGGCAATTTTAGTCACTGTGAGGCTTTAAAAAGTTTTTATTCAGCATGAGGCGCGATCCAATTGATATTTTGAATCATTTTTTGTACAGTCCTAAAAATCAATTTTCTGATGAAAAACGATGACCCCGGACCTGTCGAACTTTCTCCAGATTGTCAGTAATGGTGATTTTTTAATGTTTAATCTCTTGACTGTAAATAACTATTGCATATGAATTATCACTTTTGGAACTAATATAAGTGTGTTTAGAGTCATTTTCCTGCCCGAAATCACTCTCCACGTGGTCCACCACGTGTCTGGGGTCATCCACCCCCACATGCTCCGTGACTCAAAACAGGCAGAAGTTGTTGCACTGGGAGTGGTTTTCAGCATTCTCCGCATGCCTGTGGAGATCCGCCGCTCTCGTGAGTAGAGTGGATACCTGTTTTTTTAGATTGGAGATGTCATCTTCAGTGAACTAGATCTGGGATTCAGCTTCTGTCAGTCTGACTGTACACCACAGAGGTCCTGGCGCAGTAGGGCCACGTCCATTTGAACCACCTATCTTGTTCTTCACCACCGAAAGCGAAGTCTGAATTGGCTGCAGTATCGTGGTAAGGTCTGGACTTGAGGGACCGGGTTCGTCGCTCTCTGGCCGGCCTGAGGAGACCACGGAGGAGCCAGCCATAAGGTGATCCATTTTCCTCTGTGTCTGTGTAGGAGCCGAACGGACGGACCTGTCCTTGCTCATCCTGTTGGGGAGCGACCTGACCAGGCTGAAAGCTCAGTGTCGGGTGAGTCATGCCTGGGCCACCGACAGCCATGCAGGAGGTAAGTGTTGGGGGGGAGGCATGGGTCCCAGTTGTCCAAGCCGTTAGCCTAGTCACCTGGGGTGGAGCCACAGTCAGTGAGGCAGGTCGCCCATCAGTCCGAGGGTGATCTCCAAGAGCTCAATCAGTTACCTTGGGTCGTCGAGAAGGTAGGGACACCGGGAGCAGCTCTGCAATGGGCCGGCAAAGTGGATAATGTAGGGTCTGAGGTCTCTCACACAGGGCTCCAGCCAACAGCAGGGCAGGGGACAGAGCCATGGCCTCCATCCTCAGAAAACCACGAGGCCCATGATGTCCCAAGGGCACCCCCTGGAATCAGTGGTGGTGGCACAGGTACCGGGTTGCTGACCAGCTCAAAAGTCGAGGTCCCCCTTAAGGCTTAGGACTCAGAGACCCCCTCAGCAGGGCACTGGTGTTCAGCGCGGAAGAGAAGGGGGGCCTCCACAGCAGATGGGCCACCGGTAGGTGCCTCTCCCTGAGATGCAGCTCCTCCTGCATGGGGCTACTTCTTTCCAGCCCCTGCTGCTGCTTCTCCAGTCTAAGCCCAATGCAGCAAGTGACACCGCCCAAGCAGTAGAGGAAAGTCCAGGCCCAGGAGTCAAGGCTGGAGCCTCCAGCTCACAGGTTGGTTGATGCCAGGAGCGCAGGTGCAGCCCACCAGCGCAGGCCAAAGGTGGCCTCAGGCCCAGAGACCTCCAGTTGTCCCCAGCAAGTGGACAGATCAAGTGAGGTGGGGGCCCAGGGGCCCGTCCCAACAGCTAGACCCCGGGCAGGCACCCCCTGCCCGCACAGTAGAGCCCCTTCCAATTTGTTGCTCTCCGCAGGAGCCTTGTCTCTCCAGCTCGACCAGTGCTCCACTCCGGCACGGTCCACCGCCAGCCGACCAGGTAGGTGGGAGGGAGTGAGTGAGATTCCTCAGACGTCTGCCGGCTCCCCTGGTATGGTTCACTCCCTGGGGCCTAGGCCGGCCCCGCCGCTACCACCTTAGGGGCTGCCTCAGGATTTCTCCAGTCCTCACCGGGGTGGCTGTAGCAACAGCTCCAGAGCCCACTAGGGCCTTCACATCAGCAGCCAGTTGAAGGTGGTGCACAGGCCGGCACCTGGGCATGAGAGAAGGGAGAGGCCTCCGCTGGGCAGGGTGAGCTCCCGCTGTGACTCTCCCCACACACAGCAACTGTCACAGCAGCCCACGCTGGTCCGGTCTTCCATGAGGCGACTCCCCTAGGTCTCTGCTGCTCTGGGGAGCTCCCCACAGGCAAAGCCAGGTCAGGAGGTGGGCCCGCTGCGACCTGCTCCTTCATGCCATGCGGCTGCACAGGCCTTGGCTCAGGCGCAGTCCCCGCCAAGTCCCCAGGTCAGAGGCAATGGGAGGGTACCCAGAGCACTGCTTTGTTGTTCTCCAGGACGTGCCCTGTGGTCCAGACCGTCGATGACAGCTAGTGGTCTGGAGGGTTAGGCTCAGCGAGATGTTAAGGTGCGTCTTCCATGTTGGCCTCCTTGGCCACGCCCTCAAATTACTAGCTTTAATTCACATAAAGGTAATTAGTTGTTAGGTTCACAAAGATTTTAGCAGACACTTTAGCTAAGGGAGAGTGTAAGTTAGGTAGTGGCACCAGCCATGTATACTCTAATAAATAGTGTTTTCCCGTGCTGCTGGTGGCGCCCGATAATGAAGCATGACACATTAGGAGAATGAGAGCTTTACACTACCTACAAGAATATACTTCCGATTTGGTCTAAGGTGAATTATGGTGAGGAAGCACATACCGAGCACACCTTTGTAATGTCTACTGTGCATGTTTTTTTAAGACGTTGACAGGTATGTAGAAGTCAGGTTTTCTTTTTGCTCCTTACTATTTTTTTTAATTAACAACTATACTGTTACACTGCAACATAGTTTGGTAATTAGTTTAGTAATCTACTTTTATCTAAAGCTTTGCCTCAAATACACACATATTTTTTGTTAATGTGTGTGAGCCAATTCATGCATTTCTGTGCATCATCTCTATAGAATTCAATAGGTGGCATGAAGTAAGCTGCCCATTCACCAGTGTCCCTAGGTATCAGTATGTAACAACAAAAAGTTTATCTTTCACAAGAGGCCATTTACTGATCAAAAAGTTTATCTTTCACAGGTGATTCAAAAATTTGAACTTCTGAGTTACATTAAGAAACCTATAAATTTGGAAAATGGATTTGCTTATTTCTGTCACTCCAACATGAATTACCATTATATTGTCATCAGGAAACATAGTCGCAATAAAATGATAATTATTTTAGACATATCATCTAATTGTTCGAAATACAGCTCGTTCAGGTGTTACCACCACTTATCATTTGTAGGCCTTTTACTTCTGGATAAATATGTCTTAAGTTTAAGTAATCATACCACTGCCTACTGGAATTCAGCTTTGGTCTTATTTGCTGCAATAAAATATTCAAAAGCATGTAACCTGATTTATAGGCCCAGTAACCCACTTGGACTTTGAACATTACATTTTAGGGAAACTTTTAATTATGTCACCACTGAAAAAATCAGATAAGTCGTCTCATGGCAACATTGTATTTTAAAGCTCTGTGCCCTGCTTGTTGAATATTGTGTCTCTTGCACTTTTAAGTTACAGCATTTCTCTGCAGCTTTCTCACTAGATGTACATTATTCATGAGTCATTTATAGTTTGTAAGTGAAAGGTGATCCAAGATCGCACATTTGACCTCACTGGGAAGGATTTTGAAATACCTTGTAAGATTTTAGTGTGTATTAATGAAAAGAATAGCTGGCACACAATTTTTGATATGGGCTTAAAATGTATGTTAAAAGTTGAAGATTAGACACCGGGTTGGCAATCACATGCAATTTAAAGCATTGTTAAATTTTGTGTTTATGTTTGTGATGTTCTCCTACCTTATTTTCTTCCATTTGATGAATACCTGTGAGAAGAAAGATGGCTTTCTGCAAGCAGAGTTAGGCCTTCGTACACCTACTACCACAAAAAGGGAGTAGGCCTGTAGGCCTGTGGGGTTAAAAAATGAAGATTCTCACTGTAGGTAGATGTAAATGTCCGTAAAATGAAGATATGAAGAATAAATATACTCCACACATTCTCTGCTGCCACACTCAACCACGCAGCTGAGTCATGACTGGAGATGCCACATTCTAGAGTGCTGAACCTTGACACAATAATGGCTGCATCAGTACTACCCAATGATAGCACAATGGTAAGAGCCTCCCCTAGGGTTCCATGACTACCAGACAAACACACCATGCTATAGGATTCCATGCTTTCCAAGAACTCTGTGCTCATTAACAAACATATTCATCCCTGGGAGTGGTAGCTAGAACACATGAGCTGTCTGAAACATTTTAAAGACGTGCCAAGACATTTCTTAAATAATGTAATATCTTTCTTCCATTTAATCATTCTAGTGCAGCTGTTTAAAAAGACATAAATCATTCATTTATGTGTCTTCTTGTGTAAAAAAGGATGCAAAGTTCTCTTTGTGGTTTTTGAGATATAGCTATTGTCAAAGAACAAATTGTCTATTATAGGGTTTAGTCTTGTCGGCCTAGACCTTTTGCTAGACTACATAAGCTTGTATTAGACGGCTGAAAGGGTGACATATCACCTTATAAACTACTTGATGACCATCTAGAATCAACTGAAAGAGGCATGTTTCAGCCCATGTATCTGCATGAGTAATATGATTGTTTGGTTTATGACAATCCTAAGCCAATGTCTGTGTTTCTCTGAGATTCATAGTTAAAATATTTGGGTTGTTTGATGAGAATTTTAAAAGGCAATGTTGATAAGGCTGTGTCTTAGAAGCAGGATAACCACAACAGTGGGATAGCTGGCATGAGTGACAGAGTTTGAAATTGTAAATAATTTGACATTATTTTATGGAGTCGGTAGTTAGGGGTTCTCAGGAGAGTTGCAAACCGCTTCAGAGATAAGCAAAATAGAATGAAGGAGTGAAACCCTCAGTGAGAAGGTCACACCAGAAAAACAGGAAGCCAGTTCAGGGAGAGACCCACCTAACATTGGATCTTAGAGAAGGTGAACAGTTTCCACTCTGTTAGCCTCTGGTGGGTTTGTGCCACTCTGGCATAATACCTAGGGGCGAGGAGAGAATGGTGCTGTTTAATGTCTAACCATGTGATGAGTGACACATGTCTGTATGCTTGGACTTAAGAGGATGTTAATTTTCAATGTTTAGGTAGTATTTCATCTTCTATTTATGAGACCTGTGTGGGAGTAACTAGACCCCTCCATCAAAGTAAAGAATGTGATAGGATTTAACTGTTTAAGGAATTTATCTGACTGGAATCAGTTCTTCAGCACTGGGCTCCTTGCGCAGGTTCAGCCCTCACATGGTTTGACATTACAAGAAAAATAGCACCAGTCCCTAGTTATGCTAGCAAAACTGCTGTCATACATTTTGAAATAGTTTATCTTTTATTAATCTGTCAGTTTTATAATACCAGTGTGACCCATTCATATATTCATAGTCTTGATGGATGGACTGGGCCATATAAGCCATAACATCATGCACAGAAACATCTTGAGGCCTTACAATAAGAAAGAGTTTCCAAACTGGTGCTCATGATTTTGACCATGTTTAGAGAAGACACGAATAAAGTTTACTACAAACTACTACATTTAATTCACATAAAGGTAATTAGTTGTTAGGTTCACATAGTTTTTAGCAGACACTTTAGCTACAGGAGAGTGTAAGTTTGGGAGTGACACCAGCCATGTACACTCTAATGAATAGTGTTTTCCAGTGCTTCTGGTGGCGCCCGATAATGAAGCATGATACTTTAGGAGAAGGAAAGCTTTATACTACATACAAGAATATACTCTCCATTTGGTCTAAGGTGACACAGGGTGGGGAAGCACATACCGAGCACACCTTTGTAATGTCTAATGTGCATGTTTTTTGAAGACGTTCACAGTTATGTAGAAGTCAGTTTTCTTATTGTTCCTTACTTTTTTTCTTGACAAATTTTATTGAAGTGTTTAGTACACCAAGGTCTGATCAGCTCTCGCTTGACTGCACATACATAAATGCAACAAGTTTTGATAATACTAGTGTTACATAATCAAACAAAATGAGCACAGACATGACACCACCCCTCAGAACCCCGTCCTTCAATAACACCCATAGACATACGTATCGTACAGGGAATGGGGACCCACCATTATATCTCAGGCCCATATGATTGTACCTCCATCTCAATTAAGGCTTCTGCAGGCCGTACAGGGGGTAACAGGATGCCTCGATAATCTGCCTACCGCCGCCAAATCCTACCTTGCTTCTGGGGACAGCCTCTTGCCTGAAAAACTGCAATCGCCATCCCCATACACCAGTCCATAGCTGTCTTCCTCACTCCCATCGAAGGCGGTGACTCTGCCTTCCAATTCTGGGCTATGTCGTGCTTGGCTAGAGTGAGTCTCAAGAACAAAAGATGCTGCTTGTAGCGATTCCCTCCGATTGCTTCAGTACTGTGAAGGAGAATCAGTTTGGGGTTCAAGAGAAACCTCCCATGACAGCACCCGGGCCTGTCAAAAAGTCACCCCCCTCCAGAATGGCAGCAATGCTTCACAGCTCCAGTATGTGAGGAGGAACGTCCCCTCCTCCACACTGTATCGGAGACACATGGGGGAGGATATCACACCATCCGCCATAGTTGATGTCTGGTATAATAGGCCCTATGTAGGTACTTGAATTGGATCAGACAATAGGGAGAGGATTTGGCGGCCCCACGGGGGGCCGCCAAAGCCTCCGCCCAGTCATCATCGTCCAAGCCCTCTGTCTCCCTCCAAGTCTCCCCGCAAGACTGTGGAGGTATTGGGGCTATGTGTAACCAAAGCCTGATAAATTTGTCTAATCTTGTGGGCACTTAAGTCTCCCATCAACAGCCTGCCCTCGAGTGAGTTAAACTCTGGCATTACCTGTAGGTTCCGATTATATGGGAGTAGAATATGTCGGAACTGTAGGTATTTGTAAAATGTGCTGCAATGGAGTTGATAATCGTCTTGTAATAGTTGGAAGGATATCAGAACCGTTCCCTTCAAGACATCCAGCAGTGTGGAAAGCGAATGAGGTCCCAGTCCTGGAACCTCGGCAGCGTCGACACCTGCCGTAGGAAGTTCCTGTGCCACAGCGGGGCCCCTTCAGTCAGTCTCCCCCATCAGCCCAGCCGCTGAACAATCTGCTGCCATATCCAAATGGCTACCCCGGCTGCCGTGGGAAGACGCTCCATTCCCCTGCAGCTATTGAGAAAGTCCAGAACTGATCGCTCGCTTAATGCCAATCTATCCACAGCGTAAGCTGGATCGTCCTGGTCGCTAATGTTGAAAAGGTGAAAGGCAGCATAATACGAGTGTAAGTCGGCAGCAGCGATCCCCCCACAAAAGTTGGACTGAATGCAAGTTCAGAGAGCCATGCGGATCGCTCCCCCCCACATGAAATGGTTAAGGACTGCATTCTTTTGTCAAAACCACAATCTTGGAGCGTCCTAGGGGTCATTTTGGAGCCCATACAGCACTCGCAGCAGAGACACCGTCTTAAAGATGGCCGACCATCCCAGCAATGTGGACCATGCCCTCACTTCCTCCCGAACCTGAGGCAAGAGAGCGCCAATATTATGGGACCATGAGACTGCCAGACCAGGGAAAATATACATCCCCCAAGTAAAGAAAACCATCAACTGCATGCATCAACTCTGCTGGCCATGCCATCCTGTCCTGTACACCACATACTGAAAATCATTGGAATTGGCTTATTCAGCATCAGGAAGTGCTTTATACCGTAATCATAAAAAAACATAAAAGCGCACATAAAATGCATCAGGCACATTTTCTGGCCACCCTGGATCGGCCCCGGTTAGAGAACGAGGTGAGTATGATGTGAGATACCCCGATCACTAAAGAAGAGCCAATGGAGGCCATATGGGATTTAAAACCAGTTAAAAGCCCAGGGAGCGACGGTCTCTGATCCGAGTTCCATAGGAGGTTCACACCCTTGCTGGTAGACTGCCTATTAGAGATTTACAATGAAGCCCTATAGATACAGGCCCTACAGGCCTCTATGAGGGAGTCTCTGGTGGTCATGATCCCCAAGGTAGACAGAGACTCCCAGTTGCAGATTTCGTATCGACCGATTTCTCTTTTAAACTTTGATATGAAAATCTTGAGCGGGATACTGGCGGCTCGACTTTTGCCACATATGCCTTACCTGATACATCCAGACCAGGCAGGATTTATTCCCATAAGTAGCACTGCCCATAACCTACGGAGGCTAGCACACATATGGCATTCTCCATTCCTGGAAAGAGAGGACCACGCTTTGGCGCTGCTGGACATAGAACAAGCTTTTGATTCAGTGAGTTGGTACTATATATGGGAGGTCCTACGAGTAATGGAGGTAAGGTTCCTTAGGTGGTTACAATTGCTGTATACTGCCTCCCACACCAGGGTACGATTAGGGGCATGATCTCGAGGGCCTTTGCACTGCGGCGCGGCACTAGATAGGGGTGCCTGCTGTCACCGCTACTTTTTGCATCAGCGAAGGAACCGTTAGGGGAGGCTTTGAGGGAGAAGATGGGTAGGAGGGGGATCCCGCTGAGCGCAGGCGGTCCCTATATTATTAGACGCACCACAGAGGTTCAGCAAAATCTCAGGACTGAAAACAAACTCCAGTAAATCGAAGCTACTTCCAATTGGACGGCTAGCCCTAGAGCCACGGGAGACGTTACCGGTGGTGGGGCTTCCATGGGTGGAGACGGAACCCAAATATCCTGAAATTAGATTGGTGCGTACCCCCGAGAGATATCTGGAGGTCAACATAGGGAAGGTCATAGAAGGAATACGGGGTTCAGGGCGTTTCTGGCAGGAGTTGCCGCTGTCCCTTATGGGCAGGATTGCAATTACAAAAATGATCGTCTTGCTCCGATGCTTATATGCGGAACTGGTCCTAGGATGCTTGTTTCCAGTCCCGGTGAGGACCTGGCCTGGCAGTCCGGGTTGGACTGTTCTCATTGGGCGCAGGGTCAAGACTGATTGCATATGGCTGGGTTCAACCTGGAATAGCATGGGAAGAAAAAAACGATGGCTTTAGGCACAGATCTCTGTACTGGGTTGAATGTATGACATTGTTCTGTCCATCAATCTTTCTTTTTGCATTTGTCACCCCGAGTGGGACGGGTATGCCCAGATGTGGGTCCCGTGCTCTCCATGCCTCTGGAGTCAAGCTATCCTGGCTGATGAGGAGTGAAACCCCAAAACTGGTCCTAGGATGCTTGTTTCCAGTCCAGGGAGGACCTGGCCTGGCAGTTCGGGCTAGACTATTCCCTTTGGGCGCACGGTCAAGACTGATTTGCATATGGCTGGGTTCAAACTGGAATGGCATGTGGAGCAAGAAAACAATGGATTTAGGCGCAGATTTCTGTACTGAGGTGAATGTATGACATTGCTCTGCATTCTGTCCATCAATTGTGAAGGGGAGATAATGTGGCCTAACGGCTAGGGCAGTCGACCTCGGAGCTGGGGAATCGGGTTCGAGTCTCGGCAGAGACGCTCAACATTCTGTGATTCTGGGCAAATCACTTAATCTCTCCGTGCCTAACAGAAATGAATGTGTCCCTCTGTAACGTAACTGGTGCTCATGTAAAGTGCTCTGATACCTTCGGGTCTAGTTCAAGCTATATAAAAAACTCCACAATTTTTTTTTATTTTTGCATTATATGCGGTACTGCACGCATTCTATAAAATCCCTAATCATTTTTTTAAAACATTGCATAGTTTGATAGTAGAACTGTTATGGGGCTCTAAAGGAAAACAGGTTGTTTGATGACATTACAGAGAACATGGTAAAAAGGGGGGCTGGAGTTGCCGTGTCTAAAATTTTACTATATGGCTTCCCAACTGCAGCATGCAATCCACTGGCTAGATGAAACTGATAGATGGGAGAGGAGGTTCCTGGCGGTATATTACACAGGAGGCTCACTACCGGAGCTTCTGATGATGGGTTCCTCCTGCATGCCCCTTCCTAATTCATCACGTCGTGGAGGTCTGGGAATATACAGTTAAAAAATGATAGGTTGCGCACCATATGCCCCAGATATGCCACTATGGGTGATACAACCCATCTCCAAAATTGCGGACTCTATGTCTATCCACAAATGGAAAGAGGGTGGTTGCCTATCAACGGGAGACCTCTTCGAAAATAAGCAATTTATTACACGAGAAAGTGCGTAGTCCACCATTGAATTAGGGAACGGGCAGTGTCTGCAATATAGGAAGATCTTCCAGGTAGCTCAGGAATTATGGTCCTCATTTCCGGAGGAACCTCCTACTGCAAATGTGCTCCACATGATGCTCCACATGGCCCAAGGACACCGCTTTATTGCTCACCTATACCGGGCAATCCAAGATGGTAAGATGGACCAGACACTCCCTATTCAAACACAGTGGGATGCAGTTGTAGGGGACCCCTTGACAGCACAGGATTTGATCAAAATACACGAAGTGGTTGAACGTGTGAGCTTTGAATGCACGGTTTGAATTGGCACAATATAACTTCATACACCAAACTTACCTTACCCCCAAAACATTGAGTAGAATTTACCCAAATTGTTCAGGGCATTGTCTCCGCTGTAATGAAGTAGAAGCGGACTTTGTGCATATGGTCTGGTCCTGTCCAGTCCTGGCCCCTTACTGGATTGAAATTTTATCCAAATTGAAAGATGCTACAGGGTGGGAGGTACCCAGAGAGATCTGTAAGGTGCTTTTAGGTCTATTACCTACTCCCAAGAATAAAAAACTCAGTAGGAAATTTGTACTGCTCGGACTTGTACTTGCAAAACGTCAAATAGCCATATCGTGGATGAGTCACACTCTGCCGAGAATAATGATGTGGGTTAGAGATGTATGTGAATGGGCAATGGCAGAGACAGTCCGAATGAAACAGCTTAGGCGTGATTAAAAAGGGGAGGACGATTTACAAGCCTGGGCGACAATGTTAGTTAAGGGATATAGTGGCACACAACCACCCACGGTACCCCCGGGCCCGGACCCTGAATGCTTGGACCACCCCATGGATATCAGGGAGGAGACGGTCGACAACAAGACAAGACATGAGTTGATATGAGATGGGCAGCACGCTGGAACCAGGAAGAGATGTAGCGCTGGCAGAATGACACGGAAGTGGGATGGAAGGGAGGGATAAACAGGGAGGTTAAAAAAAATTGTTGGCAAAGGGTGCACTGTTTAAGAGTAGTACAACATATATGTTTGGGAATACAATGAATGGGTAGTTAACTGTTTGTTAAAGTTCCAGATAGAGACTGGAAATGTCTACTTAATACCGTGATGTTTCAAATATGTATGTATGCTTAACAGCCCTTATGTATGTTTAAAAATGCCAATAAAGATATTTTAAAATAAATACATCAGGCAAAAAAAATACACCAAAGATAAAAATTATCTAAAAATATATTTAAAATCACTTTCATACAACAATTAGTCCCCTGTTAAGTTTCTAAATACTGATTGTGCCATCCATTTAAGTAGCCCTTTAAACATGTCTCTGGCTTGCTGCTGTGGTGCCTGTGTGTACAGTTTAAACTGCATAGTGACCCTGCAAAATAAACCTTTTGCCTGGCCCAAATCTTCCTTTTTGACACATATTTGTCACCCATAGGGTAGGCCCTGAACAGCCCAGAGGTCAGGGTACAAAGTATTTAAAAAGTAGGACATGTACTTCTAAGTTTTACATGTCGTGGTAGGGAACACATTTTTAATTAGTTTTTTCACTACTGCAAGGCCTATCTCTACTACAGGATAACATTGGAGTTGACCTATTACATTGTATAAGTATAATTTCCAAATGAGAAAAAATTACCAGTTCATAGTTGGCATCTCTGAAGTCACAATTTAAAATTCTAAGTTATTGTGAAGTCGGATATTAAATTTCAATTCTTAAAATGCCACTTTTACAAAGCTGGTAAGGAGGACAAGGGTACCCCAATATGTGAACCGGGGGTAGTAAACTGTTTAAGGAAACAATGGCTCTGATGTGGCCTAAAGGTCCAAGTCGAAGTGATCCTGTGGGGGGCACTAAAGGTAGAGGTTAAGAACTTAATTCTTAAATGAGAGCGGTAAGCAATATAAGCAGGGACATGTAGGTCAGTATATGACAGGTTTTTATTCCACAACAATAGTATTCAGGTGCTCACACTTTAAGTGACAGTAGGCGTGACGTGATAAGTGAGGGTGAAGTTAAAATAAAGACAACGCATTGACAACAATGACAGAAGCTCCTTTAGAAAATTTTAACAGAGTAAATGGAGTTCATGTTGTAGGGGGTCGATGGCGTTTCGAACTCAGTTATTTGAGTTCATCTTCAGGACATACATAGGTGAGCAAGCTGAATTAAAAGGAATCCTGTGAATGAAAGTATCCGGGTTTCCAAAGCGTTTCTAAGAACTCAGGGCTCCTAAGTGATTTAAGCCTCAGAGACTAATGTTTAGGGAGTGGATCGGAAAGGCAGCTGGCCGCCATGTGGCATCGAAGCAGTGAAGTTGTTACTGTAGATAACAGGGCAATGAATGGGAGCCTGTGGACAGAGAGCAGAGCGAGTCCTGCTGCTTCTTTCGTCCGCGCTGAGTGCGAGACGAAAGAAGCAGCAGGACTCGCTCTTAGGAGCCCTGAGTTCTTAGAAACGCTTTGGAAACCTGGATACTTTCATTCACAGGATTCCTTTTAATTCAGCTTGCTCACCTATGTATGTCCTGAAGATGAACTCAAATAACTGAGTTCGAAATGCCGTCGACCCCTACAACATGAACTCCTTTTACTCTGTTAAAATTTTCTAAAGGAGCTTCTGTCATTGTTGTCAATGCGATGTCTTTATTTTAACTTCACCCTCACTTATCACGTCACGCCTACTGTCACTTAAAGTGTGAGCACCTGAATACTATTGTTGTGGAATAAAACCTGTCATATACTGACCTACATGTCCCTGCTTATATTGCTTACCGCTCTCATTTAAGAATTAAGTTCTTAACCTCTACCTTTAGTGCCCCCCACAGGGTCACTTCGACTTGGACCTTTAGGCCACATCAGAGCCATTGTTTCCTTAAACAACTTTTACAAAGCTGGCATTTTATTGTCTTAGCCATTTAGTGCCTGTAGCCTGTCTCTGGTCACATGACTGGGTGTAGCGGACAGTTGAGCTTTGTGTACTCCTCCTAGACAGTCACACACGATAGGTCGCTTAGGTATGCCTGGATGGGTTATCACCGGCAGGATGGGAGGGAGGAGCTGGGCACAGCCCCACTTACACCTGGATAAGGATATGTTCTGCTTCCCTGTAGTTGGTCTGGATTCAGGGAAGGCAAGATCCCTGGGGACTTCAAAAGGAAACCTCTAGAAGTTTCCCCCCACTTCAAAGGCACAACTGGGCATAAATACTGGACCTTAGACACCAACTCTTCAGTAAACTTCTGGACTTGTGGATACTCTGCCAGGAAAAAGGACCAATATGCTGCTACAAGGAGTGACACTCTGCTGTACTGTTGCTCTGAAGGAACTGCTGCCCTGATGCGCTGCTCTGCTGCCTGCTGCCCTCTTGTCTGGCTGACGGTGACTGCATCTCTTGAACCCAGAACCCAGAATGGGTCCAAGGGCTAGTTGGCTGGCCTCATGATCTGAAGTCTCAGGGTCATAACAGGCTTCTAACAAGCTTGCACCTGCACTTGAACTCTATCTGTGAGTCTACCCTGCCACATGGTGCCACACCAGTCCCTTACACTTGGAAGTGGGCATAAAGTGCTTATTAGCCTCTGTGGATCCAGCGGAACTGTCTCATCTCCTCTGCTGCGGGGTGCAAACTCGTGCAGAACCAACGCATCACCTCTGCTGCATGGATGGAACTCGTCACAAAGACATGCATTGCAGCTCCTCGGAACTGCTGCATTGTTTGACCTCATGATGCATTCTCGGCGCAGGCCCTCGCATCCCTCATCGACAGCAACCTCGCGAAACCGGACTCCGCATCACAGCCTGGCATCTCTTTGGAACCAACGCATCACCCCGACTGTGCGCCCCATCCTCGACACTGGACTTTGCATCACAAACCCCATTGATGGGATTCTCAATGACGATGCATGCCCTTGAATCGCAGACTCACCGCATCTCGTAACCAATGCATTGCTTTGGCTATGCGACGCATCTTTGCGGATCCACACAATGCTCCGCCAACCAGGATTTTATGGTACTTTGTTCATTGGGCCTACCTGGGGCCCTGTAGCCGGCCCGTGTTCCATCGCGGTCAGACTGAACTTGTGACTTTGTCCCATTCTGGCTTGACCAGATATCCACAGTTGGCTTTTAGTGCTTTTTGGTGCTATTTTTACTTGAATGTTTAAAATTGAATATCTTTGGCTCTACTGATTAGATTTTTGTAGGTGTGGTTTTGTTATATTTATTAAAAATTACTCTATTTGTCTAACTTTGTTTTGAGCTCCTCATGTGGTGTGTTTTAACTGTGTTACTGTTTGAAGTTTTCCACAAATATTTGACACATTGCCTCTAAGTTAAGCATGACTGTGCCATGCTACACAAGGGTTAAGGCCAGGTTAATTTAGGGTTTGTTGTGATTTCATTCTAAGAAGAATTGCAGTTGCTGCTTGAGAAGGGTTTCACCCCTTCCAACCAGCAACTCAATTTCTTACAATAATAAGGGTAAAAAGTAAATACAGGTGCATTTTTACAGTATTTTCATGTAAACTTCAATTTTTCCAAACTGACGTTCCTTTGTTCTCTTTACCTTTTTGTAATTTAGGAAACATTACCAGTTTTACATTCACTTTTTGATTAGCATTTTTGGGTGGTGGTAAAATTACCTGTGATCTTATTCAGATTTACTAATTTCAAACTATATGTGGTATCGGTAGGCCAAGAGTGAATCAGAGATTAAAATATTTGGAATGACTGCAAATAATTATTTTCTGTAATGCTCATTTATATAGCGAAGGCCCTCAAGGTGTTAATAGGACCAATGCGTCCATAATGTATAAAACAGCAGCTTATGAGCACCATCCAGGGGTGATGCCAGATTAATGAAAAATGCTCAAATTGGCTTTTTCAAAGTATGTTTAGCACTCCAGCTGGGTATATTCTGTTTTACCTTGATTATGGAAATTCTTTTATTGTAAATGGGTGTCAATTCTATGGTTAATTGAAATAAATGGGATCCATAAATCCATCCATGCAGCTGTGCAATTGTTCAAAGGTATGTGACCGCCTCTAGTAGATCTGATTGGGAATTATAGACTCCAGTGCCACCAGAACATTAATGTCACGTACGTCCGTGTTACTAATAATTTCAATAGTAACCAACCAATATTAGCTAACTAATAAACCAATGGCATGATTGCGCAATTTAATGCAACTACACTTGCTAACCATAAACGGATTAAAGGCCTAAGGGCCTTCGTTTTACTCACTGAGCCTACCTACCGACATGCTTGTTTATCAGGGCTGTGCAAATTTCACGTAGTTTCTTCATGACTAATTACGAGAAATCTCAAAAAATGACACAGTATTAAATGTCATTATTTGATAGGCAGAACCAGAATTTGGCGCTATAATTAAACATTCATTTTAGAAATGAAGATGCATTTTGTGAAAAAATATATACAAATAGACACAAGCGCCGCAAACAGCAGCTGCTCGAGTTCTAGTCATTCACATTGATCCTGGCACTCATGCTAGATTTGTTCCGTAAAATGTAGATTTTTCTACTAATTTATGAAGGAATGTCTTAATCTTATTAAATGCAAAAGAAACAATTGATGGATGGAATGCTGGACAATGCAAACATTCACCCCCCAGTCACAAGGATCTGGGTTAAATCCATCATTCTTTTGCTCACCACACCACCCCAGATTGGACCCAGCCATATGCAAATCAGTCTTGACCCTGTTCCTTGTGGGAACAGTCCAGCCCAAACTGCCAAGCCAGGTCCTCCCTGGACCGGAAACAAGCATCCTGGGACCGGTTTCAGGGCATCACCCTTTGCATTAATCTTATTAAAGACATAGATGCGAGTATTATGTCCCTGCTTTATTAGAACAGAAGCAGTCAAGAACTAAATACAAAAACTACAAATCCCATGAAGCTTGGAGACAACCAGCCAATGGGAACACAACATGAAGTACAACAGTGGCCAATAGCAGTACAGTACTACCTATAATACTCAGCTTGCCTGCGAACAGTCCTCTTTTCTTGTGCAAGAAGTTAAGGATAAACATTAAATAAAAAATAGATAACACAGTCGAAAGTGCCTAAGTAAAAGTAAACAGTTCCTTGGAAAAGTCAATAGCTCTGTGTCACAGAAGCAGAAATGGAGGCGGAGAAGAAATCAGAATATCTGGAAAATCCATGGGAGGAAAAGTCCGCCACAAAGAAGCAGTCTGAGTAGAGTATTCCTTAGGTGGAAAAAGGCAGAGGAGCTGGAGTCACTGTCTGGGTGAGAAAGAAACATGAGGTTAAAACAAGTTGCAGTGGGATAATACTTGCCTCCGTGTCTTTAATAAAATTAAGACTTTCACTCATAAATTACTAGAAAATCTGCATTCTTATTGCAAGACTGGAGGCTCCTATTATGCTTTTTTAAAGCATGTTAACTACAACATAAGATGCAGTATGCACAGGTTTACAGTAGAAAGTGCGGAAAACATTAACATTAGACCAATCAGCAGATTACAGAATATCCTCATGCCGGGAGACTGTCCAAAAAGCTTTGTAGGCCATGGCTCCTCTAGAAGAATGAAGACCAAAAATGGAAGTATCAATACCCGCTAGGGACATGACCCGCTTAACCCAGCAAGCGAGGGTAGGAGAAGAAACTAGTTTTTGGGGTTTCCTGAAGGAAATAAGAAGCTGGGTCTCTGAGGACGTTCTGGGACCAACTGTGTTCTGTTCATATACTTTGAGTATTGTCCAACACAAAGTTTGGGTTGATCAAGAAACTATGGATAAAAAAACAAAGGTTACATTTGTTTTAGTACTTCTACGAATTGTAAAAAGCACATCTGTCGGTGTAAACTGCAGAGGGCTCTAAAATCAGACAAACGTTTGACAGATATCAAAGATAATAACACGGTGAGTTTTGCTGACAACATTTTCAGTGAAAGGTTAGCATTATCCGGCCATGAAACAAACAAATTTAAAACCACATTTACACCCCACAACATACTGTACTTAGGAACAGGAGGACTGGAAAATGTTACTCCCTTTAGTAGTTGACAGATGAGTGGATGTTCTCCCACTGGTTTTCTATTGATGGGGGATGATTATTAGAGATGGCAGATCTGTAAAGATTAATAGTACGGTACGTTTTTCACCCGCTAGCTTCGGCTGCTAAGAAATTAACAATGTAGGTTATATCTGCTGAAACACGATGGACACATTTTCCCTCACACCAGCTTGCCCATAAAGACCAAGATGATTTGTAAGCCTTGGTGGTACCTGAAGCCCAAGAGTTATTGATGTAAGCTGAAGCTTCTGGCAAAATGAGAGGGAAAGATTGGGAGCTCCCGATATCTTCCAAACTGAGAGAATTAGAGAATTGTCTCACACCAGATTGTGAGGAAGGCTGAAGGAATCTAGGAGAAGGTTGGGGAAGCAAGGAAGCAGAACTAGAAAATCGATTGTTAGTTCCAAAGGAGGGGGGAACCATACATGTTATTGTCAGAAGGGGGCACCAAAACCAGCGTTGCTTGTTGGCGTCTTACCTGGGACAAGACCCAGTTGATCATTAGAAAAGGAGGGAAAGCATAATTAGTTGAAAGGGACCAGTCCTGAAGAAAAGCATCTTAAGCTAAAGCTAAGGGTTCTGGTTGCCAACTGAGGAAATCAGGAAGTTGATAATTCAGTCTGGAGGCAAAAAGATCTATCTGAAAAGGACCCTATTTGTGAAGCAGATACTTGAACAATGAAGGATGAAGCTTCCAATCACTCGAGTCTCGAAAGTGGTGGAATGCCAATCTGCCATAGAGTTTTGATCTCCTGGCAAGTATTCTTTGTGTACAGAAATGTTGTTTAGAAGGCAGAATTCCCAAAAACGTTTGGCTAACTCTGCCAAGGGCTTTGATCTGATGCTACCAAGAGGATTGATGTAACGGACTGCGGTGATGTTATCCATGCAAAAAAGGCTAGAGCAGTGTACCCTGTGATTTTTTGCTAAGCTTTTGATTGCAAAGGAGCCTGGCAGCATCTCTAAACAGTTGATGTGCAATCTGGACTCCTCACATGACCAAGTACCGCCAGGCGAGAGTGGTCCACATCGGGCCCCCACTGATTCTAACACAAGATTGGGGGTTGATGCGAAGATAGTTCTGTCATTCCAGGCATCTAAACGGTCTTTTCACCATTGAAGCTCTAAATAGGATTCTGGATCTATGTTGACGAGGTCGGGTTAAGCGATGTCTCAGCGTAAGTGGTGAATTTTTTGTCTTTGGAGAGTCTGATAGTGGAGAAGACCTGGGAAAATAGCCTGTATGGAAGATAAGAGCAGATGCACAATTCTCACTAGGGATCTGAGAGAAATCACCGAATTCTGAAGGGTCTGAAGAATTTCAGATTTGATGGTCTTGAATTTTGTTGAAGACAGATGGACAGTTGCAATGAAAGAGTTTATAAGAAAACCTATGAACTCGATCTGTTTGGAAGGAGTCAACATTGATTTCTCTGTGTTGATCAGAAAACCTAAGTCCAATAGGAGTGAACATGTAAGATGCACCTTTGTTTAGAGAGTAAGCAAATTTTGGCTCATTACAAGAATATAGTTCAAATAAATGATGAGCCGGATGCCTCGGGCCCTGAAAAAAGCGACCACAGGTTTCATTAACTTGGGAAAACATCATGGTGCTGAGTAAAGCCTGAAATGAAGAGAGGAAAAGTAATAAGTTTGACATTGCCACTGAAATTGGAGACATTTCCTATGGTCTGAAAGAATGGGAAATGCGAGGTAAGTGTCTTGAAGGTCTAAACAAACCATCTAGTCATGTTGGAGGAAAGATTGTCTGAGATGGATGATAGTCTCCATCTTGAAATGCCGATTAATGCAAACTGGTTGAACTGTCTGAGATTGATGACTGGCGTCATTTTTTTGTTTTTCTTTTGGACAAGAAAGAAGGAGCTGAAAAACCCTGAGGAGTCTGGAAGGGTAATTTGAATGGCCTGCTGTTGTAGAGAAACAGTATCTCCAGAGAGATGAGATTGGACATTTGTAGAGGAAGAAAACAGGGTTTGAAAAGGCTTGGAGTACAGTTCTGTAGCATAACCGTGGACAGTGCTTCACCCATGGGTCTGACATTATGGACTGCCACTTTGGAAGGAACAATCGAAGATGACCTCCTCTGGGAAGGCCAGAAGAAAGAAGTACCTGATTGAGGGTTGTATCTGGAGCCTCTGTGTCCACGGCCTCAAAAGCCTCTACCTCTCTTGGGGTAGAATTGAGGCTTTAAGTCTTGATATCCTGGATTGAAGGAGCCTTTGGAACCTTGGTTGTGGTAGTTGCAGCCGGTAAAGTGGTTCCTGCCTCTACCGGCCTTGATGAAAACACGCTGAGAGAAAACACTCTTAAGTGACTGTTGCGCCTTATCCAGGGACTGAAAAGTGGACACATATTTGCTTAATTCCTTTATGAATGAATCCCCAAGCAAAAAACCTTCCTCCTTAATTCCAGGATCCATGGACGCCAGATTTACTAACTTGGGATCCGGTTTTAACAAGTGTCCTTTTCTACGTTCATGTGTTATGGCAGAATTAAAATTGCCTAGTAAACAAAGGCTCTTTGAACCCACAAAGAGAGAGCTTCAGGGTCAATGGAGGACTGATGGAGTCTGGCGGATTCCGCTAGGTTAAAAATACGAGCCAAAGGAGCAAGGATATCCAAGAGTTTGTCCTGACAGGTGGACCAAGCTTTGTCCACTCCTTTGTGGGGGTTCTTGCCAAATGTGGAGAAGAAGGTGAGCATAGAGGGATCAATAGCAGGAGTGACAGAAAATTTGGCAGAAAGAGAAGGTCGAGGACATTCTGGCCTGAATTTAGCTCTAGTTTGCTTGTCCAGAGGTAAACATAGTCAAGAGCCACTGTACTCTCCAATGTGGTCAGTAGGAATTGATATGGTGAATCAAACCAGGTTCAAACATTGGGACCTTATCAGAGTCTAGAACAATATTGGGTGCAAAGGTATCGTGAGAAGGAGAAGACAACTTAGATTTCTTTGGACGAGGGGCAGAAAATGGGTCTGAGTCCCCAGCCCCATCTTTGTCATTATCTCAATCCAGATCACCCATAACATCATCCGTATCTGGAATGTGTGTAATTAAAATAGGAGACGATTTAATGTTTTATTGTTTAGACTTTGCTTTACATTTTGTGGATGGCAAAGTGTTATTCCCCTCCTTGGAAGGAGATCTTGGAGGAACCACGTCCTCTGCCCTGCGTGAGGAAGCCTCAATCTTCAGTGGTGCAATGTTAGATTTAGATAGAGCTTTAGTATTAGCTGCATAGGAAAACCCTTAGCCTTGTGCTTTCTGCTTTCCCCCGCAGAATGGGCCAAAATCATCGTAGACATTACATTTATTACAGAATTCTAAATATTCTTTGTTACTTTGTCCCTGGAGGCTGCCACAGCCTGCTCCACCGAAGCCTGAATAAAATCATTCAGATTATCCTTGAGAGAATTCTCTTCATCATCCTGTATTAAAGGAGAACTATCAATATTCATTACAGTATAGTGCAAAAAGGATAAACAAAGGGTAAAATTGTGAGAGGAAGGAAGAAAAACCCAAGCTCCCCCTTATGGGCCTGACAATGCTGAGGCAAATGCAAAGGGGAGCAAGAGGATGGCTAATGGGCGGGAACTTAGGCTGTGCCCCTAGGAGGGGCGAGTGTCTAAGTCGAAGAGAGACCGACCGGAGATAAGTGGGAGGCAGGGAAGGCCAATGAACCACTGAAAAAGGCAGTGAAATACCACAAAACTGGGCAGGAAAGAGTTAGGAGATAGTGCACGTCTTGGACTGCAACAAAATGGCAGCCGCGGTCTGAAATGTGCTGGAGCGCGAGGGACGGA
The DNA here is from genome assembly GCA_963921515.1 of Calotriton arnoldi. Taxonomy (NCBI): domain Eukaryota; kingdom Metazoa; phylum Chordata; class Amphibia; order Caudata; family Salamandridae; genus Calotriton; species Calotriton arnoldi. The sequence goes on from CAWUFW010013209.1 coordinate 36,605, forward strand.
GCACTAAAGAGCAAGCGCGGCTAAGTACCATTGGAGGAAAATTAAAAAAATTAAGCACGTAAATAGCAAAATATATGTCCAAACAACTATAAAACACGAAAAGAGGACAAGCTGAGTATTATAGGAAGTGCTGTACTGCTATTGGCCACTGTTGTACTGCGTGTTGTGTTCACATTGGCTGGTTGACTACAGGTTTCATGGAATTTGTATTTTTTTAAATTTATTTCTTGACTGTTGCTGTTCAAATAAAGCAAGAACAGGGAAGTATAATAGAAGCTTCCGGTCTTGCAATAGAATTACATGCCATTGCTCAATAGTGTAATTTTGGGAATTTAACGAAACAACCATAATGCGAGATATTGCCCTTATAACGGAAATTTAGCTTGGACCTATATAATACCATGCAAGCGGACTATCCCATTTTCTTAGACATCCGAGGCCAGGAGGTAAAAGTGTTAACATCACAATTAAACCACAATGACTTGATGATTTTGTTGTCCAAATGGCATGTAAAGGCATGGCAAGAAATGGTGGGATTCCCTCTGATTAATGTGACTAGTTCATTATCCGTTTGAAGTGTCCAGCTTGATGTTGCAGTTAGATTGCTATCTCACCAGGCTAGAATTTATTGGCACTCTGTTTGGAGCATAGTTGTGACCTCTCCAAGGTCTTAGGACTGTATTTACATTTATCTACTTCTCTCTTCTAATCAAAATCAAATGCCTTTGTATCAAATTTCTCAACAAAGGAAACAGTTAATTGCATGCCTCCCACTTGAACTGTGAAGCAATCTCAGTTCCTGTAGATACATCAGCCATCTCAAATGTCATCCTTCCACAGTATGCCACAAAGCAAATCACAGTTTGAATCATGCTCAGGGAGTTAGTAGGGAAGACCTTCTGCTGAGTACATTAACTGGTGTTAATTGCCTGCCATGTATTTATGGCCTAAGTTTGAGAAACGTTGTGGATAACAACATGCAGGGCTGGGCAATTAACAGCAATTGTCACATGACAGCATATGTGAAATAAGGCTGTTGCCACCGACCCCCTTCAAACTCACCCACCAGAAACAATTAAATACCCACACTGTCTGTGGCTGATTTGTGTTAATGCCACTTAACCTAGAACGCTTAAAGTCAACAAGAACTAATGCCAGTGTTCTAAGTAACCAGATTGGTTGGACCAATCTAAGCATTCAGTGCAGGTGCTTATTCAAACTGGTGGCCTTTAGCTGGTGGTAAAGTGCTGACAGAAATGAGAATGCACAAGCGAACGCTATCGAGATGAACATTGGAATTTGTGATTGAAATCTTGGGACAAAGAAGAACATATGAAAGATTCTCCAATCTAAACGATGTAATAAACAGTTGATAAACACAGGTAGAAAAGTAGTTGCATTCTGAAAAAAGTAATGTACATACTTCTCAATGGTTTATGTCTATGCCAGAGAGCAGTGGGGAATTCATTTCATAGGTAAGTAAAGTTTAAAGCTTTGGGAGTTTCTGATTCGGTGGGCACTAGTTAGAGGGCACTAAGAAAGCACCCTTCAGTGTCTTCTCTGTCACTCTTCAAGATCACTAAATACAGTTGTGGCTTACCATTACATGATTCAACAAAACAGTATGGCTTATGTCAGGGTTTGAGCATAACTACGCCGGAGTAATCTGAGTAATTTCAGTAATTTCTTGTTACTCTTTTGACATGAAATTACCAAAAACTGTGTGATTATGCCCGCTTCCATGACTGAGTAATTTGGCTTAGAAATCCTACCATGGGAGTGCAGAAATACCTACCTTAGTGAGCCGGGTGGATGCAGGCTGCTTATGTCTGTACTCTTTTGCTTTTAGCACTATGGGGCATATTATCAAGGGCATTATCGCCGCTTTAGCGGCACTTTTTGCCGCTAAAGCGGCGATATGTTTAACGCCCTATTAGCAAGCTGTCGCTAACAGGCGTTAGCGACAGCTTTCAGGCGATAGCGGCCGGGTTTTACATCGCCTTGCATGTCAGCGATAATTATCGCTAATGACATGCAAGGTAGGCGTTCCCAACTAAAAGCGACAGAAAACAGTCGCTTACATACCTATCGCCTATTAGCAATACCCGCGAAGCGATAAAAAAACGCGCGCTAACCCCGATTAGCGCTTGTTTTTAAGAACTGATAAAAACATGACTTAGCAATGAAAGTCAATGGGAGGTGGATTGTAAGGTTAAGTCCCCAGAATTAGCGATAGGATTTTATCGCTGGATTTCTCGCGTTAAAGCTGGGTTTCGCCGCTATCGCTGGATATTTTATTGCAATGGAGATAAACCTTGCTAATAGCATGTTATTTCCGCGGTAATATCCAGCGATAGCCGGCGATAAAAAAAGGCGCGCTAAGCAAGGTTTGCGATATTTATCGCATGTTCTTGCTAATATGCCCCTATATTCTTAGCGCAAAATGCATCCTTAGTCCACTTTTTACACAGTGGGGCATTTTGTGCTAGGAAAATAGTGCTAAACAATGACTTGCACTCCTCGGATAATTCTGCATAAGCTCAAGTCATTTTGCTGTAATTTCTCTTAGTTATGCAACATCAAATTACACAAGTTACCCCAACCCCATATGATGTCCTCACCTCCCCAAAAAAGAGAGGAGTGTCGGTAGCACCCATTGAGACATAGCACGCTCAGTAGTGTTTGTCCCTATTGGGCTGGGAATCCCCATCCATCCTGGGTTTTCATTTAACTGGGATGCAGGGAGGCACTCCAGAGTGTTTTTATTCTGGTATAATATTTGAGCAACCTTAACAGAACTTTACAGAACATTAGGTCTGGCTGTTAATGCACTAATACATGCCAGACCTATTGGCTTTGCCATTGGTTTTTACTTTTGTTTGTTAGCAGTGCAAAGGAAGAAGGGAGACAGGAGATTCAGGTCAATGGTAGCAGAATCAAAGTAAAAGTTTAAAAAAAATAACCAGCGAATCAGTGGTGTAGCATGGGGGGGTGTCCGTTGCGGGGCGGTAATCACAGGGATGAGCAGCACCCACCCCCCAATCCCCCCATCTGATCTTACCTACGGCCGTCAAGGGCAGTAAATGCAGGGACCGCCACGGGCGGCAAAAGGTCATGCTATGTTACTGCAGAGTAGGGATATCCTTGAATGATACTGCAATAGTTTAGCATTGATTTACTGTTAAAATAGAGGGGCGGCATATTTACAAGCAATCCGTTTACCATATTGGAACAGTACAACATTAATACAGTATGCATGCTACCAAGCTAAGATGAAAGATGGCCATGCAGAAAACATAGATGGGGCCCACCTTCTATGTTATAGTGGGGATAATCACAATGTAAAAACAAATGAACAGACCAATGGATGAAGATAGATCACGTAAACGCCATGCATGTATGTATATTTTTCTATTTATGCTTTTTTCATTGCATAAGGCTAAATACCCACTTAAAGCTGCCTTTAGGCCTGACTATAAAAGAAAAGAGTAGAGTGGGGACAATGGTATTTCTACCCATTTCCTGAATTCTGAGGTGAGAATATTTTCTTTCCCCAAAATATAAAGATCCTGTCTAACCCTGGGCAAAGCACTACGCTACGCTCGCGTAGTTTGCGAAGTTTGCGCTACTTCGCACAACGCGAATTGCACGTAGCACAGTGCAAACACGCGTAGCGTAGAGTAGCGTAGTGCAGCGGTCATTTTGCTTGCTCGCGGTCCTCAACGTCAAGTTGGCGACCGCGAGCAAGCAAAATGACATCCCGGCGAGACTTTTTCTCGTTCGCGATCAGCAACATCAAGTTGCCGATCGCGAGCGTGGAAAATAAACCTCCCGGCGAGATTCTCAACGCGGGAGGTCAGGTTTCTCATTGCGAGTGGTCGCGTATGCTCGCGACCGCTCGCGATGAGAAACTACCAGTCCGCGTTGAGAAGCTGCCGCTCGAGTAAAAATCTACTCGAGCGGCAGTAAAGACAGCTCGCACTGTGCAAGATGCCGTTTTTGATGATTGCACAGTGCGGACAAGCATCCGGCACTGTGCAATCATTGCGAACAGTGCACTACGCAGTTCGCGTAGTGCTACGCGTAGCTCGCGTAGTGCGAACTGCACTTTGCGTAGCTTCGCGTAGCGTTACTTCGCGAACTACGCCCAGGCTTAATCCTGTCACAAAGTCTGTTTTTTTCATGCAATAATCTGTGATTCAAGTTCCTTATACAGGGACTGCATAAAAAGAGCAATCTAGTGACTTCTCTCTGAATTTCTATGGCTATCTACTATTCAGGAAAATATAGATCGTCATCATCCCACGGGTTCTTTATATTCTACGAAGCCTCCTCAAACAATATGACTCCTTTGCCGCTTCATACCCAAACTACCATAGGGCTACCAATGTGTCACTGACATTTTTATTACTGCTAGACGATCCACTTTTTCTTGCCTGTGGATTGAGTAGGTTCCATTTAAGCTGGGCGAAATTTAAATTATCTTGTTGTAATTAACATCTTTTCAGGAATTTTGCCATACATTTTTATCTGTGAGATTCCTCAAATTACTCCTCATTGTGTAATTACACTGCTGTTCATGGCAAAATTATAGTGCTTGAGCATGTGAACAACTAGAATCTGAGCGGCTGTTGTTTGCTGCAGTTTAGTTTTTTAAGCTATTTTTTAACGCGATATATGTCCTTGCATCAAAAATTGATATGGGTTGTATTTCACAGTAAAATATAGAGCTTAGTGATGGATTTGAATTTTGTGTAATTTTGCATAATTTTCCTGAAATTTCATGTAATTAAGAGAAAGCAAACTACTCAAATTTCACCTATCTCTACTTTTCATTCATTCAAAATCTTTATTCGGCCATCAAAGAAAAACAGCCATAAAAGTACAGACAATAAAATACATCTGAAAGAGAATTAAAACATATTGTGTACAGTGCCAATTATTAGGATCAATTCATTTCTTTAGACTATAACAGAATGCTTTTTCTCGCGTTAGTCGATTTCAGGATAAACAGTGCAACATTGCAACAGGTTAGAGGATCCTCTAGTGTCACCAAGAATTTCATTGCTACTTTGTGCTACCTAATAGTATGAGCAGCAAACAATGGTTTAAGATAAAAACACCTAAAATTTTGATAAAAATTACAGAATAATAAAAAGTCCAATGTGCTTTGTTTACTTTTGTTATCACACGGACATGGTACCATATCTGGTGGACGGGACTTCATTTTGGGAAATGCAACAAGGTAATAATGCCACATCTCAGTCTCAGTAGCAGAAAACGTTGCTGTACATAGGTCACATATGACAAACAGTTATTGGCTCCCTCCTCTAGATTAAAAGATTTGTATAAGGCGACGGTCAGTTTATTCTGCTCAGCCTTTGATCTAAGGTCCCGCCTCTGCTTCAGAAAGGACTCTTTGATCTCTTTCTTTGTAAGTGACAGTATATTTGTGGTATCCGACCATACTGATATATTAAGCAGATTTTCTAGGGTGGAGTTGATATATGATAACCATGGGATTCTTAACACATCATCCAAATTTAAACAATCTAAAATAATTGACCTAGTAAAAGCCGTCTATTCCCTCCTCCAAAGTGAGGCCCATAATAACAGTGATCCAGCCATTAAAGAATCTGCTAAAAATCCAAGTCCCATCTCATGGTGTACAATGGTATTTGATACAGAGAATGGTAAGTATAATAGACATTTTAAGAGGCAATTTTCTTCTGTTTGCAGGGCTGAGCTATTTGCATAGCCCCAGAGACCTGCTCCATAAAGGGCTGTGCTTACTCCTTTAGCTTTATAAATGGCTACCATTTCGTTGGTCAGTCGGTTCCCTAGGTTTGAGGATAATTTGAAAATCCCTTGGGTAACCCTGCTTATTTTAGCTCTGGTATTTAAATTATGTTGAGACCATGTACCATTTCCCAAAAATAAAATACAGAGATAGCAAAAGGAGTTCACTGGGTGTATTGGGGTGCTGTCAATAAAAAAGGTTTTGCAGGATTTCTGTTTAGGCCCACAAACCATGGAGAATGTTTTTGATTTGTTGATTACCATTTTCTTTTGTTTCATAAAATCTGAGAAACCATCCATCAGACTCTGGAGGCCTAATGGGGTCCGTGCTAGTAGTACTGCGTCGTCCGCATATAGCAATACGGGTATCGGACGACCATCCACCCTAGGGGCATCAGCCTGTACCATTTGTAAATGTTTATCTACCCCATTAATGAAGAGAGAAAATAAAATTGGTGCTAACACACACCCTTGCCGTATGCCCCACCCCACTTTGAATTTGGGTGAACATTCCCCCTGAGGGTCAAAGCGGACTTGACTGGTTAGATTTTCGTACAAACGGAAAAGGAACCAAACAATCACCCTAGGTGCTCCCATAGAGATCAGAGTTGGCCAGAGTAAATTATGATCGACTAGATCAAATGCACTACCTAGATCGGTTAAGCATAAGTACAAAGTGCCTGCCTTTGCCCTAGTATACTTGCCAATAAGTAACTCTAGGTTGGTCCCGAGTCGTTTTCTACACCCATACTGCATTGATCTTAACCCCGGTGGGTTAAGATCGAATGCTCCTGCGCCCATTCCTCCAATCTTAATAGTAAGACCCTACTCATAACTTTGAAGGCGGTATCTAAGCGCGAAATGGGGCGATAACTTTTTGGATCTGTTTTGTCCCCTTTTTTATATATGGGTACAATAATGGATTCTCTCCATGTCTGTGGGATTATATCAGTTACAGCTGAATTAAACACTCTAGTTAAAATGGGTCCCCATAATTCTGGTGTAGATTCAAAAACATCAACTGGGACACCATCCGGACCTGGTGCCCGTCCTCCGGCACTCGCCTGAATAGCCTGAAGTACTTCTTGATTGGTGATATTCAGGGGGAGAGACCTCCCTTTGCGCAGCTCCCATTCAGACCCCCCCATCATCTCCCCATTTTTACTAAAAATTTCGGAGAAATGTGTCACCCATTTATCTGAGGGAATAAAGGAACTATACTCTTGGATATCATCGTTCTTCGGGAAGGGGGCATTTACTGTGTCCCAGAAGAGTTTGTTATTCCTGGTTTTTACGGAGATGGCCCAATTTCCCCACGCTTCAGCCTGTAGTGTCTTTTTCCGGGCAGCTATGGCTAGTTTATACTTGCTTCGTAAGGATTTAATGATTGATAAATCTTGTGGTGATTTTGACAAGGCAAACTTTAACACATGTAATGCTTTAGTGCAAGTACCATCAAACCATCCCTTTTGTTATTACCTGATGTACCTGGGTGCCCGGCTAAAAGTGATTTAATGGATAATGTAATACAGTGAAAATTTGTGATCACTATATTTGGAGTGAATTCATCCTGAAGACAGTAGGTTATTTCCTGATGGTTAAACACTATTATATTCTGCATTGTCAAACATGGATCAACACCCATCCACTTGATTCTAACACCGTTTACCCTAAAGGGGTTGATATAATTAACTAAGTCAAATACTTCACTCCTTTGGCCCCAGAAGAAAAACGAAAGGGTAAGTGGGTTATAATCGCTAAATATGGAAGGAGCGACGCTAAGGTTGCCACACATGCAGGCAGCAGAGGTAGACACTAGTACATGATCTATAATAGAATACAGATTTCTCCCTGTGAAGGTTGGCAATAAGCCCCCATTAGGACCACGCCCCCCCTAAGTAGGTGGAAATCATATCTGGAGATCAGCCAATTTAGAGCTTCTCCATACTCATTATGGCAGAAATGATCGTTTCCCTCTCCATCCTGGTAAATGTGGACACATGCCTGATTGTTAGATTCTTCGCATGCCTGTATGTTAAAATCTCCTGCCCACAGTAACCCATAATCGGTGTTAATTGGGGCTAAAAAAATTTCAAGGGCACGGTCGACAGCTGTTGCCATATTAGTGCGTGTAGAATCGAAAATGTTGTTATAAAAATGTACAACTATCAGATCTTTCCCTTCTTTTTTACTAAGCCACAAGAGACCTCTCTGCACCGGGAGACCGTGATTTTGCACCGAGCCCTTGCTGGACAACGCACACCGCACTTTGTTGATTGCCCCTGGAGGCGGGCGGGAACTATAAAGCCACAGAGCAGGTCCCGCAGCACGGGGACGTGCGCGGGGCGTGCCCGGGATTGGCCCAGGCGAAGACCGGGCCAAGACGGGCCCGTCTTAGCCCGTCATAGGCCGAAGTAGGCTGGGCTGGGCCACGGCTCTTGGTTGTGTGGCCGAGGAGTACGCGAATCCCATAGTGACTGCTGTTCCATAATGCCAGCTGAAACCGTGGGTGAGTCTGTCCCGCCGGGCGTTTTCTTGTCTTATAACCCAGTGACTTTGGGTCTTCTTTTATTCATTAATATCTGAGCCAATCGCTGGCAAATACCTACCCATGGGGAAAAGGAAAACTATGTGTCAAAAAAATCCCCATAAGGAGGGCGGGGGGGGGGGAGTCGCCAGTCTCTCCTAAAATATTTGACCGGAGCTATGGGGCGATAGAGCAACAGATCTCGTCCGTAGAGGAGGCTATAAATACTGAAAGATCTGGTGTGGGAGAAGGGCGTGATACTGGGAAAGAGACCCTCATTCATCCACAAGCTACTTTAGAACCCCTGGAGCCTTGTGCAAACACTAATGGGTGTGTATTGAACCTTTCGGACCGCATCTCTATCTACGAGCTAGACCTAGATGGTGACTCCCAACCTCCGACCAAACGTTTGAGGAACACTATCAATTCCATCACTAATCCAACTAACACCTCCCATAGCCAGCCCGAGGATAGAGTCACCATTAATTACTCTGTACTTCGTACTACACGGGACAAAACCGCAAAAAAGGTTAAATCAGCGATGGAGACTCGAGGCCGTAAGGGCAACATTAACAAAGGCCCGACATACAACATTCCAAAAGAATTGGTGATATTAAATAGTAAGTTTGATACTCTGGACTCCTACCTGCGAGAAACTTTATCTAATCTTATCAGCAGAGTAGGCATTCTGGAAGATTTACTGTCGACTTGTCTAGAAACCCACCAGCCTTTTTCTGAAGGTCACAATGTAATTCATCATGGGGACCCTGCCTTAGAAGGGCACGCCAATAACTCGTCCTCAAAGGGTGTTATTATTTCTAGTAATTGTGTGTCCTTAACAAGTCATAATCAGCCACCCATTAATATAAATTTAGGCACCAATCCAATGTGCCCATCCGTAGATACTCTGCAGGGAATTCCTAAGCCTGTTCAAACATTTTTTAGCAAGGGTTCTTCCCATTGCCCCGACGTCGGCCCCAAGTCAGGCCATCAACAGATAAATCACCCAGGATTTTCTAATCGCTCTGTACCAAATGTTCCAGCCCCTAACCATAACCAAGTGTCTGATCCATCTATGACAGTTCTGGACCTTCCTCCAGCTGTGACTCCATATACAGTTATCTTGGCTAATGTACCGCGACTACTTGTGGGGGCTGTTGAACACTGGGATACACTAAGGTATAAATCCTTATTCTGGCTAGGCTCTAAAACTGGCCTTACAGATAGTCTTTTTACTAACTTTAAAATGGCCAGAAGAGTAAGTTGGTTAGGGAAGGGACGGAAGTCTATGCCAGGGGACTGTGTGATCCTGAATTTTAAGTCAATAGAGTTGGTACAGCATATTTTGTCCAGGGTTGGAACGTCCTCTATCTCCTCGCATGACATCAATGTGGTTCCCCTGGGTTTCTTTTATCAACCCTCTCATTATATTTGCACGTACCTATATGGTAAAGAGCATTTAATGAATCGGCTCCCATTATATAATGTCCCAGTCCAAAATCGCTATGACCTCCTTTCCCATTTGGAGCAGGTGGATTGACTCCCCATGGCCACCCAGGGATCGAACCCGCCGAGCAGGGTCGCTACCATAAACATGAGATCATTAGCCCAGGGAGTAACCGAACTGGGCCATATAAATTTCATGGCAAGCGCACCATTAGTTTTAGAGAGTGCCCCAGCCGACGATCATAAGAACTACATCCATTCTTCCCTAAAGAATACAGCTGATGAGCCCATAGGTATTATTCCTACTCTAGCTGCCCCTCTTGCTGATAGCATAGATAATAGATCAATAGCTTCTTCTGAAGTGGGCACTGTCACGGTATCTGGAACAAGCTTGAGGGACGCAAAGGAAAACCTTAAAGACTGCATTTGTAATGTCTTGTTTTGGAATATTGCAGGCCTAAAGTCAAAGATTGTGAATCCACAGTGGACAGAGTTTGCACTTGGGTTTGATGTTTTATGTATACAGGAAACATGGGTGGAAGACGCGATCCATATTAATGGTTTTAAGACCTTTCACTTGCCTGCAGTTGCATCAGTGCATGGGAGAGCAATGGGGGGGGCTGTGCACCTATGTAGCATACCACTCAAATTTGATGAATATTGTAACATTGAATGTTGATCGTTACTTTCAAATAATAGGGGCGGACTTGGATAGTACAACTGGCATATTGATAGTGAATTTTTACAATAATGCTCCGCGTGAAGACCAGGCAGGAGTGCTGGGGGCTATATCCCTCCATATTACCAAGATCCAGGCAGCCTCCTCCAAAGACCTTTTTATAATTTGGGGCGGAGACTTTAACATCAATCTATGTCAGTATTGGGACTCTGGGGTCTGTGGCCTTGGATATAACAATGAGATTAGTTTTCCTCACTTTAATCGTTCTGGCTCTGGTGAGATCTTAAATAATATAATGCTTACAGGTGACATGGGTTTTGCAAATAATTTATACAGTTTATCGGTCCCATTCAGCCCAACGTTTAATGGATGGGGACTATCTTCTACTATTGATTTTATTTTAATTTCGTCTAGACATGCTTCCAGAGTCATAAGCTTTCAAACCCATGACATCTCTCTTAGCGATCATTTCCCGCAGAGTATTGGAGTCAAGGTTGATCGTAGACTAACTAAAGGGAAGGTCCCTTCTACTTACTGTATTAAGGACGTCACACTGGCCAGACAAAATGGCTATGCGCTGAGCTGGAAAAAAAAAGAACCAGACTCATTTATGAATAAGGTGATATCCAATTGTAGCGAAGCTATAAAAAAATGCTCAGGAGATGGCCATTCCGTGTTGGATATAGTGGAGGGGTTTTCTGTTCTATCAGAATTCATTGGTAATATCCTACATGTAAATTCAAGTAAGAAAATCCCTCAAAAGAAAGGATGGTTCGATCCCAGTTGCACTAAAGCCCATTCTAAACTTAAACTCGCACTTCATAGAAAGGTCAAAGATAATGAAGAAATAAAAGAAGCGAGAAGGGCATATAGATACGCTTTAAAAGTAAAGAAAAAATGTTTAAAGGAGGAGGCATGGAATTCCCTCCGAGTGGCATCAGAAATGAAAGACTCTTCAGCGTTCTGGAAAGCGGTTAATGCTCCCTTTCTAGTTGATGCAGGGAGGGCAAGTATAGAGATAGCGGTCACTAGGGATGAATGGGCCGACCACTTTTCTAAATTATACTCTATCCCTAGCCCTGAACCAAGTAATAGCGACTTGGTGGGGGACAGGGTAGAACTCCAGACTGCAAACCACCATTCGCATCTCCAACTGGATCTTAATGAAATTGAGGAGGCAATTGCACTGAGCAAGAGTGGTAAGGCCCCAGGGCCAGATGGTATCCCTGTGGACCTTTTTAAACATAATATAGCTTTCTGGGGACCGATTTTGACTCAAGTCATTAATGCATGCATTTCGACCAGCCTTATTCCCACTTGGAGCAAATCGATTTTGGTCCCAATTTTTAAAAAGGGGGATAGGCACAATCCAGAATGTTATCGGCCTATCTCGCTCCTAGATTCGACAGTCAAAATAATTGGAAGAGTACTTCTTTCCAGATTACAGGACTGGGCAGACGACCATTCGATCATTAGGAACATTCAATATGGGTTTCGTAAGGGCCTGGGCATGATAGACCAGTGCCTTCATTTAGAATTAACTATTGCCAAATATACTAAGGCCAAAGGGGCCCTCTCTACCTGGCCTTTGTGGATTTGTCCGCAGCCTTTGACTGCGTCATCCACAATAAACTCTGGCCGATTCTGGAGAAGATGGGAATGGAGCCACCCTTAATCTCCTTAATGCGAGAATTTTACATCAGGGCCAGGGTGCGATTTGGCATAGGGGTGAGTGCACCGATTCCTTTACCGTTGGAAGAGGAGTAAGGCAGGGTTGTGTCCTGGCACCCTTTCTATTTACCTTGTATATTAACAACTTAGACCTGGTTTTGAGAGAGGAGTGCCAGGACCTCCCGGGGGTAGGTGAAGCGTTCACTCCCTGTGCTTATGTATGCTGATGATGCGGTGCTTATGGCCCGCACTCCAAATAGTCTTCAGAAGGTTTTATTTAGCTTTGCAAATTTTATGTCCAATTTGGGTCTTACAGTTAATGCATCCAAAACATTCATATTAAAATGTGGCTTGGGGAGCAACAAGTGTTGCCCGTTCTTCTTAGAGAAGAATCGTCTAACCTGTGCTAATACTTTTTCGTATTTGGGGGTCCTATTTGACCGCACTGGCTCATGGACACAGGCTGTTAATCTAAGGAGATTGTTATTTTCTAAGGCACTGGCAGCCTTGACTAATTTTGGCAGAAAACTGGGTAGACGCCCCCCCCTCAGAACTACTTTATATTTATAAAGCTAAATGCGTCTCAATAGCGACCTATGGAGCGGGCATCTGGGGACACGCAGATGTGACATCTTTGCAGAGAGCTGAAAACAGATTCCTTAGACATCTGCTTGCTGTCCCAGCTAGCGTCTCCACTTTTAATTGTCACTCGGAATTGGGTTTATCGCATTTAGAGGATGTCATTGGCATTCAACCAATTCTTCTTTGGCACCACATTTGGACTACAGAGCATACCATCCTAAATCGCCAAATTATCAGCGACTGCTGTGGGTTAGATGGGGTTTCACACATAGGATGGCTTAAGTATGTTAAGGAATTTTTGTGCAAATTAGGCCATCAAGAATATTTTGATAACCCCATCACTCTGACGAAAGTAGATAGGAAAGTTTTTTAACTCAGCTGTTTGCAATATCTTGAAAACGTTAGAATAAATTCAGAGATCCAAAAACCTCACTTCTCGCTCATCAAAACATTCTGACTACTTTTAAGATGCAGCCGTATTTAACTTATGTAACCCCTGACTTTAAAAGATTTTTATTAACACGCTTTAGGATGGATTGTGCATAGGTTATTTAGCTTTCCAGTAAATAAGGATTGGTCTACGCAGTTGTCTAACTGCCCATGTGACGACCTGTCAGCGCAATCCACCATGCATGTTTTATTTTTTGTAAATTTTATACAGTCCAGAGGAAAAGATGGATACTTCCGATGCTTAGAACACTAGGTCTGAGACATTGTCGCCCTGCTTTTATAGTCATGCAATCCCTGGGGGAAGAACTTGTAACCCTTTCTGTTACGTCGTTTTTAAAGTCTGTTTTCAATTGTAGAAAGACTATCTTCATGTGAGAATCTGTACTGTATAATTTATTCCATAATTCTGTGGTTCTAAATTAGTAACATGAGTTTTTATTGTTCCTTTTAATGTGCTTTTATGATTATTCTTTTAATCGAATAAAGCTTGATTGATCTACTAAGCCACAATATCTGTGCGTGGGGGCCAACTGATGCAACCTTTTTGACCATAATAGAGATTTTATTAGAAATGAGTATCTGTAATCCCCCTTTTGCTCACCCTACCCTATAGCTGCTAGAAAATGTGAGGAGTATCCTTCTACATGTACAGGGCTTATACACCAGGTTTCTTGTAGACATATAGGGGCCGATTCCGATCTCGGTCGGAGGCGCACCCAATACCATTCGGTCGGGAAAAAAGCCATGCGAATGCCTGTTTCCCGACCGATCCGTACATCATTCCGAACGAGTAAGTACGATGCGCACAACAGCATAGAATCCGGCCGAGTCGTACTCACCCAATCCAGGTCCTGTTCTCCGACCGAGGCGAATCCGGAAACGCAGAATCGAGTCGCACGGAAGGGAAAATGCAGCCCCGTCTGGCCGAACAAGTACGATGCGCTTTCCGTACTCGCCGAACCCGTCGCTACGTCCGGCACGTCAAAGCTGCCGGGAGAGGCGCACATAAGCTCCGATTCGCGCCACAACACGATCCACGGCTACGAGGCGAACACGCCAGCGACGAGGATGACGCGAAGCAACGAGAAAGACGAACGAGACGAACCAACCATGAATCCCTTCGTCCCGATCCTACCAATATTCTACATTTACTACCGGAACAGGCACGGACGCGTACGGCGCTGAAGGTAAGTCAGACACCAACCACAAAAACATACAACACGTACACGACACATCACACACACACAGAGGGATGCAGAATTTACTTACACCAGCAACAGCAGCACCATAGGGGCGGGATGCCCATCACCAATGCCACATATGCACACAGGGGCCTGGATGCGCACCACCACTACCACCCCTACCCAGGGGGCTGGATGCCAACCACTACTACCACCCTTAGCCATGGGGGTGCCAGATGCCCACCACTACTACCACCCTTACCCAGGGGGCTGGATGCCTACCACTACTACCACCCTTAGCCAGGGGGCTGGATGCCTACCACTACTACCACCCTTACCCAGGGGGCTGGATGCCTACCACAACTACCACCCTTACCCAGGGAGGGCTGGATGCCTACCACTACTACCACCCTTACCCAGGGGGCTGGATGCCTACCACAACTACCACCCTTACCCAGGGGGCTGGATGCCTACCACTACTACCACCCTTAGCCATGGGGGTGCCAGATGCCTACCACTACTACCACCCTTACCCAGGGGGCTGGATGCCTACCACTACTACCACCCTTAGCCAGGGGGTGCCAGATGCCCACCACCACTACCACCCTTACCCAGGGGGCTGGATGCCTACCACTACTATCACCCTAAGCCAGGGGGCTGGATGCCTACCACTACTACCACCCTTAGCCATGGGGGTGCCAGATGCCCACCATTACTACCACCCTTACCCAGGGGGGGCTGGATGCCTACCACTACTACCACCCTTAACCAGGGGGGTGCCAGATGCCTACCACTACTACCACCCTTACCCAGGGGGGGCTGGATGCCTACCACTACTACCACCCTTACCCAGGGGGGGCTGGATGCCTACCACTATTACCACCCTTAGCCAGGGGGCTGGATGCCTACCACTACTACCACCCTTAGCCAGGGGGTGCCAGATGCCTACCACTACTACCACCCTTACCCAGGGGGCTGGATGCCTACCACTACTACCACCCTTAGCCAGGGGTGCCAGATGCCCACCACTACTACCACCCTTACCCAGGGGGCTGGATGCCTACCACAACTACCACCCTTACCCAGGGGGCTGGATGCCTACCACTACTACCACCCTTAGCCAGGGGGTGCCAGATGCCCACCACCACTACCACCCTTACCCAGGGGGCTGGATGCCTACCACTACTATCACCCTAAGCCAGGGGGCTGGATGCCTACCACTACTACCACCCTTAGCCATGGGGGTGCCAGATGCCCACCACTACTACCACCCTTACCCAGGGGGGCTGGATGCCTACCACTACTACCACCCTTAGCCAGGGGGTGCCAGATGCCTACCACTACTACCACCCTTACTCAGGGGGGCTGGATGCCTACCACTACTACCACCCTTAGCCAGGGGGTGCCAGATGCCCACCACTACTACCACCCTTACCCAGGGGGCTGGATGCCTACCACAACTACCACCCTTACCCAGGGGGGCTGGATGCCTACCATTACTACCACCCTTAGCCAGGGGGTGCCAGATGCCCACCACCACTACCACCCTTACCCAGGGGGGCTGGATGCCTACCACTACTAACACCCTAAGCCAGGGGGGCTGGATGCCTACCACTACTACCACCCTTAGCCATGGGTTTGCCAGAAGCCCACCACTACTACCACCCTTACCCAGGGGGGGCTGGATGCCTACCACTACTACCACCCTTAGCCAGGGGGGTGCCAGATGCCTACCACTACTACCACCCTTACCCAGGGGGGGCTGGATGCCTACCACTACTACCACCCTTACCCAGGGGGGGCTGGATGCCTACCACTACTACCACCCTTAGCCAGGGGGCAGGATGCCTACCACTACTACCACCCTTACCCAGGGGGCTGGATGCCTACCACAACTACCACCCTTACCCAGGGGGGCTGGATGCCCACCACTACTACCACCCTTAGCCAGGGGGTGCCAGATGCCCACCACTACTACCACCCTTACCCAGGGGGGCTGGATGCCTACCACTACTACCACCCTTAGCCAGGAGGGCTGGATGCCTACCAATACTACCACCCTTAGCCATGGGGGTGCCAGATGCCCACCACCACTACCACCCTTACCCAGGGGGGGCTGGATGCCCACCACCACTACCACCCTTACCCAGGGGGGGCTGGATGCCTGTCACTACTACCACCTCTACCCATGGGGGATGGATGCCTACCACCAACACCAACCCCACTCATAGGATGGACAATGCATGACACAACCAGCACACCACAACCTAGGGAATGCAAGAAAAAGACATCCCCCCAACACCATGACAAGCGTGTGTAGACTGTGTCAAATGCCTACAACACTGAACATGACTTTGAACATACAATGTGACCCCCTATCACATGTGCCACACATATCTGTGTGTGGCCCCCACAATGCAAGCAGGCCATGACCATTGTGGCAATGGGGTCCAAACCCCCATCATCACAGTGACCAAAAGGTAAGTGTGGGGTCCATAGCTGAAGCACATTTTGAACATTGTGGCAATGGGGTCCAAACCACCATCATCACAGTGACCAAAAGGTAAGTGTGGGGTCCATAGCTGAAGCACATTTTGAACATTGTGGCAATGGGGTCCAAACCCCCATCATCACAGTGACCAAAAGGTAAGTGTGGGGTCCATAGCTGAAGCACATTTTGAACATTGTGGCAATGGGGTCCAAACCCCCATCATCACAGTGACCAAAAGGTAAGTGTGGGGTCCATAGCTGAAGCACATTTTGAACATTGTGGCAATGGGGTCCAAACCCCCATCATCACAGTGACCAAAATGTAAGTGTTGACAAAGAAAAAGCTGCAACTGCCAAACTGCATGGATGATTCAAGGTCACAGAACATAAAACACATCAGTGGCAAAGTAGTGCATGTGTCCCATTGCAACATAGATTGGGGGAGGCAAATACTGCAGTGCAAATAAGACATACCTTTGGCCATGTGCATACAAACAACACCCATGGGGGCTGACACAGTCAACATTCATCAATGACACAATGACAGAAGTGACCATCAGAATGCAGACCCACATATTTGCACCAATGGGCACACAAATGCAGATACCCTGTGGAGACTGTAGATGTGAGGTGATCAGATACCATACCATGGCAGCAATGGGACACACAAACCATGATCATTGTGCTGACCGATGACCTAGGAGTCCCAGGGACAGCAGGGGAAACCCACCAAACAACATACAGCCAATGGCACACCTAAGATATGCCAATGCAGTGGTGCAGATGCACAAACACAAACAGGCAGACCCACACTGCACATCAAACACAACAGGTGAGGGGGGGGGTGCCAGTGTCCCCAGGCAACCACACAACACATGAGGAGGCCTGAATACCAATTACACAGATGTGCATACAGTGCCACACAAAGGTAACTCATGGATCCAAATCTCCTATGTGGGCAATCAGGCATTGTCAGATGAGAGGGAGCACAAATCACACATGTCACACAGGCACGTAGGAACAGCAACTGACACAGCAAGACACAGACACACCACAGCACTACCCCCAGGGCCCCCACAATGTGGTGACCCTGGGCTGCATTACAATCCCACTGTGATGACAAAGCTAAATGTCGTTCACACTGTGAACCACAGTCATGTGTCCTGAGCAACAAACTACCATCACACCTACACAAGCACAAATCAATCAGCACGGCCAGTAAGCCAAGGCCAACATGGAGGCAGGGGTCTAGCCGGGCAACAACTCTCATCTGCACACACTCAACACCACACACCTCGACCTCCAACAATGTGCAGCAGTGAAGCACACATGCACTGGTGACATTGCACATGCACCCATGACAATCCCAGGGTGGTGGGTGGGAATCAAGGTGCAGAAACACATCACACATGGCCACTGAACAAGACTCCTGAATGTCTGACACACTGCACACTACGCTGTACATGGACATGACGGCAATACCACACCAACCAATGGGATCCCAGCCACAGTCACACACCAATGAAGAAGCCAAGGTCACCCACAAAGAACACACATAGACAACAACCAACATTGCAGCCCGGACCCTGAGGAGTGCCAGCAGTCACACACACAACGTGTCACAATCACTGAAAGATAACACAAACTGGAAATCACATGACAGGTGTAAACAACAAGTGCCAAGGGGAAACCTGACTGTGACCCATCTGCGTCTGCACACAAACTCAGCCCTGACAGCAAACACACCTATGGGTGACACCCTGATGACCAGTAATGTGCCATGCACCCACATCACAGAGAACCCAGGGAGAAGACTTTGGGGGAACATAGGTCAACTCAGCAAGCATCACAAACAGGTACAACACTAGGGATCACAGCATGCACAGCAAAACGGAAGTGAACACACAGACATGCTCATACAACACACACCTTGGGCGCAGGCAATGTCACAGGAGTACACACTGCCATGAGGGGACTCCACTCCTGTGTGAGGAAAGCTGTGCCATATGTTGCCTCAGTAGGGCCCCATCATGTCAGCTGAGCACTTGGTCACACAATCAACAATTAGCACCAAATGAAGGCTCCCGTCACATCAGCCTGGTCATGGGAGTGCCAACGAAATCATCAGCACAGATCCAACACACTTGTATAGCAATGTTGCACTGACAACACAGATGAGTCCTTCCCCATCGATGCCCAAACCTGCATGTCCAGTGGAGATGGCCACACGGTCAGGGAAGTAGACGAATTGAACAATGGCAGGCACAACAGATGTGCAGGGGTGGAAGCCACAGATGTGAAATTGCTAATGTAAGTAGGAAATCCCATTGCCAAATACTGAACACATGACACCCTCAGATGCTGCTATGGATGACATGGATACACCACAGGATAGGACACATTCCCCCTGGACCACATGTGTTCCTGCACAGTAACACTTCATTATCATGAGACCAAATATCACCATCACTGCAGCAAGGGCATGGTTAGCATCATCAACAACATGTACATCAGAAGCATAAGCAGTAGAGAACAGAAAGTTGCTTTATTCAGCATATGTGTGTCCAAAAACTCAGAGAACAGTAATGCTCCAACAAAGGCCAATGGCCAGTCCATCAAGTAAGTCAATACAGGGTGACAGTGGCAGATGTCACCCTACGCATGCCTGCACTGCACAAAACCAGGGACAATCCACTAGGAGGGGCAACCGGGGGCAGGACAGGCACCGCAGGGACAGGAACAGGGCTCACCAGGAGGAGGCAGGGAAGGGGTGGTGGGTGCTGGAGAGCCACTGACAACTGCAGTGGAGGTGTCTGACATGGTGTGTGCCGGCACAACTGGGGGCATGACTCAGATGTTGTGGGTGCCGGCACGACTGCAGTGGACCCTGCAGATGGAGTGGACAGGTCCGCCACTGCAGTGCCCAAGTCAGACAGGGTGGTAGTGGACTCCACTGCAGTGCCTACCACCAGGGGAGGAGAATGGGGAACAGGCAAGGTGGGCTGGACAGAGGGGAGGACACCCTCACCACATCAGTGGCACAGACAAGTGCAGCGGGGGTGTGGTGCCGGGAGAGCAAGTGGCAGGGGGAGAAGGCCGGATCCTCTTGGGGATGGTATATCTGTTGGTGGGGGAACCTGGGGCAGGGTGTGGTGGGGGCACCTGTGGAGTGGGGGCCTGAGGGATGGAGGAAGGAGACCTGGTGCCTGAGCTGCAGGGTGGCGGCGGGGTCTTGCTCTTACGACTCCGGGGGGACTTGCGGGTGGGGGCCTCAGTCTGTCTGCGCCTGGGGGAGGGTGTCCGGGGGCGAGGGGCACTCTGCTCCGTGTGGGTGGGCTTCCTCTTCCACCTGAATGCTGTATCAGCTGGATCGGAGGGGAAGAGGCCGAGGTCACTGAGGAAGAGCCACTGTGTCTTTGGGGTTGCAGGTGAGGCAAGGGAGGGTGCTTTGGAGGGAGAGGCAACTGAGGACTGTGCAGTGCTTGTGGATGCGTGTGTGTGTTCCAGGGCCCCATCCCCTGTGAGTCTGGTTTCAGTCCCCTGACTGTGCGTGCGTGTGCGTTTTGTTTGTGGCGTGTGTGTCTGTGTGCTGGACGTGTGTGTGCTGGTGTGTGCCTGTGCCGGTGTGTGTGTGCTTGGGACGGGTAAGGTGCTGGTGAGTGTGGATGGAGCAGAGGCAGGAGGGGTGAGGGACTGTCTGAGGAGGGACACTGCTGCCGTCAGGGAGGAGTCCATGGACCTATTGCCCCTCTGTAGGTCAGACATGCCCGATGAGATGCCCTCCATGAACGACACCAGCTGAGTCAACAGAGCGGTGTGCGCATGGAGGACACTCAGCATGGCTGTCTGCCCTACATGGAGCTGGCGAAGGAGGTACACAGACTCCTCACTCAGGGCAGCAGGGGACACAGGGGCAGGGGTGCGGTGCCTGGCCCAAAGGAGACACGCTCCCGAACATGGGAGCCTCCACGGACCTGGGGAATGGGAGCCGATGGGAGGGCGGTGGTGGTGCTGGTGGTGGCGGGGACAGCAACACTAGCTGGGGTGTGGTGGCTGCTGACACCCGCCTCCATAAGGGAGTCATCCTCCGAGCCGCTGTGGTCCTCAGCTGAGGTGGATGCTGCTGAGGACTCCTCGGTGTGGCTCCCCTCGCCCTCCGTGCCACTGGGTCCCTCCGACCACTCCTCGGCTGCTGACCCAGTCTGGCTCTCCGGCTCCTCCTGGTCCGTGGAGCTGTCCCCTTCCGTGGCCGTGGATGTATCTGCAAACAATGGGAAAACAGACAGACATCAGTCACCTGCACCAAACGCACACACCACTGTGAGCACAGCACATTACAGAGCAAGCCCTGGCATCATTAGTTGAACATTGCTAAAAGTGCCCTAACTGAACAGGAGAAGCCAATTGTCAGTCTGATGCCAACCATGGCACTCACATCCCACATGGCCTTGCACCCATCTGTCTGGTGTCTGTTGGATAGCAACACCCCAGTGTGGACACATGCACCACCTACACAGTAGTTGGACAGTGCAGAGGACACGGTGTAGCATGTGGACATGCACACATCACAACTCTTGCCACTGAGTCAGTACAGGTTTCCGGATGAAAGGGATGCCCAGAGTCAAATAGGAAATGCATGTGATGCATACCAGCGACAGACACCATGATGCACCCATGTCCTGATAGCCATCGCCACAATGGTGTGCATGTAGCACATGTCACTCCCCTGCAGGATCACCAATAAGTAGACACATGCCATGGCGGAGGCACGACTGCTAAGTCATACATCACTGTCTCAGTGATGTATGACTTGGCAGCCAGACAACAACACTCTGCACTGTGTCACAATAGTAGGTCATGGGGAATGCAAGTCCTGGAGCTGCACAAGTGCACATGTACATCCCCCCCACAACACATCATCTTAACCCTCATCTCTCCAGGTCATACCGATTGGACATATGGGAGACCTGTGACACTACCCTCTGAACCTGAGCCCCTCACAATCTGCTGTGAATGGGAAACAGCTGCCTGAACTTCACATTCACATACCACTGTCTGCACGGGCAGCTGATCAAACACCTATGTGACACACAAGTATCGTCTCCTATGGTCACATCTCCAGTGGCATGCTGAGCCCCTACCGAGAAACACCCCAGCAGTCCTGGCAACAAATCCACAGCACACTGACACAGAGGCAGACACCTGAGGGGTCAAATCACTGCGCACAACGTGTCAGCTGATACACGGGAGTGGGAGTACAGGTGTATTGGATGGGCTGGAGTAGGCATGACTGTCCTGCCCCACATGAATGAGGGATGAGCCCTGGACAGTGGATAGCTGGCTATGTATGTGTGACACACGTAATCTGCACACTCCTGGGGCCCAAACATTGTTCCCACCCGCTGCATGGGTGTGTGCCAGATACCCCAGGCACATGTGGTGGCTCAGCTCAGCAAGTGGACCGCATATCAAAGCAACACGCAGATTACATGTCCGAACACAGGCATTGTGTGAACAATGGACCCACCCATGATGCCCACAACAGAGTTAGGGAAACAGATGCTGTCCCCCACCTTGAGTGAAGCAAACTGCAAGGACACAGTCCCAAGTGACACAATTCCCTGAATGTAAGGGCCACACCTGGGTATCAGATGAGGAGTGGGCAGTGCACAATAGAGGGACATGGCTCCTGGACAACATGACTGCTGTACTGTGGCAGTTTAACCAGGCCAGAGGAGGGCACATAGCATGTAATACAGAGTTCACAGCGCAGTCTTTGACTCACCCCCTCCTTGCTGCTGTCTGGCCTTCAGCTGCCCATCCAGGTCTGGAAACACCACCGCCAGGATCTGGAGCATGTGGGGGTCAGGGTCCGTGTTCCGCCCCTCCTGCGAGGAGGCGACAGATTCAGCTGGACCCGTGAAATCCTCCGGGTCCAGCCCTGAAGGTCCTGCCACCTCTTCTGGCAGTTGCGGATCCGGCGCTTGTAGACCCCCACGGACCGGACAGCCCGGACGATGTCCTTCCAGATCTCCTGCTTCCGATGGGCATTAACCTGTGAGGATGACAAAGTGAAAAGGCCATTACTACACATGCAACATATCCGTGCATGACACAGTTGTATATACATGTCTCAATCACAGGGGCACATGATGTACACAGGCAGTGCAACGCTGCCCATGGACAGTTTGCCAGAAGTCACTACATGGTATCATTGCATGGGAAGTAAAACCTTGTTCAAATGCACTGTCACTGCACCATACCTGTCCAGTGCATGTCACTACACACTATGGGGGTGACAACTACTCAGTGAGCCTGCTAGCCAGTGGCGTGCAGACTTTCAGCCTTGCTAGTCAGACAAAATGCACATTCAGAAAGGCAGTGCACAGAACACTCACCTGCTCCCCTGGTGTCCCATACAGCTTGCTGTACTGTGGAAGTAGGCTGTCCAGCAGGGCCTGGTTCTCCTCAAGGCTGAAGGCTGGGGCTCTCTCCACAGTACGTGCCATTGCAGGGTCCAGAGGGGGCAGAGACAGCAGCAGTGCAGTGGCAGATGTCGTCCTGGAGCATGTAGTGCAGGCAAGTGAGCTCTCAGGGGAACAGCCAGCAATATATATGTGCTGCAGAGGCAGATACTGTCCCATGTGTCCAAAGTGATAGGTCCAAGTCGTTTGCATCTTCTGAATCTGGCCAATCCATGGAATAGCAGCACCAAAACACGCCCACAGCATCCTTCAAATCTTCAACTTCATGACATACATGATTTTGCAACATTGTTGTGGGTGACCAACTGAATTTCCAGCAACCGACTCGTTCGAATTTCGAAAATGCATCCATTGCCAGGCTAGGCCATTGACAATGGGTGCGCACCGATCGGTCCATTGCTGTTCAACGCGTACAGGGGTACAACGCGTACCCGCACACATTGAATGAAATGGGCCGGCCGGGCACACCGATCGGTCCATTGCGGTACAACGCGTACACGGGTACAACGCGTACCCGCACACATTGAATGCAATGGGCCGGCCGGGTGCACCGATCGGTCCATTGCGGTACAACGCGTACAGGGGTACAACACGTACCCGCACACATTGACTGCAATGGGCCGGCCGGGCACACCGATCGGTCCATTGCGGTACAACGCGTACAGGGGTACAACGCGTACCCGCACACATTGAATGCAATGGGCCGGCCGGGTGCACCGATCGGTCCATTGATGTTCAACGCGTACAGGGGTACAACGCGTACCCGCACACATTGAATGCAATGGGCCAGCCGGGCACACCGATCGGTCCATTGCTGTTCAACGCGTACAGGGGTACAACGCGTACCCGCACACATTGAATGCAATGGGCCGGCCGGGTGCACCGATCGGTCCATTGCTGTTCAACGCGTACAGGGGTACAACGCGTACCCGCACACATTGAATACAATGGGCCGGCCAGGCACACCGATCGGTCCATTGCTGTTCAACACGTACAGGGGTACAACCCGTACCCGCACACATTGAATGCAATGGGCCGGCCGGGTGCACCGATCGGTCCATTGCGGTACAACGCGTTACAAGGGTACAACGCGTACCCGCACACATTGAATGCAATGGGCCGGGTGCACCGATCGGTCCATTGCTGTTCAATGTGTACAGGGGTACAACGCGTACCCGCACACATTGAATGCAATGGGCCGGCCGGGTGCACCGATCGGTCCATTGCGGTACAACGCGTACAGGGGTACAACGCGTACCCGCACACTTTGAATGCAATGGGCCGGCCGGGTGCACCGATCGGTCCATTGCTGTTCAACGCATCCCTGTACAAGTGACTGGCATATGTCACCATGCCTGTCTCAGATGAACATATGCCAGCCACAAATAGCTCCCAGGGAGTGAGGGGCACACCTACAACACCACTGCCTGTTCAAACTGTATCTTAAGGCATGTAAGGCTGCACTTCCTATTGTGTGTATGTTGGTGTACATGTTGTCCTGTGGGTGTCACCTGGGGGCAGCCACCCCCAGGCTGTGCACGTGTTCATGGGGACAGGATCCTGGGTGTTACCTGTACATGACCACTGTGATGTGCAACTGTTCATATCTGAGCATGTGCCATGGTCACATTTCACGGTGGTGTATGTGTATGTCATGTCACATACCCCGTGAGTCCCATGTGGGACGGTATGTTTGAGCCAGGGTGACCCAGTGGCACAATAGTGATGGTCCTCCACAGTCTGTGTGCATGTAGTGTTTACAATGTCTCTGATTTCATGTGCACAATGGGAGACAGTCTCCACATTCACGTTGTGTGTGCATGGACTTTGATGTTGTGCGTGTGTGTGTCACAGACGTCCATGTCTGTCCTGCAGAGGCAAGTGGAACCACTACCTGTGGGGGTCATGGTTGTTTTGCTGTGGTGTATACATGATACTCCATGTAATGCCAGTGTCCATGTGGCAATACAGGGTCCCTGGGAATGTACCTGTCGTTGAGCTGTGATGCCTGGGGCACATCTGTCCTCACATGTCACTGTGGGGGTGATTGTGACATGGCAGCAGGAGATGGGAACTGTGACACGGCCTCATGATATCCAATGGGCCAACCTGGGACTTATTGATGCCACTTGTTGAACCGTGATGACAGATGTTGGCCATGTATGTACCATACATGTCCTTACGGAACTGCACACTTCATGTAGTTGTGCCTCATAATGATGTATGATGTGATATTGAGTGTGTTCAATGCCGCATATGTGGGGTGACTGACAATCTTGCTTTCTTCTCCTCTGCACTGCAGGGCTCCTGCTGTCCATAGACCATTCCCAGATCTGGCAACGATGGTGGAACGGGACAGCATCCGATGGTACCGCTTCACCAGGCAGCTGATTGAGGATTTGGCAGTGCAGTTGGCCCCACATTTGCAGCCTGGCCGGCCGTATCCTACAGCGCTGACCCCCAAGGTGAAGGTGATGGCAGCCCTACACTTCTTTGCCACCGGTACATTTCAACATACTGTGGCGACTGCTGGTGGGATGTCACAGACCATGTTCAGCCGTGTGCTCCGCGATGTTTTGGAGGCAATGTTGCTATACCTGAACCGGTACATCTATTTCCCTAGACTGCAACGACTCACTGATGTGAAGAGTGACTTCTATGCCCTGGGGAGGATGCCGCATGTCATTGGCTCCATTGATGGGACACATGTGGCTTTGGTACCACCACAGGCCCAGGAGCAGGCCTACCTTAACCGCAAGCACTACCACTCGGTCAATGCACTGGTGGTGTGTCTTGCAGATATGACCATCTCACATGTGTGTGCCCGTTTCCCTGGTTCAGCATACGATGCCTTTGTGATGAGGAGTAGTCGCATCCCCAGGATGATGGCACAGATGCAGAACCAGCGTGCCTGGCTTGTCGGTGTGTACTGACTTTGTGCCATTGTGTGTGATCTGATCTGTAGTATTCCGCCCACTTTTCCAAGTCAGCTAATGTGCACTTGTCTGTCCGTAGGTGACTCGGGATACCCCAACATGCCGTGGTTGCTGACACCCCTCAGGAACCCTGTGACACCAGCCCAGATGCGCTACAATGAGGCACATGGTCGGACCAGGAGAGTGATTGAGCGGACATTTGGTCTCCTGAAGAGCCGCTTCGGCTGCCTCGACAAGACAGGAGGGTCCCTCCCATATGCCCCAGTGAAGGTGTGCAAGATTATCATCGTCTGCTGCATGCTCCACAACCTGGCAGTGCGGAAGGAGTTGCCTCTCATCCAGGATGACAATGACCAACATCCGCCACCTGTGGAGGAACCTGGGCTGGACCACGATGCCAGTGATGATGATGATGATGGTGATGTCCGCACACAGCTCATCACCAACTTCTTTAGCTGAATGTGAGTATCCTGAGGTGTCATGTCAATGATGTGAGTTGGCATGATATGTGTAGGTGGTGCTCTGGTGCTGTTGGAGTGTGTCCATGGGCTACTTGACTGGATGTGTGTAGCGATGTGTGCTTACAGGTGGTCTGTACTCCCAACAGTGTTGACATGCTAACTTGGTTCTGGGTGGGTATCTTGTAACATGTATTGTGCATGTGTTTTGCTGTTCTGTCCTGTTCTCCATTGCTTTTGACTGTGTGTCATTTCTGTCCTTCACAGGGTACTTTCAGATTCGTTTGGTCAACTGTGTCCACCGACGACGTCATTGTACTTCCAGGGTGGTAGCTGTTGTGTCCCTACAGGTGATGTGCACCACACCCATGGACTTCCTTCCTTCTACAGTTGTTGACTGTGTGCCCGCTGCCAGGTGGGATTACCTTGCATCTGTAGTGGTTACGACATGTTGCAACTGTGTAATAAACCTGTGCTTCACTTTGTGATGTGCGTTGTCTGTGGTCACACATTTGACTGCCATTTGCTTACTGCACCTGTGGGCTACTTGACTACAACTGGGAATAGGTGTGGTGTCTGTGCATTGCACCGTCTTTCCTGGCAACATCAGTGTAGGAAATGAGTCAGATGGCCTAGGTGTGTATGTGTTGTGTAGCCCTGGTGGTGTGTCTCCCTCATATGTGTCACGTTGCCATTACTCACATGCCTGTGTTGTACTTGCTGTTGCAGTTCGCATACACAGTGTAATTTTGCAGTTCATCATCCCCATGACAGCACCCACGTTGGAATCACAACAGAGGCAAGTATGGTGTATTAGTGTGTTTATTGTGATACATTTGTGTGAATAGTGCATAGGATGGTTAGTGCTGTACATTTATATTGCAATCAGAAGTTCCTAGATGAATTGAAAGTCCTGGTAGACAAAATCCCCAGTATCGGGGCCACAGTTGTCTGAGACATTGGTCCAACTTGTACTCCCCATGTCATGTGTGGGAGTTGTGTTGCCGTCAACAGGGTGAACAGTTTGTGCACAAAGGTGAACATCCAGAACAGGTTCAGGCTTCCTGGGGTTGCACTTGGCCATCGGCCTCTCACTTGCCCCTCCTCGGACGACCCCTCTTCTTTGGGGGCCCCTCAAGTACAGGCTGCTGCGGTGCAGGGGACTCTCCGCCAGAGTCATCCTCCCTCCCTGTGGCAGTTGCAGTTGTTTCAGCACCAGATGTTGTTGGCACACAGGGAGGTGTAGACTGGTTGCTGTTCATCTGGCGGAGGCATTGTAATATGTCCCTATGCACCGCCGTCATCTCTTGCAGTGTGTCCCACTTGGACTCCACGCGGGACATGTGTGAGTCCAAGCGGGCATGATGGGCAGCCTGCTGCTGTTTCATGTCTCTGAGGAGCCCCACTACCTGGCTGAGATCTCCGGTGCTGGACTGGTACGCTCGGCTATGCGTGCCAGTTGTGGGTCGTCATGCACACCAGACACCTCTGCAAGCAGCGACCTCTGTCTCCCACCCCTCCCACCACCCCTGCCGACATGTGCAGTGCGTGCAGTGGCACGCACAGATGACCCTGGTCCCCCTTGGGGGTTGGTGGTGGTGGTGGTGTCCATGGCCCCACGTTGGTCCAGGGTCCCTGTGCTGGTGGTGCTTCTTGTTCTGTCCATGTCGGCAGGGATGGTATTTGTGGTGACAGTCGTTGGAGGGGTGGGTGCAGGGGGTGCAGCTGGTGGTCCTGCTGGTGCTGCAGCTGGTGGTCCTGCTGGTGCTGCATGTTGACTTGCACCGGAGGTGCCAGGTTGGTCTTCTTCATCCGAGGAGGGCAGAGGCTGTTCGACACCAGTGAGCTCTGTATCCTCTTGAGCCTGGGACTGGGACTCCTCAGCGTCTGCTGCTGTGTCCCCATCATCACCTGTTTTTGGGAGACACACACAATGTATGTTATGTTTCTGCAGGCATCAATGGTTGACACACCTGACAGTTGTGACTGTGCCTCTGGGTGCGGGCCTGTACATTGCATTGTCCTAAGTTGTCACAGTCAGGGGTTGATATTGGTGTAGCACATTGTCCTGCATTATTTGGGCATTTCTATGTATTTGTTGGGGTGTGAACATGGTCTGCATTGGTTGTATTTGGTTGACAGCCGGCCCTCCTTCCCACCCAGCCAGTCAGTTATCCCACCATGGACTGTGCTTGCATTGCAGGGAGTGAAAGTTGTCTTTCAGGATGTCAGTCAGTGGTGTCCTGCTGTTAGTTGTTGCACAGTTGCCAGCAGGGCCTTGTGCTCCCCACAACAGTAACCAGTGTCAGCCATCTTGTGAGTCCTTTTCCACTCCCTGTGATGTGAGCATGGTTGTGGGTGGTGTTGATGGGCCAGTTGTGAGGCTGAGCAATATCTGTGCCTACTACTCCCATCATGCTATTGCCTCCACCCCCCTTCCCAGCATGCCCATCCTTCCTTCCTTTTGACCCTGCTTCCCTGTGGGGTGGGCTGTCTGTGCTGACAGGATGGCTGGGAGTGTTGTCCTGGCAGTTGTTTGGCTAAAAGTCCCAAGAGTGTCCCTGTGCTTCACACAACATAACCCAGGGTGGTGGTTCTTTGTGGGATCTTGAGTTAGGATGTGGGGCATTGCATTCTCCCAGGTGGGTTATGTGGAGTTTGTGTTGAGGGGGTGTGTGAGGGGAGGTGCTTGTGACTATGGTCAGTGCTGCAAGTCCTCCTTCCCACCCAGCCAGATATCCCACCATGGAACGTGCTTGCATTGCAGGGAGTGGAAGTTGTCTTTCAGGATGTCAGTCAGTGGTGTCCTGCTGTTGGTTGTTGCACAGTTGCCAGCAGGGCCTTGTGCTCACCACAGCAGTAGCCAGTGTCAGCCATCTTGTGAGTACTTTTCCACTCCCTGGGATGTGAGCATGGTTGTGGGTGGTGTTGATGGGCCAGTTGTGAGGCTGAGCAATATCTGTGCCTACTACTCCCATCATGCTATTGCCTCCACCCCACTTCCCAGCATTCCCATACTTACTTGCTTTTGTGGGGAGTTCAGTGTGTGTGGGTGTGAGAGCAGTGGCAAGATGGCTGACAGTGGTGTCCTGCTGTTGGTTGGTGTGCAGTTCCCAGCATGCCCTTGTGCTCCCCATGACACAGCACCAGTGTCAGACATCTTTGATGGGCCTTTCCACTCTCTGTGGGATGTGCATGCGTGAGTGTGAGCTTGCTGGGCCATGTGGTGGGGGATGTTGAGCTGTGACTACGACTCCCATCATGCTATTGCCTCCACCCCCTTCCCAGCATGCCCATCCTTCCTTCCTTTTGACTCTGCTTCCCTGTGGGGTGGGCTGCCTGTGCTGACAGGATGGCTGGGAGTGTTGTCCTGGCAGTTGTTTGGCTAAAAGTCCCAAGAGTGTCCCTGTGCTTCACACAACATAACCCAGGGTGGTGGTTCTTTGTGGGATCTTGAGTTAGGATGTGAGGCATTGCATTCTTCCAGGTGGGTTATGTGGAGTTTGTGTTGAGGGGGTGTGTGAGGAGAGCTGCTTGTGACTATGGTCAGTGCTGCAAGTCCTCCTTCCCACCCAGCCAGATATCCCACCATGGAACGTGCTTGCATTGCAGGGAGTGGAAGTTGTCTTTCAGGATGTCAGTCAGTGGTGTCCTGCTGTTGGTTGTTGCACAGTTGCCAGCAGGGCCTTGTGCTCCCCACAGCAGTAGCCAGTGTCCTCCATCTTGTGAGTCCTTTTCCACTCCCTGTGATGTGCGCATGGTTCATGGTGGTGTTGATGGGACAGTTGTGGGGGTGAGCAATATCTGTGACTACGACTCCCATGATGCTATTGGCTACACTGACTTGCCCAGCATACACAGAATTCCTTTCTTTCAGTGGTCTTCACTGTGTGTTGGTGTTGTAGTAGTGGCTACATGTCTGGATGTGTTTGTTAGTTATATTTGTGCCACTGCCTAGCTGTAGTTGTAGTTGTGTTTGTACATGTGATGACACGGTTAAATGTAACTTTGAGATGGCATGTGTTGTGTTTATCTGACTGACATACACATTTTGGGATGATTCTGTTCTGGTTGCTGTGTAATTGCTAAGAGTGCATGGTTTGACTCTCCCCTTGACAGTGATGTGTGTGTGTATTGTGGCAGAATATTGTGTACATTTGTTGTGTACTCACCAGGCTCTGGGATGTTTTCTAGTCCATAGACGCTCACTGGCGGAAGGATGGCCTGCACCTTCTCCTCCCAGGGCCTGAGGTATACTGGCTTGGCAGGAGGGCCACTGCCGGTGTATTGGCTCAGGAGGTAGTCCTTCTTCAGCAGCTCCCGTACCCTCCTGCGCATGTCATACCACCTGTTCTGGATGTCAGTCTTTGTGCGCAGACATGAGTGATTGTGCGTTCACCCTGTTGATGATCCTCTCCCACATCTTTGTTTTCTGGGAGATGGGTGTCTGTTGGACCAGTGCGCCAAACAGCTGTGGCTCTACCCTGAGGATCTCGTCTACCAGGACTTCCAATTCACAATCTAGGAACTTGTGATTCTTCTTTGGGGGCATGGTGATGGGTGGTGATGGTGAGTAATGTGTGTGTTGGTGTGCAGGTGAAGGTGTGTGAGTGTGTGTTTTGCTGGGTGTATGTGAGGTAGCTATTTGTTGGTGTGCTGATGGTGTGTGGCTTGTGTGAGGGATGAGCTGTGGGTGTGTGGTTGCTGTCTGTTGAGTGCTGGCAGGTGAATAGCATTTGCAAAGGATCATGGTTGGGATTTGTGTCCTTTATATGGGTGGAGTTGTGGGTGTGTCTTTGTTCTCTGCCCCCCCAGTATTTATTGGCTTTGTAATTGCTTGTTTGGCCTTTTTTGTGTATTTTCCCTTAGTACTTTCTGTGCATGTTGGAAACGTTCGTGTGACCGAGTCGGACCCTGCTGTTGTCTCGTACGGTCTTCTCCGTTTCGTTCACGCTGTGTTTGTGCTATTTTCTATGCTGCGTACGCGTCGGTCGCGGTGTTTTGTGTTACTTCGGCTCGCAGTTTTGTATGCGTGTCGGTCGTACGGCTTGTCCTCCGTACGACTCGGTCGTGGTTTTCGCGCCTTGCATCGTACTTTGCGGTTTGGAGTTCGCGGGTACGTTTCGGTTGGATTTGTTCCGGGTGCATGTCGGTCGGTTCGATTCGTGTGTTTTTCCGGCCGGATTGCTGTTTTCCGTGCGGCTCGGTCGTTCGGCTTGGGTTCAGTACGTGTCGGTCGGATTTTGCACGCTTTGCATCGTACTTGGCGTGTCGGGCGCCACAGGTACGTGTCAGTCGGAATTAATTCCGGCTCCGAGTCGGTCGGTGCTTTTTCCGGCCCGAATCGGAATCGACCCCATAATGTCATAGCTAGATATGGTACTGACCCAATCAATATTCCCGGCCTTGTTTAATAGCCCATTCACATTCCAGGTTACAAACTCAAACCCTTCCATAATGGGCTGTCCTACAGATTGAACATCTGTTACACTTGTAGGTATAATATTAACTCTGGGAGTGTCTTTACCAAATGCCTCAACAGCCAGAACTTCAACCATCTCACAGATAACTGGTGCCTGTGTAGTATATGAGCGGTCTCTCGGAGATAGCTGGCTTATCTGATTTACTATAGAAGTCCTTGTAAAATCTATTCTTTGATCGCTCCTAGGGTCCCCACCGTGACTTTGTTCAGAGCTAAGTCAATCATTATCATTTAATCTGATCAGTGCCTCATATCTATTGGGTATTGCAAAATCCAGATCATGTGGCGGGTACAAACTTGGGGTATCCCTCTGTCTTTGCAAATTCGGTAAACCACTAGAGCGTTGCTCTAAGCCCTTCAAGTGGCGGTAAAAAAACCCTAGTGGCAGTATACCCATGTCTTGTGTATCTATGATTGGTACCCCTATCATTTTATGAATACCACTGGCAGTTCTCGGGCTTCTAAAGTTAATGATAACACAATCACCCCCAAGATATTTTTTTCAATGGCCCAATCCACCCCACTCTCCTTGTAAATAGGATTTCCTGCCCTCTATTGGGGGGGAATAAATGTCTGGAGCTAAGCCAGTAAACCACCTTGTTTTTCAGACATTCCGTGGTTTCCCTGACTCCTGACTTTAGTGGGGGGACATTAGCTAGTACTGCCATATATGGGCAGGTGGCAGGTTGATGGTAACTAGCTCTTGGATGGGCACATTGATGTTGGGGGTGTGTGTATTTAAGCCTCTTTGGTTTTGACTCACAGCATGCATCCTGCTAGGTTTGCTATTAGTCTCTTGTGTATTTCTACCCATTATCACCTCTTGGCTGGGGTAACTCAGAGTCTCGGAGTGAGGGGGCATGCCACCTATGGCACTACTCCAACCAGTGTCTATTAATAGGGGCCTTTGGTCTAATGGCATTTTACTCACATCAGTAAGCTTTTTCAGTTCCTCCTCCACTTTGTTCAATCTTTCTTTGAGGGGACTTAGTAAGCTACTAATGACAAATGTTTATTCATCCCAAAATTGTGCCCATGTCTGATTATCCATAGAGTTAGTTACTTGTTCCCCCCCCCAGCAAAATCAGTTCATCTGGGGATCTTAAGACAACCGGAATTTCATGCTGTGTCTTTCTTTTCAGTTTGGCTGCCGGATGACGGACTATGTTTGAAACTTTAGCTGCTCGTGAAAATGCCGGTCCCGGGGCGGCAGGAGTTAGTACCTGTTCTGGGGCAGTTAATGTTGAAGTTTGACTGTGGTTTTCGCTTGAGCATCCTACACTCTGGTCATCATATTCATTACCTAGACCAGGCATCTCTTTAGTGGATGTTACACATTGGGTCTCTCCAGTTTGACCAGTCGTGGGGAGAGACATACGCCGTTCTGCCAGGTCGATTTCTTTAGATAAGGCTACAGCAGCACAGGTCAAGAAGGTGTCTATGGTAGTTCGCTTGAGGGTACAGGCTTGCTAGGTCGATGGCTTTACACCCGCCACCTTTCGTTTGCCCATATTGCTAGTTGGACTTTTATAATTTAGAATAGTTAAGGTAACAAAAAAAAGAAAATAAGGAGGAAAACAAACTTACTCTACTCCAATCCTCAGTATTTCTCAACTGGCATCCTTTATTGATGTTGTAGAGTCCATTTTGCTCGGCGGGATAAAACCAAGAGACTGGGCCCAGCCCAGCCTCTTCTGGCCGCAGACGGGCCCGCCCTTCGCCCAGGCATGCAGGCAGTTACGTTGGCGGCTCACAGGCCGGGTAAAATGCCGGGAAATAGAGTACCCCGGGCCCGGTAGTGAAGTTCTCTGTCCCGCGTTGCGGGAGGCTCTGGTGGTATTTGTGCACCTCTGGGCGTGTAGGCAGTTAAGTTGGCGGCTCCCGGTCCGCGTGAAATGCCGGGAAATAGAGTCCCCCGGGCCCTGGTAGTGAAGTTCTCTCTCTCTACTTTTCATTCTATCAAAATTGGCAAACTGGAAGCACTGTGAATGGCATTACAGAAAAAAATACATACAGTACAAAAGTTACCCCTACATGTAGTATACAGTGCGTTCTTTTTTCATTTTCCAAATTATATATTTTTACAAGATTTCCGAGTGGTCAGATAATTAGGATGGTAAAATCACATGAGGTTTAAGCAGCAAGTGTAGCCCACCCCCTCTTATGGCATATGGGTGCACAGAATGGTTTCCCTGCCAGCCCACTGCCTCTGTTGTCCCCTGCTGCCCCGAGAAGCAACTGCTTCACTGGCTCCCCTGCTTTCATTTAGCGTCTGCTCTAATCAGGTTGTACAAGAAGCAGAGACTGAATGGATTGCAGGATACCCACAGAAAATGTTGTTTCTGGCCACATGGAATCACAGCACCTAAATCTAGCCCCCTTGTATTCAGGGGGGGGGGGGCTAAATTGTTTTTCTTGAGCCACATATTACATTGATATAGTTGTAACTGTTCCTGTCTTATGAACTAGGTGAACCCAATTTATTGTTCGGAATTATTTGTCTTACGTTTCTGATTTAAATTGACTAATAGGTGTGTTTTTCACAATATTGAGCAGCTTTTGTGGTATTATGTCTCATATAGTTTTTAGTGACCAATACAAGTTACCATTGTGTGGAACACCCACCCTGTTCCTTACGTACAAATGCAGTGTTGATGGTTTGTTATCCATGTAATTCTCCACAGGCCGAATTATGAGATAGGGTTCTTAAAATCTACTCACCTTCCCTCTTCTCATGACCCCAGTGCTAGCAACATGAATCCTTTGTGTTGACTGTACACAATATATTGTGTTGTATTCTATTGCATCATTTCAAGTGCCAAAGCTGTTTGCGGATCATGATCAATGGTTGTGATTCTGAGTTTCATGGATTACAAAGGGTGTCAGTAGTGATGTCATCTATACGTGTTGAATGTTGGTGTTGTGTGTGATGCTTGTATAGTCTGCTCCATAGTTGACGCAGAAGTGTGTGTGTGTGTTCTATGAATATGGTGGTAAGCAAAGTGCGCAGGAATGGATTTGACTTATCAGTACATACTAATCAGTGAGGGTTATGGTGGTATCAGAGGTACGCAGCTCTACTGAATGGGACAAGCCAGCAGTTTATGGTACCCCTAAATTGCAAACCATTGTTGAAAGATATGATTTTCTTTGGCAGTTTATTCCACAATTTCACAGTCTGTACCTTCTCAACTGGTTCTGTGGTTAGTGGAATTACCAGCAGCGGGTTCATTCTTGATCTGAAGTGTCTCCTTTTGTTGTATGGTCTGAGTTTCGATTGTAAGAAGCTGGATTCCAGACGGTGGAGTGGAGCCAATGTGTGATGCAGAGGGCATTGTAGGATACTCTTCTGTCCATAGGTAATCAGTGCATTAATTGAGGACAGGGGTAATATGGGCCCATGTGTTTTAGTTAAGGACCTGTCCAGCCTAGTGTTGTGTTTTGTTTGTAGTGTGCCAAACTCAAAATTCATTATTTAAAAAGACTGCCTATTTCTATTTTTGCTTCCATTTGGCTGTTCATATGGCAATGCCTGCATTTTATAGCTTCATGAAAACTAAATGAAGGAGTCCAGAGCAAAGGAGCAGACACCGTAGTCTGGTTAGCAGTTTCTAAAGCAGCCACAAGGCATCCAAGTGGGCTATTTTTGCATGGTAAGTACAGATACTTTGTAATCGATCACTGCTTTATTAGGGTAGTTGTCATAACAGATACATTAAGTTTTAGGTAAATTACAAACTGCATTAACTTTTGGCTCCTGTCTCTCCCCGCATGGAAATCTTCTATTAAGTGGCTTCACTTTGAGGTGATCACCACGATCACTTCCATCACAGAGGACCCTATTCCTAAAATGGCCTGAAAATAGAAATAGTTGGAAAAAGTACTTATATAGGCATGTGCCTATATTGAGAGAACATTTATAAACTTTTTGGTAATTGTCAAAGATTTCAACAGTACTCCTGGGAAGCTGCAACCGTTACAAATTAATTGCCTAATTAGTACATTTCTAAAGCTCACTTTAACCCAAAGGTTTCCAGTGGCTGGATTACATCAGACACAAGGAGCAACCTATATCGAGAAAAGGTCAGTTTTGAGTAATTTCTGGAAAGACAGATAGCCTGTAATGTGATGGAGAGCTGCAGGGAGGAGAATCACATTTTTGCAGGTGAAGGAGTGTCCACTTGTGTACTTGCATCCAGTTGCGGCCAGCATCTACAGGAATTGGGGGTGGGGGGCAGGTGAGCGCACAAATAAAATTAAAAATTAAAATCGTACTTAACACGTCGTCCGCTCTGGCCCTCTTCTTCCGTCGACTGCAGTGCGGGCACCAGCAAACTCCCTTGACCAATCCTGGCGCTGCTCACATACTGTTAACCAGCATGAGAGCAGTGCCCTGATTGGAGGGATCGGCCTCTCTCTGCTCTCCCCAGCACAGTGGAGTCCTGCACTTGCTCTCAACCCAACTGTCTAGGACAGCTGGGTTGAGAGGTTTAAAGTGCACATGTCTGGCTGGCCGTCGCAAGTGCACAGGCAGCCCTCTGCCCACCACTCATCCCTGCTGCCACTCAGCAGGCCCTGCCCCATCCTGACACTCGGTTCAGGACGGGATGACGAAAAATAAAATGGTAATGAATTACCATTTTATTTTTCTTCGCTGGGGCTTTGGGAGGCATTTAAATTGGGTGACGCTGCTTCGCTCAAATGGAGGAGCCTCAGCTGCTTGCATCCAAATCATTTTGCACACTTGGAGAGGTACAAGTGTAAGCTGTCAAAACTCATTCATTAGGATCCCCAATTATGACCAGTAAACACTCATTGCCTCTATCTGGACCCGCAGAGAGTTGTTTCCTCCTATCGCCAGAGCCCTTTTAAATGACAGATTACGTTTGTTACTTATGATGACAGACTCAAGCAAAGGGAGTACATTTACTCCCTTTGCTTAAATGTGCTGTAATTAAAGTATTTCTTCTACGCATGTGAGGGGCACTGTGATTGCCTTCCAGTAATCACTTAGGGAGTGAGTAGTAGATCCGCCAGAGGAGGGGGAGGGGAAGCAGTTGTGG
Organism: Calotriton arnoldi; assembly: GCA_963921515.1. Taxonomy (NCBI): domain Eukaryota; kingdom Metazoa; phylum Chordata; class Amphibia; order Caudata; family Salamandridae; genus Calotriton; species Calotriton arnoldi. The sequence goes on from CAWUFW010013209.1 coordinate 73,854, forward strand.
GCCTCACTAATGGCCTTGGGGCGCTTGGTTGCCTAGCCCCACAAGAGCATCAAATGTCATGCCTAATGCTCTTTTGGGGCTTTGTAATAAAGTACATGCATGTGCAGCAAGGCTCCTGACAGTGCCTTTATCCTGTCTTTACACCACCCACCGATGCCGGGGCAGGGAATTTACTTTCAACGCTCCTGGAACACTGCCCCCCTCCAACGATAGGGTTGCAAATATTATATACATCATGGTTGGAGCACCTCGATGTCAATCAGGGCCGGACTGGATGTAGCGGGCACTGGGTGTTTTCCCAGTGGGCCGGAAGAGTGTGGGCCGGTTTTGGACTGGTGGGGGCCATTTTTGTTACTGGGGGCCGATTTTGCAGCAGTGCTGCAATATCGGCCCCCTGTAACAAAAGCAGCAGCAGTGTTCATCTGCCACACCCACACCCTTCCCCCACCCGCTCCACAGGGCCAGTCTGACTTAATTGCCTGGACTGGTTTGCGTTCTCAGTCAGACCCTGATTCCAATGGGGAAAAAGTGTGCATGAATTAATGAAAGCCTTGCTTTTGGCCTTTGCTGAATTTGAATTATTCATTTTTCGTGGCCTTTAGTGTGCATTCACAGAATTGTGTTAATTCTGTCAGTTTGTTTGGAAGTATTAGTGAATGAATTGGCGCAGAAACAGTGGCAATCATAAATTGTAAAACCTTTACTTTTAGTTTTGTTATTGTTTAATGTATGTTCCCAGGAGATGGGGCATTTAGTACCTTGTCCTAAAACATGTGTAAAGCGCACCTGATTAACTCGTAAAAGGCAATGTCGTAACTTCTTGACAGTGAGTGAACATTTGCTGCAGCCTGTTTGAGGTAAATTATATTAGTCATGGTGCTTGCATGATTCATTCTTTTACATCACAGGTAAATGTTCTCCCAGGATTTTTTACTTAGAAGCATAGACGTCCTTGGGGGCCAAAATGTAATCCTGTTACCCCCAGTAAGTCCCAGACAGCACGATTGCTTATAGGTCTTCGGAGGCCATGCCCCCTCCATTGTGTGATTTAGCCCCGAAGAGGTTGTGGTCCCCAGGGCTGCTGGGAGGTTGCGTTGTCCCCGCATTGTTTTTGGTTAAAGCCCCTGTGAGGTGGCGGTCCCTTGGGCTGCGGGGGAGTCCTCGCTGCCGCCTACATTATGTAAATTGAAAGCCCCTGGGGAGCACAACCCTCTGTTGTCCGAGTCCATGCACAAGCTCCCTCCCTCCTGCCCTGCATGGTCAGATATGCTGCCACTGCCCTCAATTAAGCTTGATGTCTCTGCCTTCTCTGCCTGCCCTGCGTTGCCCAATTCTATGCCTCATCATTGCCCTCCTGCTTAGCCTCTGTGTTCTGCTTGCTGCCCCTACTCTCCTTCCACCTGCCCTCCGATGTCTGTGTGCATGCCCTGCTCCTTCCTTTCTGCCCGACATATTCCATGGACCTGTCACACTCCTATCTACTCTGAGTGTTCTGTTGAGCTGCCACTGCCCCTTCCACCTGCCTGACATGGTCAGATGAGTGCCCCCTGTCCCTGCCACCTCCACCCTGCCTGTCCAAGATCCATGCCCCTTCCCCTGCCCTCTTTTGTGTGTGTCCAGCCCCTACCCCTCCCTTCTGTCTTCCATGGTCCTTTGTACATACCCTTGTCCCCTCCCTCTTGCCCACCTTGGCCGTCGTGCTGCTACTAACCCTCCTGCTTGCCATGCATGGTCTTCTGTGCTGCCACATCCCCTTCCACCTGCCCTGTGTAGTCAGTTTGCTGCCCCTGACCCCTTTCCCACCTATCCTCTGCTGTCTTTGTGTATGCCATTATAGTCTCACAGCTGCCGACCATGGTGTGTTGTACCTCCGGTGCCCATCCCTCCTGCCCTCCATGATCATCTTGCTGCTCCTGCCCTGCCTCCTTTGCCCACAGCTGCCATTTCCATGTGCAGATCCCTATCCTCTCCCTCCTGCCTTGTCTGGTCCTTTGGCGTACCCCTGCCCTCTCCCTTCTGCCCTTCATGGTCCGTTATGCTGCAACTGTCCCTCCTGTCTGTTTGGTATGGTCAGCTTGCTGCCCTTGCCTCTTTCCCCTCATCTCTCTGCTGTCAATGTGCATGGCCCTGTCCCCTCCCTATTGCTTTCCATGGTCTGTTGTGCTGCACTGCCATCCCACTTGCCCTGTGTTTTGTATTGTACTGCTACAACCCCTGATGCATGCTCCTTAAGGTCGGTTTGGTGCCCATACCCATCTTCCTCCTGTCCTCTCTTATCCGAGTCCAAGTCCCTACCCCATTCCTCCTGCCCTCTCTGATCCAATGTACCTTATTTGCCAACATTTTGAACTTGGTAAGAGGAAGATTTTGAAAAAGAAAACCTGGGGAATAGATTTTCCCCATTCTCTCATGATAGAGCGCAATGGTGCTCTTTCATTTGTAGAGGTGCATTATAATCATGAGTAGTTTGCACCTACACGTATATCCTTTGTCGTGTTAACATTTGGTTATTAGAAGGTGTAATGTAATGACACAAAAAGTAAAGTGATAGCTATATTTCGTACAAGGTGAAGAAATTAACATTGTAATCATGTGGTGTTCAAATGAAAACCTTAAATGTGCTGACTTTTACATGTGATTAATGAAACTAATTCAATTGTCATGTAACATATTGATCTAAAACTGTACAGTAATAATGTTCATGCATATGTGTGCTTATTGAAATTATATGTATTTCTTATGTTAGCCGAATTTTGTAGGCTTCATGTGTATTTCTCCCTGGCTCTCGAGATGAGTTTGTTAATAGAATCCATGTGTATGTAGGATCTGTTCTTTCTCACGTTTCTGTTGCAGGTGGAGAAATTCATCTTTGTTAGTTAGAATAACGCTTTTGTTTTAGGAGTGAGGCTCAGGGAGGAGAGGATACAACTGAGCGAGTGATACTGATAATGTGGGACGGAGTTCTTTCTCACTAGAGAAGGCCTGGGAATCAAGGTCATTGAGCAAGCGCCTGGGAGCATCGCTGCTGAGTGGAAAGTTACCTACATGGAGGTGTCCAGGCGGAAGGGATTATCGCGTGATGTGACGATGGGTGTGTCTTACAATTTTTGTGTTGGGGTTAGGGACAGACTCCGGGAGACTTCTGCCATGAGAGGAGGGGAAGAGAGCATCTTAGAACAAGCTCTGTAGCTTTATGCTACTTGACCCATTCACCGTGAGTGTACTTCTTAGGAAGGCTTCACATGCTGACACCTTTTTCCTGAACTTGCATGGGAAATGTCACGGTAATGGTAGTGTAGGGACAGACTAATGCTGTTTACTTATGAACCTCCAATGAAGAGAACAATTGATGTTGCTGCAGTAATCTTTTCCGTAATGTTATTGCAATTGGTCATCTTATGCTTGTTGCACCGGCTACATTTTGGTCATAGGTATGGCTTTGTATTAGTGCCCATGTATTTTTATACCCTCGTCTTGAGGTGTTTGTATGTTCAACTTTTCTTGGCTTTGTAATAAATCCCCTAAAATCTACATTCAGAGTCTGTGTTCCTTTAGTAACAAAGACAACGTGTCTGGTTGTGTATAATTGGCAAATGTTTTTCTCCCCTCCACACTTTTAAGCAGGCACCAACGAGCCATCAACCAGGGGTTCCAGAGTAAGTCTAGACCGTGGATCCCGGCTCTTTCAGTTGGTAGCAGTGTAGGATGGTTGCCTCTTGAAGTGAGGGGAGAATCTAGAAAATTCTAGAAAAGATTTAGACCCATAGAGCCCCAAAGAAAGAGAGCCCCAATGATCGAGAGTGGAGAACAACGGACTTTGGTGGAGACCGACGGTGATTGACGGTGCGGCGAGAACCGTGGTGGAGTGAGAATGAATAGGGATGTGTTGTGTGTTAGATTGCGGGAATGATTTGATTCTGTGATGTCTTGGAGAGTTGGGATGAGAGTCGAGTGAATGTGGATTCGGGCCGGACGCGTGCGGTCCATGAGTTTCGTTGGTTTTGATGTCAGGCACAAGAGTAGCCTAAGATCCCGGGATGTATTTGTGGTGTAGAAAACACCGATTTGTTGTAATTGTCTGACCGTTGGTTTGATGGGGAATCGTGAAGCACTATCAACAACCCGCCTGAGACAGGGAACTTTGTGTGAGTGAAGTTGTTAGAATCGGGTGGAAAGCCTTGCGCGCAGAGGTGGACTACAGTGATGTGGGTGGCCAGCGCAGGTCGAGGGCCACGGTTCATGAATGTTCTTGAGCGATTGAATCCTATCAATCTTTTAGTAAGGCAGACAACTACTTGTTTTGTAACTGTCTGGTAATTTGGAAGGCAGACAGTTACTTGTTTCTATGAGTGCATGAGTGAATGCGTGAGGTAAGAGAGTGAAGGAGGGTGAACCGCTGTGAGGGGGAAAAAGGTGACATCAGAGTGTGCTGTGCTTGGATAGGTCAGTTGGTGTAACGTCGCACTGAGATTGGTTGGTTGTCATCAGGAAGTCGAAGTGAGAACATATTGTGGGTGAAGGAATTTTGTTTAATCATGCGAGGCTTTAAAGTATTACAAGATCTTTGTAGGGGAGATAGAGGAGTGGTAACTCGAGTGGGTGAGGAAGCCCTGCCCGAGGATACCCCGGCACATTACATGGCAATGAATGTAGGTCTCCATACCATAGTCTGGCTTCAAAATTGGCATAAGATTACTGAAAAGGAGGAGGATTTGGCTTTTCCACATTATACTTCATTTCGATTGGAGGTATTATATCAGCTGAGCGTAGTGATGTCTTCATTACGGCCCCCGCCTAGACCAACACAGTTTGAGGCATTGGATGCTTCGATGCGAGCAGCACAGGCGAAGAACAGGGAAAAATGTCAGGGAAGGATGAAAAGGACGATGAAGGCACATCAAGATGGGGCATGGGATGCACAGTTGAAGAGGTGGAGAGTAGACACCATTGAGGGAGAGAGATTGTACCCACTATTAGTGAAGGAAGGAGATGCTTGGAACAGGAATGGAGATGATGAGAGTGACGCAGATGACAGCTTGCTAGATAGACTATTAGCAGAGCTTCCCCCACCATACAATCCCAATTCAGAAGAGGGAAGACGGAAGATCGGAATTGGCAAATGCAGCAAGCATTGAAAGGATGGTAGTGCCACAGACAGATTCTAATGTGAGAGAAGTGGGTATGATTTCAACAAGGACAGAAGGTATAGGGATGCCAGCATTGGAAGGTACAGAGATGAGTGGAGTCAACGCTGTTATCTGGTTACCAGAAGCCCTTATGGTACCGGCCACCATTGGACCTGTAGTGTTAGTGTATGACCCAAATTTAGGGAAAAGCAGTAGACAGCCACAGTCAGGATTTGGAGAAAGGGTCAACACAGGAGGGAATGTGACAATGAATGGAAATGGTCCATTTCTGGTTCCTGTGGGAGCTAGTAATCCATTTCCAGCAACCGCAGACCCTTCAAGGGCGCGTGTTGCATCTTTTACAATCCGATCTGTGTCTCTGGCAGATTCACATTCAGATTTAAGGATGTGGGAAAGTCCAGTTAGAGGACCCATGGGAAGGATATTAGAAGTAGGTACAGATCAGGGAGTTTCCGAAGATCCGCGTGTCTTGCAGACTACCGTAGCAGGAGATCGCCAGAGAAATCAGAGCAGTGAAAGAGAAGGATAGAGCAGCGTGTCAAGTCAGGGAATAATCAAGGCTGCTGTAAAGGCCAAGGTACTAGATGTAGTAAGGCTGAAAGCAGAGGCAGATGATATAATCAGAGGAAGCCTACTTTTAGAATGGACAGACCTTTATGAGCAGGATGAGTTGCTGTTTGTGGCGAAGGATGTCACTTGTAAGGCAAGGCGAGCACATCAGAAACTGACAGAATTGGCCCAAAAGTGTGCTGTGGACTTGTCCAAGACAAAAATGTTGCAGGGAAATCATAGGCTAAATTACAGTGATCAGGAATTGGAAGTGAAAAGGGTCACGGGGTTGAAAACATACATTCGAGGATTGGTTGTAGGGATACGTGCATGGAGCACGCTTGACAATTGGGAAGAAAGATGGTCAAAGAAGAAGAGTGTCAAGAAAGGAATAGGTGATATGCCACCTCCGGGGGGAGAGACAGCAGGAGTAGAAGTTTACCCATTGCGAGAGGTACTGAGTGAAGTGTATGTGCATGTGCCTTGGAGCAGGGGTGATTTGGCAGCTTTCACAAACGATTTTCCTCGGCTGAGAGAGAAACCTGCTGAATGGTATAAACAAGTTGATCGCTTTGTGAAGATCTCCAAAGTGTTGTGGATTGATTTGAACACGCTATATGACATTGTGGTTCCTAGTGACTTGTGGTCCGCTTGTAAAATTGCTGTTGATTGGCCGTCTGCTGAACCAGATAGAGACCCTATAACACATGGTCCTGTTGCGGGGATTCTGCTCATACACAGAACTATGCACAAGAAAACAGGACCTCAGTAAATAGGGGTGCACCTCCTATCACCTTAGTACCCAAAATCCCAACCGACTAGCAATAGTGTCTCATTCGGTCTCCTACAAATATCAAGAAGCTACGAATGTTTAGACAACCCAGAACACGAGCACTCCCGACTCACCTCAGAGTCGCGGGAACAAGACACTCTTTCGCTCTCACGTACTTGTCCACAATAAAAATAAACAGAGTCACTAAATGAGTTCAAAATATTTATTTTGACTATAGTGATTCATAAAACAGTATGCAAACCACAACTAGCAGCAAAATGCACAATGCAAGAATCGTTAGCATTGTTACAATACCATAGAATATAAAAGGAGTCATCATTTTATAAAGATAGTGAAAAAGGCAAAATAACTGGGCCTAATCACCCTCCCCAAGGCAGTAAGAAGTTATTTTATATAACAGAAGATCGCTAGGCGTTATTAGCAGACCCCTACCTCAAAGCTTAGTCGCAAAGGTTCACATCATATGAACAGCAGAGCTCAGCTCCATGGAACGACTTTCTTCGAGTGTGTTTCAAAAACATGCAACAACGTTATATCAAAGCACGATTCTTCCACATTGCAGCTGTTGGTTACATGTTTTGTCTAGGTAATAGGGACTGACAGGAACAGAATAACAAGAGACACATTGTTGACCGACCTTGCACATTATGTTCAGACAGAATTGAAGAGAAGGCTGAGAACGTGAAAAACAATCTGTTATCATGTAGAGGGCAGAGGCAAAGTGTTGCGAAAACAAAATCTTAGCAGAGGCGTGCGCAAAAGCAGCAGCATAGGGCAAGCAAAACTCATGCTAACTTAGCAATGGCGACAATGTGTCTTAGGACCACATAGCCCCATATATAGTCCTTTACCTTTGGTCATGAAAAAGTATGAACAGGTAATCACATGGTTACAGTCTACGATTGTGCCACAAGATATCGATTGGGTTAAGATAGATCAAAGAGCCCAAGGAATCAGTACATGCTTACTACGAAAGGCTCTTGCAAGCCTTTAAACAGTACAGTGGGTTGGATACTCTAGACTTTAAAGACATGGGACAGTTTGTTTCCAAGTTCCTGTTGGGACTGAGACCAGAGACTAGCTTTATGATCCAGCAGCATTTGATCTGCTGATTGGTTTACTGTGATTGACCTATGCCAAGTGTTCTTCTCAATATCCTTACATGAGAAAAGCCAATTCCTATTCGCTTTCTGGCTGGAAACCTGTGTGTTAATGTGGTGATGTATCCCACAAGGGTATACTGAGAGCCCATTGATCTTTAATCAGATCCCAAAGAAGAACCTTGAGAGTCTGGTACTGCCGCAGAGTTCAGTACTCGTGCAGTACATTAATGACCTCCTGATTGCTTCAGAGTCAGAGGAGGCCTGTAGAGTTGATACTGTTGCTCTGTTAAACCACCTGGCAGAAAATGGGCTTAAGGTGTCCCCAAGTAAACTCCAGTACTGTTTGCCTAAAGTCCAGTATTTGGGTCATCGCATTGAGAAAGGCAAGAGAAAGGTGTCATCAGACCGCATTGAGGTGATCATGAAAATGAATACGCCTACAACGCAAAAGGAAGTCTGAATGTTCTTGAGAATGGTTGGTTACTGCCGACATTTGATTCCCAACTTTTCATTAAAAGCAAAGCCTTTGCAGAGGCTGACAAACAAGGCTGTGAGTGAGTCGGTACCATGGGATAACGACTGTCTGGTTGCCTTTTTGGAGCTGAGAGAAAGCCTGTGTCAAGCTCCAGCTCTAGGAATGCCGGATTACAATAAAGCGTTTTTGCTATTTTGCAGCGAGCAGGAGGGTTGTGCACTGTCTGTACTCACTCAGACACATGGGGGTGTCCTAGACCAGTGGCCTACTTTTCAGCTACATTAGATCCTGTAGCTTCAGCGTTCTCCAGATGTCTCAGATCCGTTGCTGCAACTGGTGTCAGCATTGAAAGGTGTGAAAGCATTCTGATGGGTCATCCTCTTACTGTCTATGTTACACATTCAGTTGAGCTCCTGATGACGAGAACCAAAACACAGCATTTGACCAATAATAGGCTCAAACGTTATGAGCACATTATATTGGCCTTGGAAAATATCACCTTGAAGAGATGTTCTGTGGTAAATCCTGCTCCGTTGATGCCTGTTCCAAATGTTGTTGTGGAAGATTGTGAGGACCATGACTGTCTGGATGTGACTGAACTTTGTACCGAACAGAGACCTGACATTGTTGATGAACCACTCCCTGAATCACATCAAGTCCTTTTTTTAGATGGTTCATGTTTAAGAGACAATGCAGGTTATTTGAGAGCAGCATTTGCTGTCTGTACCATCTCTGGAGTTGTGGAGGCTTCTTATTTACAGGGAGTACATTCCGCACAATTTGCTGAAATCATTGACTTAACAAGTGCATGTCTTGTTTCTGATCAAATCCGAGTCACCATCTGCATTGATAGCCAGTACGGATTCGGTGTCGCTCATGACTTTGGATAGCTATGGTCACAGAGGTGGTTCTTAACGTCATCAGGATCTCCTATCAGAAATGGGGAATATGTGAGACAACTGTTGGAAGCCTTGCAACGACCAAAGGAAGTAACTGTGGTAAAGTGCGTTGCCCATGGGAAGGGAGAGGATTTCATCACCCTGGGCAGTAGGTATGCAGATAAAGTTGCACGCTTTTGTTCCAAGCAATGTTGCATTTTCAATGAGGATTATTCAGGAGAGACCACAGAGAGCCAAGCTCAGCATGATGTTAGCCATAGCAGACACTTGGGATGAGGTCAAGCGTCTGCAAGGAGAGGTGTCAGACCAAGAAGAAGCTGGTTGGATTAAAGCTGGTTGTGAGAAAAGGGATGAAGGAATTTGGGTTTCCAAGGATTGGTCGAGCAGTGTTACTGGATTGTTTACTGAGCCCCATGACGAGGCAGATTCATGGAGCAGTTCACATTGGGAGAGATGCCATGGTGAGAGTGTTCAGACAACCATGGTTTAACCTAAGGTTTTGTGTGTTTGCCGAAGCAGTGTGCCACAAATGTGCAACGTGTCAACAGATGAATGCTGGAAAGAAAACTGTGCTTGCTTTGAGTCACATTGAGAGATTAGGGGGTCCTTTCAATAGGATACAGCTTGACTTCATAGAGATGCCCAGGTGCGATAGGCTGAGGTACGTCTTGATTGTGGTGTGTGTCTTTTCACGTTGGGTTGAGGCATATCCAACTAAAAGGTGTGATAGTCTCAAGGTGCTAAAACTGGTACTCAGGAAACTTATTCCGCGCTTCGGATTTCCAACTTCATTGGAGTTGGATAGAGAAATTCGTTTCCACAGTGAGATCATGAAGCTGTTGTGTACTGACTTACAAGTTGATCAGAGATTGCACTGTAGCTACAGGCCGGAGACGTCTGGCCTGGTGGAACAGATAAATGGGATTCTCAAAATGAGAATGGCGAAGGTGTACTCCTCAACATCTTTGAATTGGCCTGATGCATTGCCTTTGGTGCTAATGAGCTTGCATAGCATTCTAGATAGGAGAACAGGACTCTTGCCACATGAAATATTGATATGGAGGTCGATGCGCTTGCCAGCGGTGCCATCCACAGCGTTGATAAACATCACCGATGATTTGATCCTTGATTATTGCAAAGGACTGGCTGACGTAGTCCATTCTGTGTCTCACCAGGTTGAAGCTGTGACTGCACCAACCTCGAAGGACCTCTGTCATGACCTGTGTCCAGGTGACTGGATACTGGTCCGGAAACATGTGAGGAAGAATTGTCTGGATGGCCGTTGGCAAGGTCCATACCAGGTGATTTTGTTGACGAATACAGCTGTAAAGTGTGGAGGCTTGCAGAACTGGATTCACACCTCCCACACCCACAGAGTTTCAGGAACCTCAGAAGAAACAGCTCCTCTCCCAGAAGAAAATCCAGCTGTGGTTGTGGGGCCACCGGAGAGGGCAAGCTGTGGGGTTTCTTGACAAGGCTGATTACCCACCATGTCAAGCTGGGGGGGGGTCACGCTACACAAGGCCCAGGTACTGACTCTGAGGGAGATGGTCATGTTGCGAGTGGTATAAAGTAAGACACAGCTGAAGAGACTGGTGTGGAATGTGGTCATGTGCCAAGGAAGAGAGCAGATGTCGCAAGAGAATCGTGGCCTGTGAGACAGAAAAGACAGAACTTGAGACTTGCACCCAAAAGAGATCTTTCTCCCGTACCTGAAATGTCTGAATTAGAACTGAGTGACACAGAGCAAGCACAAGGTGGCTTGAGAAGATCTAGGAGAGCAAGAGTACCATGCCAGAGATACGCTGCCCTGGAGTGGACTTATCTGAGTACAGATGCTGGGAAAAGTAAGGTCCGGGAGGCTGAGATCCAGACGAGTGACACGTGGAGCTTCAGAACTGATAATTGAGATTGAACTTTTGGTCCCTGGAGTAGAAGCTAATGGAGTTTTGACATTGACTGTATCAGATCCTCCAAGATCTTTCGTTTCCTACTTTTGGGTATCAGCCACCAGCTCAGGAGATTGCAGCATTTCGTCTTGAGCTTTTACAGCATGACATTGATGAAATTGGCTCTGACCTTATAAGGGATGTAAATTGAACTGTGAATTGTACATAACGTTTCAAAAGAAAATAACCTAGGCCCGAGTGGAAGAAAAATAAAATTAGGGATCTTCCGTAGAAGAAGAAAGAGGGCTAAGGAAGTCTTTTGAACTGTGTAAATAATTGTGCCATGAACAGTGAAACTGTTTCTGTGACTTCACGGAACTGTGTATGAGCTGTGAGAGGCAGAGAAAGAGACGTTGCATTGATCCTCTTGCGGTGACAACTTAAACTCAGTTGAAGATGGAGTCTGGAAATTCGAACGATAGGGCGAAGTGTCTAATAGGTACACTTATAGTTGGAGTGTTTGTAGTCATAGCAATAGCTATTATCATGTCTGTTAAAAGTTCACACGAAGCAGAGGTTGATGGGGTGGGAGTACAAGGGACCTACACACCTACCACTTCTGGCACAAAAGAGGGTACATTAGGAGCTGACAGCGCTATGATTGATCAAACTAGTCGCTTGGTGCATGTAGATTTGTCTAAAGGTGAATTACGTTGAATGCTTATGAAAAGTTGTTGTATGAGTATGTGAATACGATGGATGTGAGAGACTGTTATGTGTGCATGCAGTTGCCAGCGTGAGTTGAGGAGGGTATCAGATATCATCACCTGCCTCTGACCTATGGTATCACTTGTAGCTTATTGCTTACTATGTTTTATGGCAATGGTCATTATGAATACTACTTCTCCAACTATGTTTTGGTGCTTTCAGAAGTTCCAGCTTACAAGCACATGAATAAGTATGATTATTATAAGTAAGAGGAGAGGATGGGGCAGTACTTCATACCTACTGTTACATTAGACACGGATTATGCAGACAGGCATAACCTGACGTGCATGTTGACTGATATAGAAAAGAAGTTTGTAGATCAGGTAGAAGATCGACATAGGCAATTAGCAGTTAAGCTTAACAATAGAGAGGGAAAATTTGAATGGACCAAGGAGGAGTTAGTATATAAGGCGAGAGGGAGTTATGGTCCAATAGCTTTAGATTTAGAGCAGGGAGGGAAGCTTTGCATTAGACAGGTACAAACTAATTACGACAAAATCTTTGTGGGACAGAGTGTGTGTGATCACATTTTCACAATCAAAGCCACTGCAAATAAGTTTTTACAAGATGCAGTACAAGTGGTGCCAAACGTAAATTTTGTGTGTGGGAGAAATGCGTTGGTACGGCATGTGTTATGTGGGTTTTGTGTTTCCCAAGATATATCATGTAGAGGATTTGGGACCTTTGAAAGGAAAGCCATCCCATAGAGAGAAACGTGGTACGAGTGCAGGAGAGATTGTTGGAGGGTGTGTTTGGAGCAATGATGCCGAGTTTGGGAGTGGTTTTGAACGACACAAAGATTAGAAGGTTCTCAACTATTGTGGATAAGTTGTCAGCAAATACAGCTCAGTCTCTGTTACTTGTAGATGGAGAGATGGTCTCGATAAGAGCTATGGTGATGCAAAATCGTCTTGCTTTAGAAGTGTTGTTAGCAAAAGAAGGAGGAGTCTATAAAATGCTGAGGGTTAAACAGTGTTGTATTTATATCCCAGATCATAGTATAGATCTGAGGAATTATATTAGTAACATTACTGAGATACACCAAGAGGTACATGATTTGGCTACAGAGGGAGTTTGGGATAAAGTTGGCAAAGGATTTGGAAAGATTGGAAATTGGTTTGCAAATCTTGGGAAAGGATTTCTTGGTTACATCTTGAAGCCAATCATAATAGTCGTGATTTACATAATTCTTTTGCTTGGAGTGATAAGAGCTTATAAGTGGCATAAATCAAGACAGGTTGAGAATTCTTTTAGGCAATGAGAGAGGAGGATGGAGAGACTGCAGCGCAGTCACTATGAGAATCTCAAGAACCAAAAGAAGTTCCGGCATGGAAGACTGGCTACAACTTTTGTTTAGGTCGGTTCTTTCTGCAGGGAGATGCAATTGATTATGGTGACACTAGTTATCAGAGGGGGGGACTGATAGAGCGCGATGGTGCTCTTTCATTTGTAGGGGTGCATTATAATCATGAGTAGTATGCACCTACACGTATATCCTTTGTCGTGATAACATTCGGTTATTAGAAGGTGTAACATAATAACATAAAAAGTAAAGTGATAGTTATATTTTGTACATGTGAAGAAATTAACATTGTAATTGTGTGCTATTCAAATAAAAACCTTAAATGTGCTGAGTTTTACATGTGATTAATGAAAACTAATTATATTGCTACGTAACATATTGATCTAAAACTGCACAGTAACAATGTTCATGCATATGTGTGCTTAATGAAATTATATGTGTTTCTTATGTTAGCCGAATTTTGTAGGCCTCCTATGTATTTCTCCCTGGCTCTCGAGATGAGTTTGTTAATAGAATCCATGTGTATGTAGGATCTGTTCTTTCTCACATTTCTGTTGCAGGTGGAGAAATTCACCTTTGTTAGTTAGAATGATGCTTTTGTTTTAGGTGTTAGGCTCAGGGCGGAGAGGATACAACTGAGCGAGCGGTACTGATAATGTGGAATGGTGTTCTTTCTCACTGGAGAAGGCCTGGGAATCAAGGTCATTGAGCAAGCGCCTGGGAACATCGTTCCTGAGTGGAAAGTTACCTACGAGGAGGTGTCCAGCCAGATTGGATGATCGTGTGATGTGACAATGGGTGTGTCTTACAATTTTTGTGTTGCGGTTAAGGACAGAGTCCGGGAGACTTCTGCCATGAGAGGAGGTGAAGAGAGCATCTTAAAACAAGCTCTGTAGCTTTATGCTACTGGACCCATTCCACGTGAGTGTACTTCTTAGGAAGGCTTCACGTGCTGACACCTCTTTCCTAAACTTGCCTGTGAAATGCTAAGTAGGGATGTCACGGTAGTGGCAGTGTAGGGACAGACTAATACTTTTTACTTACGAACCGCCAATGAAGAGAACAATTGATGTTGGTGCAGAAATCTTTTGCATAATGTTGTTGGAACTGGTCATCTTATGCGTGTTACACCAGCTACATTTTGCTCGTAGGTTTGGCTTTGTGCCCATGTATTTTTATACCCTCGTCTTGTGATGTTTGTATTTGCAAATTTTCTTAGCTTTGTAATAAATCCCCTAAAATCTACATTCAGAGTCTGTGTTCCTTTAGTAACATGGACAACTGGACTGGTAACGTATAATTGGCGAATGGTTTTTCTCCCCTCCACACTTTTAAGCAGGCACCAACGAGCCATCGACCAGGGGTTCCAGAGTAAGTCTAGAACATGGAACCCGGCTCCTTTACTCACATTGAAAAAGAGGAACTTTTAGGCAGGAGAAAGCTAAAATAAAGCCCTTTTGGGCATAATACAATCAGGAGTCTCCTGCCTGAATCGGGTCTGTTAGCATGTATGGTTGTACTGCCACTGCCTCTTCCTTCTGCCCTCAATTGTCTTTCATGTTGCCACAGCCTCTTTTGCATGGTTGGTTTGTTGCCCTTGCCCCCCTTTCCCCTGCCCTCCATGGTCCGTTGTGCTGCCACTGCCCCACCTGCCTGCCCAGCGTTCTCAACTTATTGCTTCTGCACCCTCCTCCATAAGAGGGTCTTATTCCCAGAGAAATTATAGTTAGTGCTCTAAACAACTAAAAAGAGGACATATTTTATCAATTAGTTCTCCAATAACGACAAAGCACTCTTAATTAATTTGCTATCTTAATGTTTTTTATATAGTTGATCACTTGATTATTTGTTACACTTAAGGGAGAGGATGTGGTGTTATGGCCAGAGCTGCAGACTTTTCAACTGGGGAGCCAGGTTCAAGTTTCGGCATCAGCTCAACATCCTGTGATTCTGGAAAAATCACTCAATCTCCCCATGCCTAAAAACAAAATTAATGTGTCCTTGAGTAATGATGCTCATGTAATGCGCTCCAATACTTCCGGGTCAAGACTGCGCTATATAATACTGCAAAAAGAAAAACTTGTTTTGCACACTTCTGTCATTGGGCTATACTTGGGCTACATTTGGGTGATATTTGGGCTATATTTGGGCTCTTTTTGCTCTAGTGACCATCGTGGGAGACTTAGCAGTTATGTAGCTCCCTAATTTCCTCATTTACTGCAGTATCCTCATTAGAAAATGCTTTCAGTTTTCTCTTTTCATTCTATCAAGATGGCGTTCAGATGTGCCACACTTTTGGCATAAATTCAGAACAATAGCACTCTAGTTGCTCATTAGCAAACTGTAGTAAAGCTGCTGATCACCAGGGAGTTAGCTGGCAATCTGATGCTGGTGTTGAAAGTGCATGTTTCAATCTGCATGTCAGAATTGTTTAATGAAATAGAAGAGGAAGATATTTGAGAACTCACTTGAAATGTGTCCTAATTTTTCTTTCTACAGCACTGACCATAATTTCTACGCCAAACTGAACCTCCTCATATTTTTCCTTACTAAATTAAGGGCCAGATGTACGACCATTAAGTTTAGCGAGTCGCAAACTGCGACTCGCAATTTGCGACTTGCTAAACTTAATGTACAACAGTGTCTCAGAGACTTTATGCGATTCCCAATGGGGTCGCAAATTGCATGACTCATGAATATTAATGAGGCTGTCACAATTTGCGACCCCATTGGGAATGGCTAGCACTCCCAGGGATGGTGGCCTGCTGGGGTTAGCAGACCACCATGTCTGTGACTGCTTTTAAATAAAGCAGTTTCTTTTTAAATGCAGCCCGTTTTCCTGAAAGTAAAATGGGATGCATTTAAAAAAAATGAAAAGTGAAACTTTTCAGTTTTATTTTTTAAGGGCAGGCAGTGGTCCCTGGGACCACTGCCTGCTCTTAAAAAATATTTGTGCATGCATTCCTAAAGGGGAAGGGGTTCTCTGAGGACCCCTTCCCGTTTGTGAGTGGCTTACCACCCTTCTGAAAAGGGTGGTAAACTACGATTGTTTTGCTACTGCAATTGTGCCTTTGGCACGCCCCTTCCTAAAAGCGAGTCGCTAGCCCCTATTTTGCGAGTGCAAATTGATTAGCAACTCGCAAAATAGGGTTAGTGAATTGGGCTGACCTATTTTGCGGTTGCAAAGGGGCCAAAATCCCCTTTGCACCCGCAAAAACTGTCGTACATCAGGCCCCAAATGTTTTAAGTTCTACCAGTTTGATTCAATCAACATGGCTTTAAGTGTGCCATAGTTTTGTCATAAGTTACACTGTTAGCGCTCTAGTTGTTCTTTAGAACACTCTGGGAGGCTGCAGTAGAACACAAGGGAATCAACTGACAGGTTGCTTCTGCTGGAAGAACATGATTTACTGAGAATGTTTGGAAGTGTTGGCAGCCATCTTGACCAATATACATAATAGCACCCCATTTAAATGCATTGTAGTGAATGACAGGTTTTGAGGGTCACAAAAAGGAGAACGTATAAACAGTGATAACAGATTCTAGTTACAATATATCATTTGTTGATGGTACCATACTAATTTTAAGAATAGTGGTGTGTTCTAAGGTGATTTTACATTTTGAAAAAGCCTTCTGCTGAGAGTTCATGAATCATATTTGAAAGAAAACTGTTTTGTCTCATCATTTTCTCATAGAGGTTTTGAAAGGTGTTCTAGATGTTAAAATAAGAGCACCTTTTCTGCAAATTCACCTATCTTCCTCAGCCATGTGAGAATAAAGTTGCCATCTTTCCAAGAAAAAAATATCAGACTTTTTTGTTGTTTTTGAAGTCTTCAAAGGCCCGGACTTGATACTAAATATGACTTTAAACAAAATTGTATGTATTCATTTGTAACAGGACTTTTTATGCCTTTGTTTACTTTAAATTTTAGTCAGCAATCGATAACGCAGCTCTAGAACACATTTATAAGTGTTTTCTGTTTATATTATCTGTTTGAAGTATGTACGGATAAGGGTTAAAAATACTTCCCTTAGGTGATTTTGCTTATTTTTCTACCTGCCGGTACATTAAAATTCCAGTGTGCTGGTGAAAAACGGTTAGGTGGCAACTCTATGTGTGAATGAAGTCCGATATATTCAGTAAAACATGTACTTCTAACAGCAGCAGCCTGTCAGTTGATTCTCTAGTGTTCTACTCAGTGTTGCCAGATTTTGATACCCTCCGAAGCCCAAAGCTGTCCCAGTAAAAGCCCAAATTCAGCGCAACGCATGCCAATATCAGCCCAAATTCAACCAAAAGTTACAACTCTCAAATGTCACAAAATATAGCCTTTAGGAACAATTTCAGCATATTCTAATTACTATTCAGTAGGCATATAGTGAGAGGAGATTCACCTGTGCACCTCCACGATCCTGTCCATATTCAATTAATTTCTACTCATTTTGAAGACCAGTCCCCACTGTGACCTCTTAACTGGTACTTCTGTCTGCTTTCATGTTTCTGATGCGAGAGAAGAGGCAGGAGAACTTCCTCCAAGCTACTTCGTATTTCAGCACAGAGAAAAAGGTAGAGGCTGCTCCAAGTTATGGAGTGGTGATCATGGCCCTCACACACTAATTCTGCCTCATCCTAATGGTGTAGGTAATGAGATTTTTCAAAAGAATGGGGCTGAGAGAATGAAACCACATAAACACCACGCAAGTCAGGCCACCACGAGGCTAGTGAGTGCAGGGGAACTGCAAAGTGAGATCTGCATGCACCGTATGGGTACTGCAACGTGGGCTAGTGAATGTTGGGAAAAGGGTTCAGGGAAGAGCGTGAGGCAGTCAACAGTGTGTTTCCAAAATGGGACAATGAGCAGGATCACTAGGGAGGGCATTAGGAGTGCTACGGTATTAGAGAGGAGAAATTCAGTGGTCAGCTATTAAAATATCAGTGATGGACTGGATAGTCTGGCTCCTGCGATTGTAGGGTGGAAGCAGTCCCTCACGTGAGGCTTGACCCTTTCATCCACTGGGTCTTTCTCCTGGGTTTTCCACCTGCACCTCTCTGTTCCTCTCCTATACTGGCAGGGTCACCACAAGTAAGGAGGGTGCATGGGACATAAGGAGACAAAGGGTTGCCAGGGTGAAAGGGCACCAAAGACAACATGGAAAAGCAGGCCAGTGTCCGAAAATGGAGGGAAAGTGGGTACCAAGTGCACCAAAAGGACAGTGGTGTTCACAGCAGAGGTGGCTAATGTTAATAGGGCTGATGATTGCGCTTGTTTACACATGCCTTGGGCCAGTACTTGGCATTTGCCGGCTCCCAGTCTCCCTCGAAATACAGCAAATACGCCTGACAGCTCCTGATTGCAGGAGTTCACAAAGATGTTAAGCTCCTTCATCTATTTTCCCTGCCATTGGTAAATGAACAAATTGCTGCAGCAACTTCACTAGTGCCATGGCTCAGAGGCTTCCAACACCACCAATATTTACCAAGACTCTGTGCCAGGTGAAGGAGCAAAGACTGAAGGAAGCCAGGCACGAGGTCTCCAGGAAGGGAACAGGGACTGAGGGTACATGCAAGGTGAAGAGAGAGGTGTAGGGACAAAGTCTTTAAGAGGAGAGTACTTTGTGGAGCTGGGCATGAGGTACAGGAGACAGACAGGGACTGGGAGATGGACCACAGGCTAAAGGCTGTCAAAAGAGCACAGCTAGTGAACGATGCGTGGGGTCTGTGAAGTGCCTTGAGATGGTCCGGCGCATAAAGGGGTCAGTGACAGGTTCCAGAAGACATATGAGCTGTCCTCCTTGCACACTACTGTGCTCCAACTAGAGCTCCTTTGCAGAGATCAATGCCTTTCATATGGGACCATGCACTGCCTAATAACTTTCAAGTGAACATATCCGTTGGGGTATGAAGTACTTTGAGCTGCTCAGTCACACACATAAAAGCTGCATTATGTTTTCCTTCACACGATTTCCCATTCGACCACCTCTTTACTAGCTCTGCAAAGAGGTCATAAATTCAATTAGCAAGTTGTTTGAACACCTTTATGGCACAGCAACAGCCTTTGGTTTTGCTATATACACTCTACAAGAATGGCATGTTGTATGAAAAAAAAACTACTGAAATCTCTGGGTAAATCATAATTGGCTCTAAATACCCATTGCCCTGCCGATGAGGCATTTTGAAAAACCCATAGTTTTCACCCTCAACTTCAACACAGTCAGTCATGCCCCATCACAAAAATACCTTCTGCACTCTGAACTTACTCACACACTTAGAAGATTGCAGTATGTCATACAAGACTGGCATGTTGCATGAAAAATAAAACTACAAAACCACATCTGTAAAATTACAATTGGCACTTAACCATCATCCCAATGTACAGCATCCATTTTAGGACATCCTCACTCCCACTTCTCAACCATTATACCTACTTCTCTTCCATCATCTCTACTTATCATCCCTGCTTCTCTTCCCGACTTCTCTTCCATCATCCCCATTCCTCTTCCATCATACCTACTTCTCATCCATCATTCTTACTTCTCATCCATAATCCCTGTTTCTCATCCATGCTTCCTATCCATCATCCCTACTTCTCTTTTATCATTTATACGTCTCATTCATCATCCCTGCTTCTCATCCATCATCCCTGCTTCTCTTATAGCATCCATACTTCTCATGCCTCATCCCCCTTCTCATCCCCACTTCTAATCCATCATACCTGCTTCTCCATCATTCCTACTTCTCATCCTTGCTTCTCATCCCTACTTCTCATCCATCATTCCTGCTTCTCATCTCTATTCTCATAAATCATCCCTACTTCTCTTCCATCATCTCTACTTCTCACCCATCATCATCACTACTTCTCATCCATCATCCCTGATTCTCTTTTCTCATCCCTGCTTCTCATCCCTACTTCTCATCCATCATACCTGCTTCTCCATAATCTCTCCTTCTCATCCATCATCATTACTTCTCATTCCTACTTCTTCTCATCAATCATCCCTACTTCGCATCTATCATCCTTACTTCTCATCCCTACTTCTCATCCATCATCCCTACTTCTTATCTCACATCCCTGCTTCTTAACCCTACTTCTCATCCATTATTCCTGCTTCTCGTCCATCATCCCTACTTCTCATTCATCATCCCTACTTCTCATTCACCATCCCTACTTCTCATTCATCATCCCTACTTCTCATCCTCATCTATCAGCCCTACTTCTCATTCCAACACACTTTCAATGTTATGAAACACACCTTCATACTAATTGTTTGGCAACAGCCAATCTGAGTTAAGAGAGAGGGCTGCATTTTATTGGTCTAGCCACTTATAAAATAGCAAGTAGCCTACCAAGATTAAAATTAGTACCCTGTACCAAAGCTTGTTATTCTTCCAACCTGTATCCTTCAGTCTCTACCCTATCTTGAAAGCTATAGTGACCTTTGCTTCGTCAACTTGATGCCTGAGGCCTGTGGTACTCTGACCATTACCCTAACTTACTGGTTTGTTCTTTGTCCAAATGTTGCTCAAAAATGTCCCATGATTGCGTCTCTTAGGTCTCAGTGGCTCATCAAGTTCAGTTAAGCTGTCATCAACTTGTGCAAAGTAATTCAAGTCTGGACCTGCATACTTCCAGTTATCTTCCTTTTCCCTCTTGGACCTCTTGAGTCCTGTCAATTATGAATCAGTGTCACCGCCTTCTTACTGTTCTTGGTTTCCCCAATTCTTCTGTCTCACTGACGTCAGTAATGGGCTCTGGTCTTTTAGTCTTGGGTAGCAGTCTTTTTTGTCTAAGTCTATTTTTTTGGTCATCTGTCTGCAGACCATGCTCTTTCCCCAAAGGTACAGGTTATCTCTGATTCACGAGCAACTGGATTGCCTTCAAAGGCAGAGCCCTCTGTCGCAGTCTCTCCAACTCCGCTCTCCAACACTGATGGTGTGGCAGGCCTTTGCAATATTCATGCACCAAGTCATCTGTAATGTTCACAAGGGCAGCCACTGTAACTGAAGGGATTCTCATGGCTCTCCCCATCAGGACTTTGTGGGGGGAGAGTCCATTTCTACTACACAGAGTACTTCGTATACTCACAAGTACCAAGGGAAGAGTGTCTGGCCATTTGAGAGATGTGGAGGAGCATGTCTTGGCCAACTTTGCTTTCATCATCCCGTTACCCTTCTCTGCTACTCCTGACGCTTCCGGTCTGTAGCTACAATCAAATCTCAGATAAATCCCTAGTATGAGACATCGCAACTGCATTGCTTCATTCTTGAAGTGACTCCCTTAATCTGATTCAAGATGAACTGGCATGCCGACTTGAGGGATCAATTCCCTTCAAGAGCTGCTTGGCAACTGTCAAACTATTGCATCTTCTGGTGGGATACACTTTGACACAACGAGGCAATAGGCACACAGCGACCATTATGTACTGTAACTGGTTGCATCAGGGTATCTCCAGGAAATAGACCTAGAGACGATTGAAAGGGCCATCAAACTTTCATATGTAACTCATAGTCACCACAGCCTTTTTTCCCACATTCTGCTTCTGACATATCAGACACCTCTAGCACAGATTCTAAGCCTGATTTCGGAAATGGGGGTGAACCAGTATTGTTTATAGGTTGAGACCATGTCATCCAGATATACATGGGTTGGACCATGCATGTGTCTCACCATGGTGGGCAACATAGAATCAGGTAAGACAGGGTTATCTTTCTTGGATGCCCAAATGTCACTAGCATCCTTCGTGCATCCTGCCTTTTTCTATTTGTCACTCTCAGTCAGTAGGGTTTCATTTTACAATTCCCACAATTAACTGACTGTTTGCACGGAGTTCAAAAGCATATTCGTGACAGTCTTGCCCTCTCTACATGCCATGCCTAAGTGGAATATGCCGGTCTCCAGGGCTCAATAGAGGCCATTTATCCGCATATCGATTCCCGCAGGTAACTAAGTCCTCACCTCTTTTGTGCACAGCACATTTCACCACGACAATCTGGCGTGGCAATTGCAATGCATTCAAAAGATTCAGAATGTACAAACTATTTCGGATCGGCAAGCCAGATTAAGTTAGGTAACCTCTCTGGGCCCACAGTTGGCCTAAGCCATTCACAACCCCGATTCTGTATTGGCTGATGACTCTCAATCGTTCGGAGATACAACAGGCTCTTGTAAGGGCCATCAATTCAACCACTCAACCATCCCGTTCATGACAGAACAGCATAAAATCTTTGGTTTATTCTGGCATTCCAAGAGCAGGTACACTGCAGATTAAATTGTTAAGCTCCTGGAAGGCTTACATGCTCTTGTCATCCTTTCGTACCGGTTCACTGACATAGTTGTTCGTAAGCCGCTGTAGGGGTTTTGCCACAAGGAAAATATTGGGACTCCATTGTTGGCAGTAGCCAACTGTGCCCCAAAACATGCGTACCTCTCTGCGTGTTCGGAATTTCATCTTAAAGACAATTTAGTGCACTCATAGACACCCTCCTGGCTCCCTTCTCACTCTGATGGCCCAAGTATTTTAACTTCTTTTTGGCAGTATTAAAAATTTTCAGGGGATAGCTTATGCTCATTATGAGCAAGGTGGTTGAGCAGAGTTATAGTGTCCTTCTGCAAGCCTCTTTTGTCCTCGATGCCACAACCAAGCCATCAATGTATTGTACCAGAGTGGATCTACATGGTAGCTATAGAGTCTCTAGATTTTTTTCAAGACCTGGTTAAAATATGAGGGACCCTGTATACCTTTGAGGGGCGCAACACCACACAAGAGTTTTATCTTGGAAACGGAACACGAAGAGGTATTGACTCTCTTTGTTTAGGGGAATGTGCCTGACACAAGTCAATGACCGTGGGTGAACCACTCAGCTTTTTGGGGAATCTGGAACAGGATCACTGCTGAGTTCGGTACCTCAGGATAGCATGGAATGACAATTGTGTTTATTTTTCGTAGGTCCTGGACAATCCTCCACTTCTTATTTGATTTTTGCAAGGCCATGATCAGAGGGTTGCATGGACTCTCAATGACCTTCTTCAAAATTTCCTTTTCTAGCATGCTTTCAGTGATGAGCATTATACCAGCTATGGCTTCAGGTGTCAATTTGTAAGAGCACATCTGAGGAAAGCCTGCATTGGTCGAAGGGTCATTTTTAATGGAGTCACTGAGGTGGTTTTTGAATTCTGAAGTTTCTGAATCTTATTTGCACTGGTTTCTGAAAGGAAGACAGAGAATTCACCTTAGTTTTCCCCAAGATTACCTCAGAGCTTTCACTATCAGCCTCCACTGCTGAGCACAGATCAGAGACGGTCTGGGGAACCAAAAGCAGCCCTAGCAAAAATTTTCAAACTAGACGCTCTCTCTTTATCTCCTCACACTCTCTTTCCATCCATCCATCCCTTCTCTCTCTCTCTCTGCTCTTGTCTCTCTC
This sequence comes from Calotriton arnoldi, assembly GCA_963921515.1. NCBI lineage: Eukaryota > Metazoa > Chordata > Amphibia > Caudata > Salamandridae > Calotriton > Calotriton arnoldi. The sequence goes on from CAWUFW010013209.1 coordinate 97,200, forward strand.
TGGTCACTTTATCTCTATCTTACCCTGGCTCTCTCTCTACCTAGAAGCCTCCGTGTTCCTATTACTATTAATCTCAGGGACCTTGGGTAAAGTGACAGAGGCACCAGAAGGGCCCTGGGCTTTCAAAACTGACCTCCAAGGGCTCCAGCTCACCAGGGAAATGCTTGGCAGAATAAAAGGCAAGTCTGGCATTATGGAGTCAATATGTGAGGCACCAATATGATGAGTGACCGGTCCTCCTGGGACTAATAGGGTTGATAGTTGCTGTGATGAGAAATAATTGGATTACGTAAATTGCAGGAGAATGGTATTTTGAGTTGGATAGGGGTGAGAGGAAGTTCAAATTCACAAGTTATAGTGCAGCAAGCTAAGTATACTAATTATACTATTTAGCAAACTACATCTTAACCACATTTTCCATAGCCTCGTTACTTCTAATGAATGTAAGCTTTTGCAACATGCTTGGCTTTGTAGTGGGTCTTGGGAGTCTGAAGGGACTGAATAGTTGTGCACAGGGCAAACAATGTGTGCAGCAGTAACTTGCCAAACCACGTCTGGTTAATAGCCCACAAAAGGTTGGCTGCTTGTGAAGGGTTCGATACAGGGCAAAGCCTTTGCGTAGTAGGGTCTTGGCCATCTACTGTGGCTTTGTTGTCTGGAGGGAGAATCCACTGCTATGAACATTTAGGTACTCTCAGGCTCTTCTCAGCGTGGGTTGAATACTTCTATTGGGCGAGTACCAACACTTCTTAGTAGTAAACAGGTACCTTGTGATAGTAAGTACACGCACTTTTATATTTCTGTTTTAAGTACAGCAGCTTACATACTTTAACATTTACTTCCTAGAACTATTCATTCACACTCATTAACACACAGCACTCACACGAGCACTTGCACACATAAAGATTGGATAGAAGACACTATACAAACGTTTCACTCTGACACACTCCCAAAAATGCACACCTCCTGGCACAATCTCACAAAAATACAAATAGGCGATTGTTAGTCCTGGCATCTGTTGGCGTGGTCTCCCCTGACTTTTTTGGCTGCTGACCTCAAGTTTTGACCTTGTTTTTTTGGCTTAGGACTTTGAGCGCGTTTGACACTGCCATTCAGTGCCAAAGCATGCTCATCGTATACATACCGGTGATTGGTGTATGCATGATTGGCTGATTCGAGTTAGCTGTAAGTCCCTTGTCAAGGGGTAAGACAATTACCCAGGGCATACATCTCGGATGCTCCTCCATGGGCCTGGAGCACTGGATGTGCATCCACGGAGGTAGCTCATCGATTGTGCCACAGGTTTGCCCTGGTGGGGCCTGTGTGCACAGGTTACTCTTACTCAGCTTGGCATTTAAAAATCTATGTGCCAATGTTCTGCATGTCTCTTGCTATATCGTAGTTGTCCCTGGTGACCGCGTAAAGTGTTGGGAAGAGGTAGGGTATGTGCGTGTGAGCGTTGTATGCAAGGGTCATGAATGGCACCGGGTGGTGTGTTTGGTAAGACAGGGCCTGCTTTCCACATTGGATTAGCATGGGGGGAATGTATGTAAAGGCTATTAAACAGTTTTGCCTATGGGCAGAATAGTAGCAGTATAGTGTTTGTTATCGATGAGTTCATAATGGTGAATACTCTCCGGTAGTGCGAGTGGATTCAACATTACGGTGGTGGAAATGTCACTTAGGAAACCTTGCATTTTGATGCTTGTGGCTCCTTGTGCCTGCCGGCCTTTCTCCAGTTCACATCTGGGTGCTAGGGAGACAGCTACATCTGTGCATTCCTGATAGAAGGCCATAAACTAGGGGCTTAAGGGAAACTGTGAGGGTGGAATTGGCACTTGCATTCCAAGGGGCACTGTCTTTGCCCCACTAAAGATAGTGATCAAACTTCCCGGGGTAAGTTGGCAGACAGGACAACATTTAAAGAGGGCCTATGCATTTCAAAGCTGGCCTTTTGAACTGATTGGATCTTCAAAGGCCAATGTGGGTATAACAACTAGGGCTCTGGCCTCCAAAAGTAGAGGTGCTTTTAAATTTGGCACCATACTCTGCTGGTTCAACACTCAGACATCGACATGAGGAATCATTAGAGCAGGAGGGTCTGCAACTTGACTATCCACAGACTTGTGGTGGCTTGGAGCTTGTCGTTTTCCAGAAAGGGGACTATCACCTGGTGGATTTTGCCAGGACATGCTGGCCTGCCGCTAAGTGCCAACTGTCATGGCTGGATCCCTAAGTACTCTCCAAGGGCCAGTTAGCTAGCCTACTGTCTAGTAGATCCTAGGGACGAAAAGGATCTCACCATATTCACAAGATCATATGGCCCGCAAAGGGTAAGGCAGAAACGGGTGTAAGTGATCGTTGGTTAGGACAAGGACCGTCCTGAAATACACCGTCATCACACTGTGCAGTGGAGCGTGCTCATAAAGATCAGCAGGCATCTGAGGTGCCGGGACGGGAGGAGTTCAAGGAGTGTTCGGGAAGCTTGGTGAGTCCGAGGGACCCGTGCTTGCAACCAAGGAGACCTGTCCTAGCTTGCATTCTGGAGCGTGTGGTGTCCGAGGGGTGTTGGGGGAACCTGAGCCAGGAGCTGAGACTGTCTTTGATCTCCAGATTGGGATAATGATAGTGCCTGACATCACGGCCTCTGTCCAAGGTCACTGGTTCCCTCTCCCAGAACCCACACCACAAGGTTCTCTGTTGTTGAGAACATCGTGACATGGCCCCAGGGGTTTCGTGTGCCTTGTGGGCCCTACAGATGACTGTCGGGGGCTACGGCAGTTCAGACTTCCGCTTGAGGGGAAAACATTTCTCCAGACTTGGAAGCGCACCAGCTTCCTAGGTCATAATTTTTTGTCTATAGGGGGATAGCGATCCCGCACTCATGCAGGTGCCGTTGGGTGCCTGGAGGTCTAACCCAGATAGACTAAAACTAAGTAACTGTTTCTTTCCATGTTAGACAGTTCTGGCTGTCTTGTTAATAGGGGAACCAGCAGGGGCAACACGTATCATTGGCTGGTGTAGTTGAGTGGCTGAGGGGCTGGGTCACAAGGCATAGTCAAGGACCTATGACTGTTTGAACCTTTCTGCTAATGGGGAAGTTCGACAATTACATTTAACTGTAAAGTGTATATACAATGTGTATCTCCTTTTGTTTTCAGTGTGTGTGTAATTTCAATGGAGAAGTTCAACAATCGCATATAACTGTAAAGTGTATATACAATGTGTATCTCCTTTTGATTTCAGTGTGTGTGTGTGATACAAAGACAAGTGTTTATACATACGGTGTGGAGTCTTTTTGTGGCGAATGCAATGTTTTGCAAGAGTGGTGTTCGCCAATACTTTACACTTGGACCCTGAGGATAAGCCTGACTGCTCGGTGCCAAGCTACTCAAGGGTGATCATAGGTTATAGGACATGTGTAACATACTCATCCTATCTGGAATGGTGGATTCTGACTGGCTTCGAAGCGTCCCAGCCAGCCCAAAAACTGTAGGTCGAACAGCGATCCATATACACAAAGAACATCTTTCACAAATGCAGCCCCTGTCTCTTATCCCGGCTAATCCCTCATACAGACAAACCAACCACCAATGTACAGGGCTTGTCAAACACACAAACAACAACACATATACGAACATTCACTTTCAGAAACCATTCATCCAGGTGCAGAGAAGTAGTTAACACAAATAAAAATGCCCTTGCAAAGGCTCCTCCAGACACAAACACAAACCTAAACACCTTCTTCATAGGCAATGGTTTCTATAAATGCAACACACTTATCAACCAGACAAATACGCACTGATATTTGCTCACTGAAATTCTGAATTCAGCCACACAAATATCCCACTGTGCACACAACAGACAACATCCACTCACAGGGGCAAGCAGGTACATCCACACAGACCATATGTGTACTTTGGGATTTGTGAAGAAAGAGGGGTAATTGCCTGTTTGTGGATTTTAAAGATTTAGACTTTATTATTTGGGAAATACAGACAAAATGCTTCAATTTTTAATACATTTGAAAAAATCCTTTCATTGCTCCTAATCGTTGACCCTTCAAGTGTATAATATGGCACCAAAAGCTTACTTTCAAAATGAAAGTGTGAGACGAATGTACGGGGTTCGCAAACTAGCATACACAATTCAAAAACCCAATGGTGTGAGCTGAGTGGAATGTGTGACTGTGGAGTGTGCGCATGGGGAGTGTTGGCGACAACAGAGTGCAGATAAGTGTGGATTTTTGAATGCATAAGTATTTGAAGCCAGACTCTTTTTCAGTTCAGTGTATGCATAGACATGTTCAGGTATTTGTTAACCCTTTGAGAGCCCTATTGCCATTACACAGTGGCAGTTAACACTATGTAATTATAGTTAGGTCAGAGTTTACATAGGAAGAGTGTTGCTAAAAACTTTGGCAAAAAGAACAGATGATGGACGGAATGCTGAACAATGCAAATATTCACCCCGGTCACTGATCTGGGTTTAATCCATCGTTTTTTTGCTCGCCACCCCAGTTAGAACCCAGCCATATGTCACTTAGGGCAAACATAGCAAACACAAAAAAATGATGGATGCAGTGTTGAAACTTTTCAACCACTCACGCCCAGTCAAGAGATCTGGTTTGAATCCATCATTCTGTTGCTCACTATCCCACCCCAGTTTGGATGCAGCCATATGCAAATTAGTCTTGGCCCTGCTCCTCATGAGAACAGTCCAGCCCGAACTTCCAAGCCAGGTCCTCACTGGACCGGAAACAAGCATCCTGGGAATGGTTTCTGGGTATCACCCCTCATCAGCCAGGCTACCTTGAATCCAGTGGCACAGTGAGCACGGTACCCACGCCTGGGTATACCCATCCCACTGAGGGCGACCAAAGCAAAAAAAACAGATGATGGACGGAATGCTGACAATGCAAGCATTCACCCCCTATCACGGATCTGTGGCACAGTGAGCACAAAACTGTTCCCAGGATTTGAGAAATTTACATTTGAAGAGGTGGACCTTGGACCTTTTTGGTATCACAGGGCTAAGAATGGTTCGATGAAACTGAAGGATTTGATTAGTTGGCTGCAACTACTAACAAAATATTGCGGCTGCCATTATATGACTCTGGGACTAAATTCACAAGTCGTGAATTTTTCTTTTCTTAAAAGGCCTAAGGGGCAGGGTGGGCACCCCTTACCCCTAGGGCCATACAGAGAATAGGGTGGCAGCAGTGGAGGGCTATGGCAGCACAGAGGCAGTGTCAGTATAACTAATCAGAGGGGGAGGGTACATGGCACAAACATGGCATATGAGAGGGGATAGGTACTTGGCAGAAACAGCACACAGTGGAGGCATAGAGGTAAGATCAGCACAACAGACCAGAGAGAGAGGGGCCAGAGTCAAGCACACGTGGTGGGAGCACATATATGGAGAATGAGGGACACGGTGCAGGGACAGTAGTAGAGGGCAGTGGCAACACAGGGCCAATAGCAGCAGAATGGACCAGGATGGTAGGGGTCAGAGACACCCACATGGAGAAAGAGGCAGAGGGAGCATAGGCAGAAATGGAGGGCAGTGTCAGCACAGGGGCACTGGCCACATAACTGGTCAAGGGGGACGGGACAGAGACATGCACACAGGGAACAAGGGAAAATGGGAGAGGGGCAGCAATGGAGGGCAGGGACAGCACAATGGACCGGGAGGGAGGAGATCGGTGGAGCAGAGGGCAGGGGCAACAACAGAAGGCAGTGGCACCACAACAGAGCAGGGAGGGAAATTGCAAGTACATGCACTTGGAGAATGAAAGGGAGATGGCAGGGGCAGCAATGGAAGGCTGTGGGAGCACAGAGATAGTGGCAGCACAATGGATGAAGGACGGAGGTGTACAGGGGCTCACAAAAAGAGAACGGAGGGCAGGGGAGCAGATGGAGCAATGGAAGGTCAGTGCCAGCACAGGGTAGGTCCTACCATAATGGGACATTGATGGAGGTGGCAGGGGCATGCTCACAGAGGATGAGGGAAATATGGAGCTGAGAGCAATGGAATGCAGTGGCAACCCAGGGAAAGTAGACCCAGAGAGAGAGGCCAGGCAGGGGCACACATATGGAGAACAACAGGACGAGGGAGGGGACAGGGGCAGCACAACAAACCGGGGATGGAGGGGACAGGGCAACCACATGAAATACAAAGTGGCAGGGGTGAGGGGGCAGTAACAGGGGGCAGTGGCAGGACAACAGACCATAGAGGGAGAGGGCAGGTGGCATGTATGAGGAACCAGGGCAAAAGGTGGTAGGTGCAGCAATGGCAGTACAAAGGACTGAGGGGAGGAATGCACATGGAGGGCAGAGTGGGTGGGGTGGGAGAGCAGCAAAGGGACACTGGCAGCAGAACGCACCAGGAAGAGAGGTGTCAGAGGCCCTCACAGAGAAAGAGGCGATAGGGGGTAGGGACATAAGTGGAGAACAGAGGCAGCACATGGACTGTGGCAGTACAACAGACCAGGGAGGGAGTTGAAGAGTACGCACATGGAGATTGGGAGCGGGTGCGGCAACAGAAAGCAGTGGTAAATCAGGGTAGTGGCTACATGACTTACAAGAGGGAGCAGGCTGATCATGCACAGGGTTAACTAGGGTCAGGGGTCAAGGACAGCCATGGAGGGCAGTGGCAGCACAAAGGAGCAGGGAGAGAAGGTGCAAGGGCATGCACACTCAGAATGGGGGAGGGGTGCAGGAAAGGAGGGCTTGGCAGAGCAATAGAACGGGGAGGGACTGCAGGGGAGGACAGTGGCAGCATAGGGGCAGTGACAGCACAACAGACAAGGGAGGGAGGGGGCTGGGGCCTGCACATAGAGATCAGGAGTGAGGGAGAGGGGAGAGGGGCAGCAATTAGCATCTTGCAGGATCAGCAATGGCAGCACAACAGACCTAGGAGGGAAGAGTGAGGGCCATACAGACGTAGAACGGGGTGGGTGGGAGTTGGTAGGGGCAGGGGCAGCAACAGAACTCAGCTGCAGTACAGGGGTAATGGCCACACAAAAGACTTGGAAGGAAGAGGCAAGGACACACATGAAGAAAATGGGAGTGGGGCAGGGCAGGGGCAGTAATGCAGGTCAATGGTAGCACAACAGACCTAGGAGGGAGGGGACAGGGGCATGCACACAGATATCATGGGGCAGTGTGAGAAACGGGGAGCAGTGGTAGCGCTGTGGCAGCACAATGAACCATGGAGGGAGAGGTCAGGGGTACGTACAAGGAGAATGTGGGCAGCAGGGGGTGGTAGGGGGCATGGTTCAGAAACAAAATGGCACTGGATGCAAAGGGACAGTGGCAGCACACCAGACCAGCAAGGGAGGGATCAGGACATGCACATGGAGAATGGGGGGCAAAGGGGAAGGCCAGCAGCAGAGGGCAGTGGCAGTACAGAGGCAGTGGCAGCACAGCAGATCAGGAAGAGAATGGGTAGGGTAGGGCACGGGCATCTACGGAGGGCAGTGGCAGCACAACGGTAGTGGCATCACAACAGACAGAGAGGAAGGGAGGGAGTAGGGGCATGCAAAAAGAGTGGAGCGGGGAGTACTCACAGTGGAGGGCAGTATCAGCACAGTGGACCAGAGAGGGAGGGAGCAGGGGTATGCATACAGAGAGCAATGGGCAGGGTAAAGGTGCAGGGCCACCAATAGAGGGCAGTGGCACCTAAACTGACCAGAGGCGCTAGGGCAGGGGCACACACAAGGAGGCAGCAACAGTGTGTGCTGCTTTATCCCTACAGAAGTGGTCTCTTGACCTAAAAGTGACAAAGTTAGTCTTCATCAGTTTGGTTTGTCACAGATTTATAATTTTACCTCATAAATCAATTCCAGATAGTCCACTTATGTCTCAGAGAAAGACAAAGATAGTAGGGGCATATTCACAAGCCCTGTGCACTGTCAGAACGTCACATTTTTGTGATGTTCCGGGGGCGCACAGGGTTTAGCCATATCTACAATGCCATGTAAATTCACCCTGCATGGCTTTTCATGGCCTTGTAGATATGGACTAAGGCAGGGCAGTGAAAATCACTGCCTTGCCTTACTCTGTGTGAATGAGGCATTCCATGGGTGTTGCTGTGGGTGTGTGCACTCAACACCCATGGAATTTGATGCTGCCCCAGATTTAAAACATCAGGTTAACCTGGGGCAGCACCAAAATCTTCCACCTCTATAGAGTAGGCATAACAAGGAGAAATGTTTACATTTCTACTGGTTTTTTCCTGTTTCCAAGTGTGCTGCATTCTGCAGCACACATAGAAAGAGGAAAAAACCTCTTGTGATTGTTTTTGTGCAGGAAGGTGCCTCTTCCTGCACAAGAATAATCATGCCAACAACACAGACACCCTTGCGCCATGGTGCCTGCGTTGGTGCATGGCTGCAAAATGTGTGCCGGCTGAAAGGAAAGGAATACACTGTATCTTGTAAATACAGTGCATTCCTGTCCTTTTGAATTGGTGTAGGGCAGTGCAGCAGAATGATTTGCGATGCTCCTCTATGCCAATTCCCTGTAAATATGCCCCATGGTTTTTAGGGGTTCCGTCTTTCCCTACACCTTCCAACCAAATCAATTAATCCCCAGTGTTGTGTCAAATTTAGAAAAAAATTTACATTACACATGCCTGAACATGTGGAAAGAATATGATTTGTATAAAGTACATTGAACAACAGAAATAGCTCCTGAGTTGCCTGTCTGAATTTTCATCCCATAAGAGCTTAATGGTGCATATGTAGACTCCCAGTTGAATGATCTGATCAAATACCCCACAGTCAATGCATTTAAAAGCCAAGTTACAGAGACAAAAGCCTACAAAAGTCCCTGGCCTGTTGGGAAAGAACTAATGGGCATATTTACAAGAAATGATGCAAACTTTCTTGCTCCTGTGTGAAAAATCCTTATGACGTCATGGAATGCGCCGTATTTACAATAAGGGGCTCCATGGCGCAAGGTCCCAAGGATGCATCAGAAATTCTGACGTATCATTGAAAAGGATGCCGCAAGGCATTCAGCCAAAAAGTGGTGCATTGCTGTAGTTGGTTATAAAACTGAGGCAATGCATCAGTTTTGATTGATGCAAGTAGCCTACTGTATGGGGACCAATGTAATGGAGAGTCAAAAGGTGAAAAACTCGCCTTGCATTCTATTACATTGGTCCTGGATGTGCGCATACAAGTGGGCATAGTGTACTTATGTGTACCACCATGCCTACGTATGTGTGACATAAGTCATTAATGGAGGGCAATGTGTGATTTACTGTTTTACCTACCTTATGTGTGCACTTACCTGTTAAGGGTATGTGACTTGATTGCAGAATACACTGTTTCAAGTCACTTCAGCTGGTCAAATTCCTCTCAAACAACCAATGAGTCAATTTTACACCTGACTATTAGTGGCATAAGAATTTTTTCGCATCTCAAGCTCAGCAGCCCGCCTCCGGAAGATGCGTCACTTTGGGAAAAAGTCAAAAATACCACTGCGAAAGTTTTACAGGGGATTTTAGGTGGGAATGCTTACCTTGCATATATTAAAACTAATGTGACGCAGCTGATTCTGATGAAGGAAAAAACCGACGCAGGCCATCGAAAAGTGACGCATCAGCCAAGTTGCGTAACCGTGTAAATATGGAGCAAGGACAGCGCCGCCACTACGTCAAACAAAATGACGCAGCACAAGCTCCTTGTAAATATGCCCCCAATTTTTCATTCAGATAAACAGGAATAAATTCTCCAGAAAACAGGAGAGAAGCACATAGTTAGGTTTTTGCTATATAGAATAAGAGGGAGATTGTATCCTCAGTTATGATGTCTGCAGGTTCTCCATCTTACAGTACAGGTACACTACCTCTGCCTTATTGTGCCCTGCTACACTAAGCATGCCCTATTCGCATAAATTTGTGCATTGTGACTTGGTGGTGGTATTGGGCAGTGGTGCTAGAACACTGTCAAGACAAATCAAATTGTTTAAGCTTTGGTCTTGAGCATGGTTTGGAGCACGCTCCAACCCAGTTCCTGAACTGAATATTACTATTAACTCTACATTAGATTTTTTAATGGTTGCATTTAAATATAAGAATGTCTGTTTTAGATTTTTTGGGGGGAAATACTTGCATCAAAACTTAAGAATTGTTTGTTCATCCTTTACACCTACCATAGTAACATAACCCATTAACACATAAATTGCAAGACCCCTCTGGTTCTACTTTAGGCGTGGCCATTTTAGGCTATGGCTCCTGATGGCAGCTGTAGGGAGGCACCAAATTACTTGTAGAAATAGCAAATATTGCCCTATTTCTATTGATAAGGAGAGGCAAAAAAAAACTTCTCCAACGGTACCAAAAATCCTTGCACAAGGCTTGGGCCTGGCTGCAAGAGCTGGCAGACCTTCTTTAAAATGTTACACTCGTTGATTCGATCCATCCAAAATGGGAAATTTCAGTCTATGCGCATATGTAAACACATGCATATCTAGAGCTTACACCAAGCAGACGTGAAATTTATAAAACTATTAACATAGAACCTGATTTAAAGTTTGGCGGATGTGTTACTCCGTCACAAACGGGACAGATATCCCGTCAGCCTTGTTACAAGTGCTATAGGATATAATGCATTCGCAAAAAAGGCAGATGAGATAGCCGTCACGTTTATGACGGAGTAAGCACTCATCAAACTCTAAATCAGACCCATAGTATGCTGACATGGGGGTTTCTGAGTTTTCTAAAAGTAAACATTTGTCAACAGCCTTTGTATCTCTTTCATATCAAACAGAAGTTTCTACGCATTTGCCTTTAGCCTGGACAACGTCATCCCCTGGTGAGGATGAGACGTTTATGGAAACATTGCAGCAACTTTTAGATCATTAGCCTACTTTTTGCTTAGTTTACCTGTAAGGTATTTGTTGTTAACAAATAATAAAGATTGTATAATTTAAAAGTGTTATTTCCAAATCTCCATAACCATGGCTTTCATATTATAAAGGAAACTGATTAGTATGTTGAGGATACAGAATGAGAAAAACTATCTATTTGTTATGGTTCTTTTTATTGCTTTTTTTGACAAATTGAATAATTGCAGGAAATACCAACTACTTGACCCAAGCATTACACAATGAATAAAGTTGTGATTTAGAAAATATGATGTGTTTAACATGCATGTAATCTCGATTTCTTTGTACCCATTTATGAATACTGGATAATCTACAGTCCTTGAGATTAGATTGTAGCCATAATCATTTGATGAGCCTGATATGGTTATCAGCCTCTTGCTGAAGGAGCAAAATGCAAAAAACTGCAAATGTATCTGATCTCTTTTTGGCACAAGTTCAAGCTGAGAGTTGCTTCTAAAATTTCAGTCAAAGGTTAATGGTTACAAACAAAACATTTATTCTAAAGAGCTTGAGTCAACTAGCTAATCTGCTATTCTAAACGTAAACACTTCTAGTTAGAGGGGCTGACATGAGGAAAACCTGCTTTATATTTTGAAGACTTATTGCCAAGGGCACCTATGTTTTTTCCACATGTAGTCCATAAAGTCCAATAAGATAACTATTTACATCATTAGTATTTAATGTATGAATTGGAGTCATAATAAATAGCTGACAATTTCAACTAATAGTTCTCCTCTTTTTTCAAGCAATTTGTGATCGATTTGTGACCTACATGGAACAAAGGTTCAAAACTGATTTCATTTGAAAGAGAGAAATGTTGCCTAGTCAGAACTGCATAATAAAGTTTGAGGTTCCAGTAGATCATAAAAAAAGTAAATATTTTCTAATGTTTACCGTAAACAATTCCACAAATAGTAGAATTGTGGGTTTGGCTAATAGGTATTGGAGACTGTCGGAAAGTAGGATCTGCTTTTATGGTTACCCCCACTTTTTGCCTGGTGCTACGCTGTTTCTGACTATCTGACTGGGATCCTGCTAACCAGGACCCCAGTCTCTGTGCTTTCTCCCCTAAATTGGTATGGTAAGTACTTAGGTACCTCCCAGATTGGACACTGGTGTACCATTATAAGTCCCTAGTATATGGTACTGAGGTACCCAGGGCATAGGTACACCAGGGGTCCCCCATGGGCTGAAGCATGCATTATGCCACCCATGGGGGATCACTCAAACTGTAACTACAAGCCTGCCATTGCAGCCTGTGTAAGCTGGTGCTAGCACCACTTACGGCAGATCAACAGATATAGGTTTCCCTATATCTAAGGTCAATGCCCTTTTTTTGTGTGGAGTTTTATACAGCGCGAACTAGACACGGCGGTATCAGAGCTCTTTACATGAGCACCAGTTTCATTACAGAAGGACTCTTTCATTTTTGTTAGGCACGAAGAGATTAAGTGATTTGCCCAGAATCACAGAATGTTGAGCGTGCCTGCCAAGACTCAAACCCGGTTCCCCAGCTCCAAGGTCGACCGCCCTAGCCGTTAGGCCACTGTTAGAAATGGGATTTCTGGTTGGCTAGGGCATGCGCCTAAGCCAGGCAGAAACCACCACTCTAGTCAGGGCAAGGGAGTTACACGCTGAAGATAACCCCTGCTCACCCCCTTGGTAGCTTGGCACGAGCAGTCAGGCTTATCCCAGAGGCATAAATATGGCAGTGCGGGATGGGCTCCCGCTCTCCCTTAAGCAGGCACACACATGCGGGGTGGGCTCCCGCCGACACCACACATGCTGGGTGGGCTCCCGCTCCTCTGGCAAAACGCGGCGTGGGCTCCCGCCGATAAACACAAAATGCGGGGGAATCCCCACGTCGGGATTCCCTCTAAACAGATCGCAGCACAGCGCTGCAGGCCACCCACGCTCCTGGAAAAGTAATTAGTGCGCCCACGAGGCGCTAAGGCCCCCACAGCTCCAGGGCAAAGGCTGGGCCCAGGCAGGCCAGCACACAGGGCCCTCCAGCAGGGAGGCAGTCCCTCATGGTGGTTCCTCCTGGGACCCAGCAGCAGCAAGTCGCCTGGAAGCACAAAAGCACAACCCTTCATGGGGTCACAGCCCCAGTACTTATACTCCATTTCCCTTTGTCTGCGCTGGCACAGGGCTTGGGGGAACCAGTTCCAACTGGTTCTGGGGGGTGTTGAAGCACTTTCCGTACAGTGCTCACACCCTCCTTTGTCAGGTGGGGGCTCGTCATCAGACACACCACAGGGGGGCAGAGCCAGCATTCACATAGGCAGGCACAGACCTATTCAGGGTCAGGGGACTACTCCTCCCACTACTCCAAATGCAGTTGCCCTATTCAGCCTAGCACTGACTCACCCTGCCCTCCCTGGAGCCACACACACCTCACCAGCCTCTGTCACTCCAAAGCCAGACATGCAATCCACATCAGGCAGGCAGACACATAGCACACAAAAATGCCAACTTCTAAATGTGGCATTTCTAAAATAGTGATAATAAATCTGCGCACACCATTGCGTAGCATTTATTATTACTATTCCAAACATACCAAACTTGACCACGCTGCTCCTCTCATATCAGGAATTACCACTGAAACACTTATCAGGGAATCCCCAATGCATTCCTATGGGAGGGCAGCCTCACAGTAGTGAGAAACCAAAATGGCTGTTTGTCACTACCAGGACATGTCACACACTGAAGGTACATGTCCTACCTTTTACCTACAATGCACCCTGCCCATAGGGCTAACTAGGGCCTACCTTAGGGGTGACTGACATGCAGTAAAAGGGGGGTCACAGACATGGCACATACTTTAGGTGCCACGCCACAGTGGCAGTAACACTGTGCGCACAGGCCCTGCAATGGCAGAGGCCTGGGATAGGTTTGAAAGGCTACTTTGGTGGGTGGCGCAATCAGCGCTGCAAGCCCACCAGTAGCATTTAATTTACCAGCCCTGGGTATATGAGATACCACTTTACAATGGACTGACAGGTAAATTTAATAGGCCAAACAGGTGTAGACCAATCCTTACCATATTTAACACAGAGAGCACACACAATTTACACTGGACAGCAGTGCTAAAGTGCCCAGAGTCCTAGAATCACCAACACCATGTCAGAAAAAAGGCTAGGAGAAAGGCAAAAAGTTTCGGGATGACCTGCAAAAAGGGCCATGTCCAACAGCCACATTCTCTCCCAAAAACCTATAAGTCATCCCTAAAGCAGGCCTTTCAATCCTGATGGCAGGGTGCTCAGTTCCAAGTGTGAGGGTGCCTCTGCATGAGCAGGACACCCCTAAAACCTTCGGAGTCCATTCTCCCGGGTTGTAAGTGCATCAGTCATTACGATACATAGAGTGGCCATGCGTCATCATGCGATGACCATCTCTAAACTGGCTGTAATGAACCCTGTCATGTTTAGTATCAAACATGTTGGAATCATACCCCCACACGGTAAGTGGTGCGGGAGGTATGATTCTATGCACTGTAAAGCTCGTCCGAGAGGCCCTCAGTGCTCCCAGTGCCAGTCTTCTCGACCCGGGCAGCACAACATGGCTGCTGCCAACCAGAGACACGATTCTGTTCTCCTGCTGCTGAGCCAAGCTCGAGCATTGGAAGGCAGAACAATAGGTATCCTGTCACAGGGAGGTATGACCACCTCCAAGACAGGGTTTAGTGTATTGGGGCTGGGTGGGAGCGCTTGCCTGCACCACTCAGTCTGCTTGAGGGGCATGTTTGGTGCCCTCCTTGCATAGTCCAGTTCAAACCAGCTCAGGGAGCCATTGACTCCCGCTCTGGCGCAAAACTGGACAAAGACCATGGGAGTATCCTCCCCACTGTCCGACCTGTACCCTGGGAGGGAACCCTGAATTGTCCCAACCGTTTCCTTAGGGTACTTAAGGGCTTACCCGTATGTGGGTCCCTAGATTTGTCGTGGGACAAGATTCATTTCAAGGCACCACCGTCTGGGCATTCTGGACCTCGCTGGACCATGCTCTGGGCTCTGAGACTACAACTAGGAAGACTTCTGCTGCTCCTGGTCTCATCGTCCTGCAAGTCTGCTGCAACTTCTGTGCCCATGCTCCATATAGGAACCTTCCAAGGCCTGCTGGACATCCAAGAAGTGACAGAGTCACTTCCCTGCATCTGCAGGAACCGCAGCAAGCTCCCACGGACTCCCAAAGGCTCAGCAACACAAGTGGTAGTTCTTCACATCCCTTGAGGCCTGCCCTGTCCTCTCACCAAGTTTGAGGCCAGTATCCCTCGTCATAGCCACAGGAACCGAACCCCTGTGCACAGAGTCAACTTGCAGTTGCAAAGGCTTGTTGGCTTCCTTCCTCCAAGATCTTTGGGCTCCAAGTAGCCCCAACCTCAAGCATCTCTTATGACCAAGATCTTTGTCCTCACTGCATCACTTGCACCGTGGGCCTGCATCTTTTGTGAGCTGCTCGAGGTCCTCTTGCGACTCCAGTGCCTCCGACCTGTAGGTCCTCTTGAGGGTCTTCTTTAATTTCTGTGGGCTCCTCTGATTGCTTGGGGCCTGTCCTTACTCCCCCACTTGTGGTGAGTCACCTGGACCTTGCTGGTCTCAACACTAAACCTTCTTTGCTTTCCACGTTGTTTGCAGTTGCTAAGGCTTGTTGGTGCTCCCGACGGACACAGATGCCTCAACTCTCGACATCTGACATGGGACAGCTTGTGAATGGCTCCTGATCTTCCACAACCTCGCCGTGTCCACACAGCTGCAGCTCCAAGGTCACCGTTAGCTCTCCTACAACACCCGACATCGGTAGGCATTCGTCTTCCGTGCCTCCTGGTCTCTCCTGAGTGGCATAAACTCTGTCCCCTTTGTTTGCAGGTAGTTCTCATCTTGAATCCACCTTTGGGTTCCAAAGGACACTTTCGCTATCTCCAGCATCGGCATCTTCCTGAAGTCCTTTATTGAGTTCGACAGCGGTTTACGATGCCACTTCACACCTATGCACCCAGCTTCCCTGGTGTAGATATCCTGGTTTCTAGGGTATCCACGAGTGGGGTGGCTCTCCAACCTTCTGTCTTCCACTGGGTTACTTCAGGGTCCACTGGGAAGGGTCCGTCTTCATTAAAATTGCAACCGCAACATACCCATTGACTTGTATTGAGACCGCTGTTGTGTTCCCACTCTGCATACGGCCTCCGTGGGGGTCCTGGTTAACTACGCCAGGACACCTCAATTGAGGTAGCTGTGTGCTATACAAATGCCTTTATTATTATTATTATTATTATTATTATTATTATTATTACTTCGGGTGGCTCCTTGGGTCCCCAGCACTTATACATCTTCTGGATATAGTCTTGACTTGAGTCGGGGTTCGCATACCTCTATTTTAGTATGCGGTTTGGTCTCCCCTGGCGACCACTGTGTATTCGTGCTACTTACCTGTTATTATTGCCAAGTATTGTGTGCATTGTGTAAATCTCCGGGTAGGAGATATCTGTATGTGTTAGTGAGTGTCTTATAATAAATACATATTTTTATAAATACACTGTGTGGTTCTTTTTCACTTAATCTATACCAATAAGATTATGCTCTGGTAAACAAGCTGCTTTACATTCCTTCTGGACTAAGCCTGAAGGTTGCTCGCCACAGCTACCACTTAGAGAGCTTTCAAATGTTGTCTAAGACCACTAAAATCACCATAAGGGTTGTCTGTATTAGTGCAGGGTGCCCACTTGCATAAGTGTGCCCGATATACTAAGCCAGCTTCTCACAGAGACAGTCTGTAAGACTATGTCAGAGGCAGCAGAATGAGAAGCTGCAAGTTTTTGCCAGTTTTGATGATGCTTGGAGGGTATTATGTTATACTTGAAGGGAAAGTTGATGTGGTGAGGGCACACCGAGATATTTAGCAACGATTTTCTAAGCTCTTTCCCAATTTGAAAATCTAAGTTAGGCTCTGGTGATTTCCTCATGTGTGTTCACAGAGCTGGTGAATTCTTTATGTTGAATCCTCCACGCAGCACACTTGGTCCAGCACTGGTAAATGTTCCTCAGTAGTTCAGCGTGGCTCGCTAATGCATGAATTTATTTATTTATTATTCACACTATCACAAACAGGCATCATTCTGGAAGAGAAATTTGACCATAATTAGCAACTATGGATGGGCCTTGTTCATGAACGTCATCTTAGGGCTCTATTCTTATTTGTTGATGCAAATGAGCTCTAAGAGTACTAGCTTCTGCTGTTCTAATCCTTGCCCCTCACCTATAACGAAAGAAGCCCTATTTTTAAACTAAGGGGCCTAATCATGAAATGAAAACATAAATGGAAAAAAATGGTTCCTTTGGGACAATTAAAACACAATTCAGAATCAGAGGCCAGATCAGTGAAATGCTTCTCAACAAAAATTTAAAAAACGTGGGGCCTATTAGCAATAACCGGCGATAATTATCGCTAAGCGCAGTTAGCGCTAGGATAATTATCGCCAGGTTATCGCAGGTTTCTTATCGCGGAGATAGCGTGCTATCAGCAACGCTTATCTCCAAAGCGATAGAAACCCTGGAGAACAGTGTGAATATCGCTTGAAAACAAGCGATATTCACACTGTGACCAGTGTTAGCTTGGCGATAGGGCGAGGGGATTTAGCCATGTAATCCACCTCCCATTGGATTACATGGCTAAGTCAGGTCTGGACCAGGCGTAACAAACCAGCGCTAAACGTGTTTAGCGCTGGTCTCGTTAATCACCTCCCTGCCTCGCTAATAGGCGATAGCGAGCTTAGCGACTGTTTCCAGTCGCTTTTAGGTTGGGAACGCCTACTTTGCATGCCATTAGCGATAAATATCGCTGGCATGCAAAGCGGCACCCAACCCTGTCGCTATCGCCTAGAACAGAGGTCTTCAAACTGTGGGGCGCGCCCCCCTGGGGGGGCGTGGATGGGTTCCCAGGGGGGCGCAGATGCCTCTGCAAGTATATGTAAATGAAGATGGCCTGGAAGTGCGAGCGATGTTTATTTGCTGCATTTCCAGGCTGTCTTCATTTATTGCGAGCCCGTGATTTGAGTGCCGTGGGGGCAGAGGTCAGTGAGTGTGGCTGGCAGGGTCAAAGAGATTACTAACAAGCATTTGGAATGCAATAGGTCTCGTATTTGTCGGAATTTAGCTACTGGCATTGTAAATGACAATGCCTTTTATTTATGTTTTAAAAACCAAAACATAAATAAAAGGCATTGCCATTTACAATGCCAATAGCTCAAACTCGCATAAATGCGAGACCTATTGCATAGCAACTGCTCGTTCTTTCTTCACGTTGAGATTTCATCTATTATTCATGCCACTAATTTCAATTAAGGTTTACTTAAATATGCAGTTACTCGTTTATTTTTTGATGCTTTTGGTTGTGTTTCACGAGGATGAGTCTTGCTGGTCAGTGTCTTGGTTTTGAGCACGAGGAGGGATTGCTGCTTTCACTTGTCTCGGTTCACGGTTGTCATATTATATTATGGGATGAAGAGTTAATAATTTTTTGTTTCAAAAACTTTATTAACATTTAAAATGCGCACATCAAAGAGTGGGTAGTTCTAATATTCGGTAGGAATGTCATAGGTGCCTGAGAGCTACCGGGCCTAGTTCTAGACTTGGCGAGCGCCTGTACCTCACATGAACCTAGAATGTTTAGCTTGAGGTCCAGGGTATAAGCAAGGCCACTGGAATCTGAGACAGAGTTGAGTAAATGATGCTGCAAGAATAGGCAAATTATGCGGCACGTTTTTTTAATAGTATTGCTTCATTATTTTTTCATTTTAAAACTTGGTAACACTGTCTGGGCATTGATTGCACATCATTAGGACCAGTTTAATACCGAAATATAACTATAAGCAACAGAAAGAAGACCAGGCCAGCTTTGCAAAGTGCCTTCCACCGCGCGGCACCATGTGTCATAGCATTTTTACTAACTTTGGAACCGTTTGAGCTAGAACCATTTTTTTGTTGTTGTTAATATCAGCAGATGATGCGGCAAATGGTGGATTATGTGTCAAATCTATGAAAACACCTAAATACAGCAGTAAGCAACTACAAGATTACCAGTCAATCTTTGCAAATGGCCTTCCACTGCCCTGGAACACTTTGCCACGTTTTAAGTAAATTGTGTTCCGTGTGAGCTAGAATCAAGTTTCTTTTGTTGGAATCTGCAGATTATGGATTATGTAGCAAATGCGGTAAACTCATAATTATGTGGAAAACGCTGCTGCTGCAGAAACTCATAATTCCAGTGGCCCTGGCTTTAAGTGACTCAATCAATTAACGGCTGGTTTCTTTTAACTTTCTGCACTACCTCCACACCCTTTGCTTTCAGGCAGAGGCACCTCAAAGTCAGCATTAACCATTCAGGGGCAGTTTTTTTGTGAAAGCTGAGTCCATGGGGTGGCAGGTAGAAGGCCAGCAGGATTGCATTCAGATGCAGAGCCCTAATCCTCTTGACCCCTGGGGCCTCACAGTAATGGTCTAAGAGACAGAGGAAAGGAGTGAAATCCATAGATATTGTCAAAGAGAAGGCCCAGCATAGGGAGCACTGTATGGGGACTCATTTTTATGTTTACAAATGGCCAGAGACAGCTTTTTCAGAGAGATACCCCAAAGAAGGGGACAATATAAGTGTCTTTTAACTTTTTTAAAAGGTTAATTCATTAGTGAAGCTGGAGCTGCTGCCAGGAGTGTAAGTGGCCACTGCTGATTATCATTAAGGACGCAGATGCAGCAAGACTGGGGCACAGGGGTTTGAGGGGCCCACTGCATCACAATTATGACTGTCTACCTTTAAAAAGGGGCATGGCAGCTTATTTTCCTTTCTAGCATTAGGACCGAGGTGATGGTCCGTCATGGTGGGTAAGAGGTAAAAGATGCAGAGGAGTAGCCTGCTACTCAGGACTACAGTTATCATTAGCGCAGCAGGTGTAGTTGCTTTGGGGTCCAAGAGTGTGAGAGGCTCACACCACCCCAATTATGGGGATATGTATGTTTGGGGTAATGCATGTTTTTGTTTGATGCATTTGCTGTTTTATAAGTCTCATATTTAGAGCAGTGTATAAGCTTATAGAAAAAGTACTCCTGAAATCATCTCATAAGACCTGCCACTTGCATGCAACCGTGTCCCTCCTGCTCCCCCAATCCTTGCCATAAAGGTTTGGAGGGGGCCCCGACCTCAAAACATTTTGCTTAGGGGGCTCAGAGCAAAAAGTTTGAAGACCTCTGGCCTAGAAGCTGTCGCTAACAGCAGTTAGCGACAGCTTGCTAATAGGGCGTTAGAATTATCGCCGCTTTAGCGGGAAAAAGTCCAGCTAAAGCGGCGATAGAGCCCTTGATAATATGCCCCTCTATTTATTGCTCTTAAGGCTATGAAACCCTAACCAGCAATAATAATCCAAAATAGTGAAGACTGAGGCAGTAAAATAACACGGAAGCAGAATTATTTTATATCATATGTGTATGTCAAAAAAGTACACATCATCAGAGCAGACTGCCGTGCTACTGTGGCATAGCAGAGTAAAGACGCAGTGCTCTTGTGAAACAAAGTGCATATGGTAAAAACAACCCCAGCAAAAAGCATAAACACAATGCAGTTTGGATAAGTAAGTAGGTACCAGACTTCTAGGAAAAATTAAGGCAAGTATTTCTCGTTGGCTGAAGAAATGTCGAGAATAGTACAAGACTGATTTACAATCGTTTGGACTCTCACAGAGGAAGGTTAATTTAGGCCTGATAATGCACAGTTTGGGCTCTGAGTGTATGTGTCCTGTAAACTGAGCAGCATTATAGCTGCCACAGGGGGAATGGTTTGACAGGAAAGGATGAACTCTGGTTCCTTGTGATGATGAGACAGCCTAGGGTCCTCAGATGCCTGCCTTTGGTGCTACTGGGGGGCCAGAGATGAATGAAAGGGCTGGCTGGCAAAACAGAAGGTTGACGAAAGTTAATCCTGTTGCTGACATTTATCCATGAGTGAGGAGCAATGAAACACTGCCAGCTTGAAAGGTTACTGAATTTCCAAAATTCCTTGATGTGCAAACAACAGCGCAGCAACCTGTGGCAGCTGACAGTTGTTCCCAGGCCAAGTTACCTTTCCCCCTGTGTATATGATGGGTATAGGTATTGCTGTAGAACTTATATAGGTTTGAAATGATGTTAGAGTGTATGTTCAGTATTATACGCTATTTCCATGCTTGGTCCCAGGCATCCTATCCACATACACACCCGGATGTAATATGCGCTGAACACCCACTTAAGTATCGAGCATCATAGGATGATCCAGATGATCCAGACAAATTAATTGGGTATTGTGTGGTTTATTGAAAGAGGGTTCAACTTATCCGCAATGTGATCATTAACTTCTTAGTACAGCTGGGTTACAAGCTAATATATTACAACAGAGTAGGGGGACAAGGGGAGGAGTAGTGGCAAATGTTGGCAAAACCATTACTGTTCATAAGGGGATGCATGTGGATATTGGTCCGGGTGGCAATATTTGGTGGTTTGCATTGCTGCCTCTTCTTGGGCTAAATTAGCTTTGGTTACTAACCTGGGAGAAAACTACAAATTCTCCAATGGTTTATTAACGTTGCTGCACCGATTTTACTGTTTTTGTTTTCGTTCACTATATAGAGTCATCTCAATTTTTTTAGCTAGAATCCTGATTATTTTTCGGCTTTCTATATTTTGTGCCCTTCGGCGCCTGCACCAGAACACTCCTCTCTCACATCATTGTCTACTTCACAACATATTTCTGAGAAATGGGGATTACTGGTTGAGGAAGGTGAAACCTTGTCAGGGTGAGCTACAAGCAAAACCCAAATTGACTAGTTCCCGACCCTCTGGTAGATGGGCACTAAGAAGTAAGGTTTCACTTAGAGGCAATGTGTAAAGCATTTATGCACCACACAAACAGTAATGAAGTAAAAACACAACACAAGAAAAATCCCATACCTGTTTAGAAAAATAGAACACATTTTAATAAATAAGACCAAAATGACAAAAATCTGATCAGCAGAACCGGGAATATGCAAGTTTAAAGATTTCACTGAAAAAAATTCCAAATAGCACAAAGTGCCAACTGTGGCTATCTGGTCGCGCCGGACCAGGACAAAGTCACAAGTTCAGACCTACTGCGATGGAGCATGGGCAAGCTACAGGGACCCAGTTAGGCCCGTAAAACAAGAGCCCCTTAAATCCTGTTAGCGGACTCTTGCGAGGTCCCACGTCGAGGATGTGCCCTGCAGCTGAGGAGATGCATCGGTTCCAAGGGGCTGTGAAGCTGCGATGCAAGGTCCTGCATTGTCATCAAGGATCCCGTTGATGAGGGCTTGCAATGCGAAGTCCAGCATCGAGGATGAGTCACTCAGTCGAGGCGATGCATCGATTTTTTTAAGGAGCTGCGATACTGCGATGCAAGAACCCGAGTTGACGTTGATGCTGCCATTGACGAGAGATCTGCGATGTGAGGGCCCGTTAGTGAAGCTTAGCAGAGCGGAGGTTCTGATGCAAGCTCCGAGGTCAATGCGGAGTCCTTTTGTGCTGAAACAATTCTTGCAGCAGAGGCAATGAATCGGTTCTGATTGAGGTTGCGCCAAGCAACAGAGGTGATGCGTCAGTTCTGCTGGATCCACAGATGGGCTGGCACTACACCTTCAGGCCCACTTCCATGGGTCCAGGACTGTGGTGAAAAAATCCTTCACCACTGGAAGGGCAACTCATGTAAGCACTCCAGTGCGAAATGAATTCGCTTTTAAAAAATTAAATCTTCTTTAGTAATGTTTCGCTGTGGTTTATTTACATCTTGTTCCAATAGTGGAAAGAATATATTCCATAATGTAAGTATTCAATCTTCATAACAATTAAATCTTGAACATCTATTGCTGTATTCACAGGAATGTAAACTCAAATCCCCGATGCATTTCGGGACCAGCCCTTCTTCAGGGGTTCTCCCTGTAAACAAAATGAGGTGTTCTTAAAGATCCTAGAACTGAGTGCGCCAAAAACAAAGTGATAATATATTCAGACAGTGTGTCTATATGTATAATGGATAACAGGCAGATAACGGACCTTGACCACACGCGTGCTGATGTCAATGTGCTCTTAGTTCAGGCAAACCAAATTCAAGAAGAGTGTCTACAATCCGAAAAATAGCTATGCGATAACCAACATGCTTGAAAACGTGCCGTGAATAAGACCACTTGTATGAAGCTAACAACCAATTAGTACGGAAACGTGCTCAACACTGTGCCTAACAAGAGTGACTCGAAAAAGGAAGTTGTGAAAAAGTTAAACCAGGTAATGTTGTGTGTCTATTCAGAAGTACGCTGCCGTTAGGAAACAAACGAAATTGTGCGTTGGTACACTAGTAATGAAACAGTGCCCACTTCCATGGTTCCAGGACTGTGGTGGAACCACTTGGCAGGGTAGGATGCACAAAGTCCAGGTGCTGGGCTCAAGGAGCCTTCTGTCCCTGAGGCTCTAGTCAGGAGGCCAGCCAACTAGCCCTTACAGTCCCTCTGTGGTCCTTGGTCCAACAGATGCAAGTCTAGTCATTCTCACTCAGGCAAGAGGTCAGCACAGCATGGCAGCAGTCCCTCAGAGCAATAGTCCTGCAGAGTGGTAGTCCTTCCAACTGCACAACAGTCCTTTTTCCTTGCAGAGTATCCACAGTTCTAGAAGTGTATTAAAGAGTTGGTGTCTGAGGTCCAATATTTATACCTGGGCCTTCCTTTGAAGTAGGAGAAACTTCTAGAGGCTTCCATTTGAAGTTCCTAGGTATTTTGCCTTCCCTGTCCTGGCTCACGGCTACCTACATGGGTTATGCAACCTTTTGTGTGGAGGCATGACACAGCCTATTCAAGTGCAAGTAGGGCTGTGCTTAGCTCAGTCCTCCCATCCTGCCAGTGATAGCCTGTCCAGGCAAACCTAAGCTCTCTATTATGTGTGGCTGCCTTGGAGGGATACACAAAGCCCAACTGTCAGCCACACCCAGTCATGTGGCTTATGGACAAGGTGCAGGCAGTACATGTCTAAGGCAGGAAAAATGCCAACTTTCTAAAAGTGGCTTTTTCAAAATTGTAATGTAAAATCTGACTTTGCCATAAGAGAGGATTTTTCACTCCAATTCCATAGACTCCAAACATGAACTGGTTTCTTGTTCCCATTTGGAAATTACAGATTTTTAAATGAAATAAGGTAATGCCAATGTTATCCTATGAGAAAGGTAGGACTTGCAGTAGTTAAAAAATACATTTAAGAATTGTTCAATACCAGGACATTTAAAACTTAAATGTACATGTCCAACATTTTAAATTAACTGCACCCTGCCCTCTGGGCTGTCCAGGCCCTTCCCTAAGGGTGGCGTATATGTATCAAAAGAAAGGTTTGGTCTGTCAAAAGGTTTATTTTGCCAGGTCGAAATGGCAGTTTAAAACGGCATAAACAGGCTGCAATAGCAGGCATGAGATGTTTAAAAGGTTACTTAAGTGGGTGGCACAATCAGTGCTGCAGTCCCACCAGGAGCATTTAATTTACAGATCCTGGGCACAGGTAGTGCCACTTTACCAGGGATTTGCAAGTAAATTAAATATGCCAACTGAGTATAACCCAATTCTCTCATGTTTTAAGGAGAATGCACAAGTACTTTAGCACTAGTTAGCAGTTGTAGAGTGTGCAGAGTCCTAAAAGCCAACAAAAAATCATCTGAAAATAAATAGATAAAAGCAAATAATTTGGGGATGGCCCTGCAGAAAGTACCAAGTCCAGCAATATTCTTTAAAATGACTCCTCTATCCCTGATCAGTTCCTTACCTTGTATCTGGTCTGGCCATTTCCCTGTGGAGCACTTATTGAATTACAATCAATGCTGCCCAGTTTCCCATTCATTCGTAATCATGGTGTGGAAATGTTCTCAGAGAGCAATTCCATCTGAACTACTCTCCCTCTAACTTATACATGTTCTCTGCCCCTCCTCCTCCTCCTTGGATCAGTGTCTTTTAGTCAATTAGAAACATGGTTCATTTTGTTCAACAGCTTTAACTAGTCACATTTGGCATCTTGACTCTCTTTGTGCTGAACGAAAACCAAGAAGTTAGTTGAAGAAATGAGGCATGGTGAATCAGATACTGAAAGCGTAGTAATAAATGACTCTATTCCGCCCAGTTAAAATCATATTAAGCCACCATTCACTCAGCCAAAAAGCAGTTCTGGGCTAAAATCTTCGATGATGATGCTAATGAGTCAAAGGTGCACTTAGTCAGTACAAGCATGGACTGCTCAAGATTTCCTATGTCCCAGACTAGGATCCTAGTAAGTTTGCAAAGACCTTAAATAATTTTTTCCTGATTAAATGTTAGCTATAAAACAAAATATTTGAATGCCTGCTAAGCAAGCTGTTATTCTTCAAGAGCAAAACACTCTTCCCAGAAAAAACAAATCTCCAACTTGCAAATAATTTGTTTATTCTTCTCTTACTAACTTAATTTGAGTCTACTTAGTTCTAAACTCTGCTCTAGCATGGTTTTTAAAAGAACATTCTACAACTATCTGTGATCAGTACACTTAATGGCTTCTCCATACAATACCTCTTTTCCTTCTCTCCTCCTGGAAACAGATGATCCCACTTCTGAAGAAACAAAATGTAGACCCCCACACTTTTCCTAATATTATTCCAATGACCACGTGATCTGTCGTAGCCAAATTTGTTGAGGAAATAGATATTGGACAGTAGAAGGCCTTCCTCCATTGGCACCACTGTCTCTCCCCATTACAATCTGGGTCCATGCTGTTGATTGGTACTGAATCCGCTTTGCCGAATTTCTAGCTCTGGTGGTGCTTTAAAATGTGCATATGAGGGGGACGCTCTTCTACTGGTTACTCTGGACCTCTCAGTAGCATTCGATACTGTGGATCATGACATCCTGTTGAACCGATTCTTCTCCACAGAGACAACTGCTAACTCTCTACAAGGATATGGTTCTTCCTGTGTGAAACTTAAATTTGCAACCCCTTCTCAGAGTGGAGCTTATTTTGGCTCAACATATGAATAGGGCAGATTTGAGACATCATCCGAAGTTACTACTGTCAGTTACGTGTTTCAAAAACTATCCTTCCCTTTCTCTTGCAGTATTACAGAGCCGTAGATTTGGATGGAGCAGCAAATGATCTTCTGGACTATGTAAACGCTTTTCATGCTTGTCTTTCTAAAAGCCAAGATGCTGCTTTATGGCTGTTCTGTGAGCTCAGGCAGAGACTAGGTGACTGGAGCCAAGAATTTATTTCACTGGCGTTCGATGAATCATAGGATCAAATTTGAGGAGTCATGATTCAACAGAAGATGTCTCTGTGGTATGGCACCAGGCTATCAGGCTTTCAAAATTGGGGAGTTTAATCTTCCAAAAAACCCAGAGGAACTCCCACAGATGCTTCACTTCTGGGATTCCTTTCAATCAAACTCCCAAGAATAAGCACTGTTTTTCAAACCTGCCCAGTTTGATCTGAAATAGTCTGTCAATTAATATGTGGCTAGTACCGATTTGACCAGCATTAACACATGTTCAAGGCACACCTCTTCCAATGGTGAAGCTATTAGACCACTGACTCCTGGATACCCATTTTCGGTATTAGAACCTTGTATAAGTGAAGTCAGTAAAATAGCAAGCTGATATTTATGTGAAAAAACAGTGTATTTTTAGAAGACAAACTGGTGTTAGAAGACAAAGGGGCATATTCACAAGGAGCTATCGCCGAATTAACGGCACTTTATCACAGCCAAAGTCGTGATAAATATACCTCCCCATTCACAAGCTGGTGTAAACACCAGTTTACCTGCGATAGCAGCCGCAAAAAACATCGCCACAGAGGACCCGCGCAACTATCGCTAATGAGATGCAGAGTGGGCGTTCCCGTGCCAAAAGGCGCGACAACATCACACCTCAACATTCTCAACGACCAGCCACATCGGCGATAAAAACACAAAACAGGCGATAAGGCGCGTTAGCACCAGGAAATCTACACCTGCTCTGACCTGGTGTAAAGTCGGACAGCAGCCTGCAAACCAAAAGGGAGCACAGCCCAGGGCTACATCGGAAGGGCAACAGATGCCATGGAGCCACCCATCATGCGGCCCGGACACCCAAGAGGGCCACGACACCGACCGCCACCACCCCCAGGACCACCCCTCCCTGGCACCCCCCCGACCAAAGACATGCCACATCAGCCACACCTAAACATGTACAAAATATTCCGCTTGATGTCGCACAATCACAACTGGTGACATGCATGTGTCGTCACAGAAATGAGCAGCACACATTCACTTTCGAAGCAACAAATGAAGCTTTATTAAAATGAACACCGAAATGAAATGAAGACACATGGCCGCTCCCCTCGGGACAATACGTAGGTCACAGCCTGTAAGACAAAAAACATGATGAGAAGGATTGTCCTGCGCACATCAGAGGACAGAGAGAGAGCGAAGGAGAGAGAGAGGAAGAGAGGGAGAGAGAGAGAGAGAGAGAGAGAGAGAGAGAGAGAGAAGAGGAGAGAGAGAGAGAGGAAGAGAGAGAGAGAGAGAGAGAGGAAGAGAGGGCGAGAGAGAGAGAGGAAGAGAGGGAGAGAGAGAGAGAAAGAGAGAAGAGGAGAGAGAGAGGAAGAGAGGGCGAGAGAGAGAGAGTGCCGCCCCTGCGCACCCAGGCCACACTGCTCACCTGCTGCCACCGGTGTGTCTCCAACCACGTGCCGGTATGTATAGCAGGACACCAGGTC
The DNA here is from genome assembly GCA_963921515.1 of Calotriton arnoldi. Taxonomy (NCBI): domain Eukaryota; kingdom Metazoa; phylum Chordata; class Amphibia; order Caudata; family Salamandridae; genus Calotriton; species Calotriton arnoldi. The sequence continues at coordinate 124,879 of CAWUFW010013209.1, forward strand.
ACACATCTGAGTCAGAGCCTTCAGCTGAAACAGAGTCCAGATACATGACTGGCACAGTACACACACTTGCACAAGACAACATCACCTGCCCGCCCATGCACACCCAGGCAGAGGCACCCCAACCCCTCCCGCCGTCCCATCGGAGCATGCCCGCCCATGCACACCCTGGCCTCGATGCTCACCTTCCGCCACCGGCGCGTAGACAGGAGGTCCCACCACATGCCGCTGCAAGCCACAAGCCTGGGGCCCGCGGACATGGCACCCTCCACATCATGCAGCCCCGCTCCGCAGGCCACCATGTCTCACGTTTGGTGCTGGGTCTTGATTACTCCATGGCATAGGACATACCAGTGCACCCGGCACCATCGCAGGCTGCACACCCGCTCAGCCCAATGGGTGCCACCAACTCTGGGATCCCGGAAGCGACGCCACGTGGCGGTAGGCCCGCGCTGCCCGCTGGCTCTGGCCTACACTGCGGTCCAGCAGGGCACACAAAACCTGAGCTGTCCGGACCGCCGGGATGGGGCATCATCTCAGGCTGCACACCCGCTCAGCAGCTTAAGGTGCCACTGACTCAGTGCACCCAAAGTCACCGTCCTGTGGCGGGGTGCCTATGCCGTCCGCAAGGCCCCGTGTGCCACTAACCCTGTGCAACCCCAGTATGCACCACGTGGTGGTAGGCCCGTGCCGTCCACAAGGCCTCGTGTGCCACTAACTCTGTGCAACCCCAGTCTGCGCCACGTGGTGGTAGGCCCGTGCCGTCCACAAGGCCTCGTGTGTCACTAACTCGGTGCGCAAAAACTCATGGGCCCTTAATGATTGAGAACCGTGGAGCATCCGTCATCCAGTCACCACCGGCAGAGGGGAATGTGACGTCGTTGGCCCCTTATGTTGGCGGAGTCACATGGCCTGTGACGCCTGTGCCGGATGGGTGTGGTGTGCGTGCAAACCTGCCCTCAGGGAGTGGCTGTGACATGCTGACAACTAGACCTGTGACCTGCACACCACCAGCGAGTACGCCTGCAACGGGTAGCAATGATGGCCCCCCCCCGGAGCGTTAGCGGAGTGGTCTGGCCTCTTCGTATGCCGGACCAGCGCAGGGCTTGCAACAATGACTCGTGGGCTCTGGGCGTGGTTCAGTCCATGTCCGGACAAGGAAGTGACTGATGCGTGTGTCCCTGTTGTAGTGTTCACGGGACCCGGTACACAAAATGCAATGTAGCACTCTCTGACTGGCATCCCACAGGATGAACATCATTGACGCAAGGGAAGTCACTGTCCCTACATTCATCCACACATTCACACATGAATGATGAAAGACATGACACAGCAGTGCGTCACTGGATGTTTATTGCACATCCAGTGCAGTTATGCAGCTGGAGCGGTACAGGGCAATGCCGAGCACACTACACAATATGGGCACGTGGAGGGCCAGCCAGAGTCCATCCGGGGCTGACATGTACTGCGGAAGAGGAAGGGTACAGTCCGCAGTCTGGTCGCCGTGTCATTGGTCGTCAAACAGGATGTGGCAGTCCATGTCGCTGTCCAAGGTGAGTGCATCGAAGTGTATCGGGGGTCAGTGGAAGGTCATGAGGCCATGTGCGGGACCAAGCAGAAACAGGCCAGGTGGCGGAAATGTATGCTAGTGCCTCCTTCTGAGAGCCAACCCATCCACGTCCTCGTCCTCGGATGTGTGCTCTGCCCCACCTGTGGGTGTTGCAGTACCGGCTGCGGCACTGTGTGCCACTGACACATCAGGGGCCTGAGTGGATATGCCTGCCACACTGGGAGGCACTGACACACCAGGGGGCGGAGATGTGGATGGTGTGGGGGCAGCCGCATTCATCAGCGACACGCCTTGTGGCAGCAATGCCATGATGAAGTACTGCAGGGCATGGTAGATCCCTGCTACATTTCGATGGTGTGCAGCAGTGGCTGCCATCCTTTCCACCTCCATCCGCACCATGTCCTCCATGAGCCTCCGCATGTGTGCCAGCTCACGGCTGGCATCGCTGGAGCCACTCTGAGCGGACAGGTGTTCTTCTCTCCGCGTAATGACTCCAGCGATGTCAGTCAGGGCTTGTTGGAGATCATGGGGCGGACGTAGACACCCATGGATGGCGTCCAGTTTGATAGCCATGAGGTCAAACCCCACCCGCACCTGCTCAACCGTCTCCCTCTGGCCCTCCAGCACACGGCGTTGGAAGGACATGTGTTGTTCCTGGGGGTCTTGGGAGAGTGCCGGGGCTGTGGGTGCCTCCTGCTGGGTGGTTTGGGTGGTGGGTGGGGTCTCGTCGATGTGGCTGCGCTGCCCTGATCCTGGAGGTGAGTGGCGGATGAGGTCAATGATGTCTTGGATGGTTTGGGTGTCGATGCTGGTGTTGTCCTCCTCGTCATCAGTGAAGAGTGGCTGGGACTGCTCTGCAGGAGGTGTTGACGATGCCCCTGCAATGTGAAGGGGAGATGGTGTATTACAATGTGTCCACATGTATGTAGCCGCATGGTACAGGTTGACATTCAGACAGCATGGCATTGTACATTGTGACAGTCTGGGGGTCTAGGCGAGGACCCAGGGTCATTGTGGGTGTGCACTGTGCCCTGCTTGCTTGTGCATGTGTGCCATTGTGGCCATCTCCCCCGTCCCCCCAGTACCTGGTGGTCACTCACCCTGTTGCGGTTGTGTTGTGTCCTGTCGAGCAGTGTCGGGTCCCCCGACTCCAGCCACAGTCTCCACACTGATGACTGTCGACACCAGCTCCTCCATGTCATCCAGCTCCAGCTGTGGCGCTGGGCCCCCACCTCCGGTCTGCGTTGCTGCCTTCTGGTTGGCGGTGAGTTTCTCCTTAGTCTTCCGCTTGATGTCATTCCATCGCCTCTTGACCTCGTCCATTGTCCGCTTGTGCTCTCCGACGGCATTCACCTTGTCGACGATGTCCCGCCATATTCCAGTTTTGGTGCCCAATGACACGTTGGAGGTGACGAAGAGTTGTTGATGGTGTTCCATCACCTCCGTGACTATGATCCTGTTCGCCTGCGGACTGAACTTGGTCTTCCTCGTCTTCTTGTCCGTGCCCTACCCTGTCCCCGAGGTCCCAGGCTGGTCATCCGGGGTGCTTGTGGGGTTACGCTCGTCCTCTGCGCCTGCTCCGGCTGCCTCCATGGTGCTTGGGTGTTGGTCAGTTTGTGTGTGGGTGTTTTTGCTACTTTTATGGTGATTTTTGACGCCTGCCAGGTGTGTGTTGCAGGCCTGGCGCTGCTTGTCGCTGATTTCCTCATCGCGCTTTGGCCAAATGCGTGTTTTTTGGTGTTGTGGTTTGTGTTTTTATCTCCATCGTGGTGGTTGTATCGCGGACATTGTCCGCGGTTTCGGCAGACTGTCGCTTGCTACCGCCTTGTTGTGAATTCCACGTTGACATGGGGTTATTTTCCCGCGATAGGCTGTGATATTGAAAGTTGCGTTACGCTACTCTTGCGGTAGTTATCGCACGTTCTTGTGAATATACCCCAAAATGTATGCATTTCCAAAATTCATTGGAATCTGGTATTTGAGTGATAATTCATTTTGGCTTGAGACAACTGATGCAATGCCATCATTTTCAGTACTCCTGAGAGCACAGACTTGTTGTGGTTATTTCATGAATCTTTTGGAAGTGTCATCACTTTTGTTCATAGCTCTTCACTACATATAATCACGATGTATTAAGGAAGTATGAGGCGTGAGCCCCGAAAAATGGGGTAACATAAGGGGTAGACCTGCAGGGGCGTAGCTTCAGGAGGGTGTTTGGGGTGATACAACTCCCAATAAATATATTTTCTGATAAATAGTTGGGTACAAGTGCTTCCAGTCGAGTATGGTGAGGTGTCTGTCGGATTGCACCAGAAAAGTTTACATATACACAGACAAAACAGCACTCACACTATCCCTCTTTCTGTTTTGAAAGTCTTAAAAAATGTTGGTTATTTTTACAAAGTCTTGTGTTTTCTCTAACTTATTAACCCTACCGATCTGCTTTTCTCTCCCTTTACACTGCCCCTTAAGAACCTCTCATGCGCCCTCCTTTTTGTATAATGTATTTTAACATTAAATGCTAGCGTGATTGTTAGAAAATCTGAAGCTCGCACCCCTCTAAATCTCACTTACCAAGCTACAGCCCTGTATATCTGCTGTGTGGACTTGCATCTGAATCTGTATGATCATAAAAGTTCATTCACCAACATGGCAGGGTTAGAGGCAGTGATATCACACACTGTTTGACCTTCAATTTCACTGGCACACGTGCTTACACATATACACACACATTCACACTTACACTTACTTTCTCATGGAAACACACACTCACCCACAAGCACGCACACAGCATATATATTCAAGAGCATTTTTTTTTACTTACCTCTGTTGCCTGGGACGGTCATATTCCAGATAAGTGTACTCCATTTTTTATTTCACTAATAGTGAATAATGAAAACAATTCACTGTTTGTGTAATAAGAAAATTAGAGAAAACAAAGAGAGTGGAGCCCTAACCCACATCTATAAGAACGGAGTGCCACTGTGTTCCTGGTACTGAATTTGCCATCTCTGAGGGCAGGGGTTGCAAAGGCAGTGCTAGGGGCAAGCCAGGGGTCACAGCAGCAGCCCTTGGCGACCCCTAAATGACCTCCATGTGTGCGATCGGTCTGATCCGGGAGATCAGGTCTAAGGCCTGAGATTGTGAGATGTGTATATAACTTTTTATTTTCCTGTGTGTCCCATTATACTTTCAAAATTGTTTTTTAATGAGAAAGAACCCACCTGAGGCGATCCATCTGTCATATGACCATGAAGTGTTTGAATGTTTCTGAGTTCCTCTTCTCAATTGCCTTTACATTTCTGGTTGTCCGGCTAATTTTCTCGCAAAATTGTTCGACAAAATATACTACTATTTGTAGCCATTTTATTTCAATTTTTTTGGGGGGGGGCTTCAAACCCACGTCTCCTCCAGAGGCATGAACCGCACTAGGGCATGGAGGCGGCTAGCTTGGTCAGCATAGTTCAGTCAGGGATCAGACAGACACTAGCGGTTCTTTGTAAGGATTAGCTAAACATCTTCACCAGACTCTGGTAGTTATTTGCAAGAACACCCGTGAAAAACATTTAATTAACTCCTATCATAAAAAACGAATTCATATGAATGGTTGTAATACACACATTTGGTCACAAGAGGGAGCCTTTTCATCTGCTTTTAGTTATTTTACACCAACAATAAGCTTTTGTAGCTTCACTGGAACTTTCTACAAAGCGCATGAAACTAGTCAGTGTCATAACAGCTATGATGTTACTTTTTTTCAACGAGCTTCGAGTTATGAGCTCAGAAAATCTCGTAATCACTAATTTACCACCCCCGACATTTTTAACTATTAGTCACCTTATAATCATAGCAAATATCCTGCACAATAACAGTTCATTTGCATTGGATGCAGAATGTCCTTGTGGGGCAGAACACTCAATGACACATACTAGATGGGGTAAAATGGCTGACTCTGGGTTTCACAGCTGAGGGGAGTGCTGTGGCATGCAACCTACTAGACTGCCTTATGGTATATTCCTTCCAAGGCGCCCTTCAGACTTCTCGATATTTAGCACCAGTTGGGCCTTCAAGCATAGAGGGGAAGAGCTCCGAATCAGACCTTCCTCTCCCCAAAAGCAAAGTAACAGAAAAATAGCCCCTGGATCAAGAGAGCTTTACACCCATCTAGCCCGTGGGTGACTGCAGTTATGACGATTATTCCCGAGGGAAAACGGCTTCTCCAGTGAATGGGGTAAGTCTTTACCCCAGGGAGTGGTCTTTTCCCTGAAGTGGAGTTGTCTGGGTAGTTCCAGGGAAGACAGACATCAGGCGTCACCCATCAGCATCCCTTTTTTGTCATATGCTATTAAATATTCCCCTCAAATCACTGACATACTCATTGATTTGTTTAGACATCACCACAGAATGGAAAAGGCGTTTGTGACTGGTCCTGTGTTTCCTCACCTTAGACCATAGAAATGATGATGTCATTTATTCAATTGTGAGAGAGAGAGAGATGAGACTGCAGTTCATGAGACACATGTAGCAGGATGTGGTAAACATTCCCGTGTACACTTGCAGGTTGACGGAGGGAATACTTGATAGATGCTACATATGTTGTGAAATACCCTAACACATCGCCTCTGAGAAAGAAGCTCTTCTCAAAAATGTTTTTAAATCAGCTGAAGCCATGATTGTACAACAAAACAGGTGGCTTTTATTTTAGTTAAATATAGTACACAACATTTCTAATTAATAACATTAATAACAGAATAACTTCTGTAAAATGTAAAACATCTTGATTGTAAGATGATGTGCCATGTTTCCTGCAGCAGATCCCCCTCTGGTTTGAAAACCTGCAGAATTGGAGACAATGAACAAGACGTTTTGAGAGTTGTGGACATACATTTACATTTGTTTATTCCTACATTTACCTAGCTAAAACAAATGTGATCAGAACACTGATAATCCATCAATGCATAGCTTAATTACTAGAAGACACCATGTGAATTATGATACACAGGGAAATGATCAAACTCACAAAAGGTGATGGAAGGAATACTTTCAATAAGTCTTAACCATTGGCAATCTCTTGGGTAGCATTACAATACATAATTGTTTTGCCCACCATGCCACCTCAGTTTGAACTAGGGGATATCGAAATCGGTCTCAACCCTGCCCCAATAGGAACAGTCCAGCCCAAACTGCCAGGTCAGGTCCTCCCTGAAATGGAACACAAGCAAACAAAGACCAGTTTGGCTCTGATTGGGGCTCTTCAGTTGGATGTAGCCTGTTTCCAGTGCATCAGGGAGCACTTGACCCACATCAGGGCGTACCCTTGGCCACTTTGGGCGTTACATCAAACACGCAAAAGGTGATGGGAGGAAAGCTTGCAATAAGTCTAACCGCATGCAATCACTCATTGGCAATCCAACTCATCGTTCTTTTGGCCACCATGCCACCTTAGTTTGGAACCAGCCGTATGCAACACAGCCTTCTCCCTGATTCAACAGGAATAGTCCAGCCCAAACTGACAGGCCAGGTCCTCCCTGAATCGCAACACAACACCCTAGATCGTGTTTGCTCTGATTGGGGCTCTTCAGTCAGGTGTAGCTTGGTTCCAGTGGCACAGTGCCAGTGGTTAGACAAATTGTAAGCAATCCTCCGCTCACCCTTTCTGGGCAGTTGCCCTCATCACTCTTTCATGCTGTGTTGATTCTATCTCTGCTAATAGCATGCTTCTCCTCTCCCCTCCTTCAAATGCTCTTCTTGTGGGCACTCATTGCCAGCTGCACGTGTGCTGGATTCACCTATCCACCAACAAAAAGCTTAATGTGTAGAAAGAGCTGTACCATAGCTTCCAAGTCTCCGTCACCCTGTAACGAAGGGAAACCCTGAATAGAGGTGTCCTTGGCATTATTTTCTAGCGATTCTACTTCATTCTCCAAAGTTTTGATGGAGACGATTGCGCAACTCTCAAAGCTAAGGCATCTTTTGGCAAATACTTTAAGAGCCTTCATGAACTCTTCAGCCACAGTCATTCTCTGACTCAGAGATGTTTCCTCTCTCTCTGTAATTGACACACACCTCTTGGTATCCTCAATTAATTTTCCATTGATTAAACTTTTTCCCCAATCCTTTAGGACATTCTCTTAAAGTCACTCTGTATGTTCATTACCAGGGATGGCCCCTCTGAGAATTACAGCACTCTGGGGAATCCATATCTCCCTCGATGCCTCCCTTGTAAGTTTGACCTTTCAGGGGAAAATGTTTGGCTGGGCATTGTACCTCCTTATGTGCTATAATGTTGAAGCTGTGCTTCTACCTATATGGGCTTTCAAGGTGCTCCAAATAAACCAGGCACCAGCACCCAGTGGGGAGGGACCTTCTAGGCTTAGGCCTAGTGCATCTACCCGCTCCTAAGTGAGGGCCTTCTCTTACATCTCACCATCACATCACCCCCTGTTCTGAGAGAGTATCCTGATGTCCAGAGCGACTGCGTTGGTCACTGGAACACCTAAAGCACACCACCAAATTCACTAGCATAATGGCCTTGTGAGGCTCTGTGTCTCACCCATATGTGTGGACGCTGCCCTGGTATCAGCTCTGGGGCAGGAAAAGTGATGAAAAGGATGATCTGCAGGTCTTGAGGGTCTTCCACAGATGGAACCACCACACTCCCCAAAAAAACAGCAACTAAAGGGTGCTAGGCAAGCTCTGCCTCCTTTCACTATTTTTAAAATTTCTCCTTATGCACCCTGAAGTAGCTGAAAGGTTACACATGATCCACTGTAAAACTCGTAAATACTTAAAACAAATGTTCTATCCATCCAAAGATTAGTGTCAAATGTTGACTAAACTTATTTATTATGATATCGTTCAGGCAGATGAACCATGCCTTCATTTAACAGCCTAGGACACAGTTGTATTAAAACAACAGCAAATAGAGGATATTTATGAAAAGTGCATTAAACCACACCTTTAACTTGTCAGTCAGTCAAAACCACTTTATTCGGTTAATAAAAACCATAAAAGTACACAACATATATGACAATAATCAACACCATATAATGTATAAAAATCATTTAAAATCCGAATACTCAGTACATGGGGCGACATAAAAAGACATACAATCCACAAAATCAGATTTCTTAAAAATACTTAAAAACACTGACAAGCAGTAATTCATATTTAGCAGTGTAAAATCTGTAAACATCAGTAACATACTAAAAACTCGTTCGGTATTAAGTATGCTATGGCATTTTTTCCTAAGACGTACAGCTGCAACTAAAAAACTTGCGATGTTAAAAATCTCCCATGGGTCATTCAACAGTTGCAGGTAAAAAAGAGCGGGTTTAACCTGTATAAAACCTTTTCCCCTCAGAATTGGAACTAAAAACCTCCTTCGAATGACACTATAATGCTCACAGAACATTATAAAATGCATAGTATCCTGGGTTGAAAAATTGTCACAGGTACAGGGACCTAAATCACATGCCCTTCTCCAGCCTTGCGAATTTCCTAAAAAAGTATGAATTAAGTTAAGACGAAACCTAGTTAAAAGCTGGCGGTGATAGGGCTTCGTGACAATTTTCAGGTATGGTTCAATCACAGTTGCGGTTTTTAGCAGGAAATAGGCTTTTACTGAGGATTTCTTTAACTCCGTCTCCTCCCTCTCGACCGCCATCAGATTCAAAAACTGTGTTCTGACCCATGTCACATCCTCTTTTCTTATTTGATCTGGGAGGGTAAATAAGTCAGGGCGCCCTAGTTTACTTAAAATATTCTTTACATAATGTAGCCAAGGGATGCTGCTAGCTTTATCCAAGGCCACGCAATCCCTGATAATCTGATGATTAAGTGTTAACTCAGGGTTAAGCCAGGTCTTTAACCAGCAGCTCACTGGGGCCAACCTCAGCAAGTCTGACACATATCTTACCCCAACCTCTTGGTGTATTATAAATGTAGAGGTGGACTGTGGAACAGACAGGAGCGAGTGTAAAAATTTATTTTCAACTATCTGTACCCCCTCTCCTGACTTATAGCCCCAGAGATCAGAGCCATACAGGGCGATGGCCATGCATTTGGACCTGTAAATGTTGAGCATGGCTTCAATTGGCTTGGCCCCCAGCCGTTGAGCAAAGCCATAAACAGCAGCCGTTGATCTTGCCATCAAATTCTTTTTAACTATTTGTTGGGGGCCCATGTTCCCTTCTCATCAAATAAAACCCCAAGTAGTTGAAAGAGGACACCCTAGACAGCTCAACACCTTCACAGTAAAAAGATTTTACTTTTTTGTTTTTATGACCCATAGACATTGTTTGGGATTTTGCTATATTCACTACTAGGTCCAAAGATTTCATATAAGCCCCGAATGAGTCAAGCAACCGCTGGAGCCCTATTGCTGTGCGGGCTAATAAGACAGCGTCATCCGCGTATAGGAGCACAGGAACTCCCATGTCCCCTATTCGTGGAATATCCTGGCTAGCATTTTCAAGAGATTTAGCTAAATTATTAATGTACAATGTAAAAAGTAGTGGCGCTAAGATGCCGCCCTGTCGCACACCTCTACTAGATTTAAAGTGCCTTGTGCATTTTCCTTCTTGGTTGATCCTTATACTGGCATGAAGGTCCCTATGCAACTCTGCCAGCAGATAAACCAGATTTGGATTAATTCCCATGTCTAGCAGGATCAACCACAACTTCGACCTATTGACCAAGTCAAAGGCCGAACTGAGATCCATAAATGCCAAATGTAATGACCCCATTTTGGCTATTGTATATTTCCCAGCTAATAAATGTAAATTTAAGCATTGATCCTGAGTGCTCCTCCCTCTTCTAAAACCGTATTGTAAATTAGTTAAAACCTCTTTCTCGTTCAGCCAGTCCATTAATTTAGTTAAAATAACTCTCCCTAAAACTTTTACTGCAGAGTCAATTAATGATATTGGCCTGTAACATCGTGGATCCCCTCTCGAACCTTTTTTTAAAATTGGAATGATCGTAGAGAGCGACCACGATGGAGGGAAACCCTGAACGCTAGTTACATTATAGACATTAGTCAGGATTTTAGCCCAGAAAGCTGGATATTGTTTATATAAATCGGCCGGTACACCATCAGGGCCTTATTACTAGTCATTTGCATTATAGCCCGTTGTACATCTCCTTCATTAAAAACAATACCTCGGGAATCCCTACCTCGCTCATGATTACCAAACAAAACTGGTGTCGGAATGGCCTCATATATAGTTTCAAAATGAGAGAGCTACTGAGCCTCAGTGATGTTACAATCTAGTGGGCTATTCTCTATTCCTGAAAAGAATGGTTTATTAACAATAGCCCAGAATCTGGAACTATTTTTTAAAACCTCCACTGATAAAAGCGCCTCCCATGCCTTCTTCCTTAATTTCCTTTTTACGATTAACCATTGCCAACTTATACTGCTTCCTTAACATGGCTATTTGTATTTTATCTCGTGGGACCGATTTCAGGGCTGCGATTAATTTGCGATGCGCCACGGAACATTTGTTGTCAAACCACCTTTCTCCACTGCTTGCTCTAGGAGAAGTTTCCACAGTGAGATCTAATGCTGCCTGCGCACATATCCCTTCAAAAGCTGTTAGTGCCTCCACCCCATGACTAAAATTACCAAGGCAGATTTCTACCTCGTCCTCCACCTTCGCACAGAGTTCTTTAAAAAAGAGATCCGGAATTACCTTAGCCCATTTTAGCCTGCGACCCTGGTTGATTACTTTCACACAATTGTCACTACCTAGCTTGTCCAGGTTCCTCTTTAAGCCACAATCTCTATTCAAAACCAGGGTAACAGGATTATGGTCACTATAGGGAGACCACCTAGCATTATAAAAGACTACATGAGATTAAAAAATGGGGGAAATAAATATAAAGTCTATGGTAGTGTCCTTCCCTCGTCCTTTAAAGGTGGGAACCCTTTCTTTAATATCCATATAACATGGATCAAAGAGGTCTGACGCAGCCAAAAGCTCCTCCAAACATTCCCCACATTGTGTTTGCTCAAAGTGGGGAGTCGAGGAGATTACCGGACCTAAGGGGTCATCTACTTGGCAGCCCCTCTTGCAAGCGTGAACATTAAAATCGCCCATGAGTACGATTGAGTAAGAAGTGGTTTGCTTTAAACAGTACTCCTCTAGAAAACATTTCAGTGTACATAAATGTTCATTTAAAAAACTACTCTCCCAGAATTTAAAAAAATTAACAAACAATGTTTTGGTTGGATTGGGGGCAACAGATTCAATTATCAAAAGATTATGGGACCCCGACTCCACCACCCTATTGACACCTACCAGTTCGAGTGAAAATAACATTAATAAGCCCCCTTTTGGTCTACCTGCCGCAGAAGGACGTGCTGGGACACTAAGGGCCTGATTCTGATGCAGTTAGGAAAGCATTACCACCTAGGGCCTGATTCTGATGCGGTTAGGAAGGCCTCCTAATGGCATTTGCTCCTTCCAAATCGGATCGGGAACGTGTCTTCCCGACCCAGGGCCCAATTCTGATGCGGTTAGGAACATATGCTCCCATTGAAGTCAATGGGAGTCCAACCAAATCGTATCTGGAAGCATCCGGATGCATCGTACTCCGTCGGTCGGACTCTCCCGATCCGAGTGGGTCGGAAACCATTTCCAAACCGATTCGGTCGGGGAGCTTTCCAACCCGCATCAGAATCAGGCCCTAAATGTTTTAAAACCATCCATCCAGAAATTATTTTCCATGTCCCACGTCTCCTGCAAGCTCACTATATCATAAGTTTTTAAAAAATCAAGCCACCTAGGGTCTTCCTTTTTACTTCTTAAGCCTGCAATGTTCCATCTGAAAATCTTACAGCCGGATACTTCGTCATCTAACACCTGTCCTGTAATAGGTTCCTCACTCTGGCTCTGTTGGCAATGGGGTAGCTCCAGTCAATCATTCTCGTCTAAGAGTGACAACGGGTGGAATCTGTTTTGGCACACTAACACAAGCCCATCATCAATTCTCTCTCAGGGCGTGGGTGATAGTTGAACAGCATTTACTGATCTCCCATTTGTACTAACAATACGATTCTTCTCCCTAATATGTGGGTGAGGGAAAAAACTGCCCCGATTAGTTCCGCCAGGATCAGATCCCCATAGGTGTCCGCTAGGCAAGTGTGGCCCCCTTAATGGTGGATAAAAAAAACCAAGAGGTAAAGCCCTAATACTCCCCTGACCCACAATATCATCCCCCTTAAATAGCTGCCCGGCTATGTCTGCCATATCGAAGTTGATCACAATACAATCATCTGTGCCATGCTTTATTCTATGACCAACCTTCCCCACTCGTCTGGCCATTATGATGTGTGAAGAGACCTTGGAGACATCTTTACATTGCTGGTCACACCAAAATTTAGTTTTTCGGAGCAACTCCATGGTTGATTCCACACAATTCTTTCTGAGTGGGGGAACCCCTGTAAGAATAGCGACTAAAGGGGTGGCTTCTGGGGGCAGGTTGAGTCTATCCATATTCGGCTCAGTGATGTCCTTTTGAACACAATTAACCCTATTCCCAAACGAGGTCACAGGATTAGGTGAAGGGTTTTGCACTGAAGCAGTTTGGCTACAGGTACTGGCCCCTACCTGTCGACCCAGATCTAAATATGACTTAGTTATGGCAATGGGCCCTATCTTGTTCCTTGTAGTTATTTGCTTAGAGTGGCTAGTAAGGCCCCTCTCTCTGTTTTGGGTACTAGGCTGCCTTTGAACCTCGGTAGAGCTGCAGTTTGAGCTTGCTATGATGTTGATTTCTGGACCCCCCAGGTAGGATTTGACCCGCTCAAGTTTCGACATGATCCCCTCTACACAGGTGTTCAACATAACGGTGATTTCTTTTACAATGTTCATTAAGATGGGATCCAAAAGTGAATTTAAAAAATCCTCCATTGTGGACTTAACAGCCGCTTGGGCACGTTGCACCAGATATTCAACTTGAACCGAGGTCGTTTCACCTTTAACTTAAATGTATGACAACTCCATCTACGTGAAAAGATATCTTGTTCTCTATCCCATCCTTTGCTGATAAAACACCACAATGTTTTATAGTCAATACGATATTCAATTGTCAGCTACAAAAGTAAGTGACTAATAAAGCATGAAGTTACAAAATATGAGTTTTCAGTTCATACAGAATGATGACTTTCCACTATTAGAGTTATAAATAAAAAGAGGATCTTGGAAAAAATGGGATGCCTATCTCCTTCAGGAAGAAATAAAAAGAACTTGGAGCAAGTGCACTTTGTGGACTGAACTTACCTGTCAGAGCTTAGAAAACCAGCTGCTTGATTTACCTGCTTGCACAGGAGGGTGCATCTCTCTGCCTTCAGTGGGGCCCCACGTGCATTGAGCCACTAACTACTGTTAGCTAAGCGGTCCAAGAGAATTGAAAACTTATCATTTGCATCATGCTGTGAATGTATATCACTGATCTTATAATGGTAGTGAAATATATTCCAAGATTCAATAATGATTGTCAATGAACAAAACCTTATTTAATCTGTCACTATTAATGCAAAATGACATGTAGTAATTAATACAGAGGTCTGAAGTTTATGGTAAAATTTTAAAAAGCTATGGTTCCGTAATTTTTGCTCTTTTTTAACCTGACGTTATAAATATATCATACTGACCTACACATGTGCACCATCAGTGTTGTCTTTTGCTCTTTCTAACGCTCATCTGCTATTATTTCAATTCCATCTTCAGAAACCTTCTGAACTGGCTGTAAGTGAATTATAATGGTCAGAATTGTCCTCTTGAACTTCCCTTTCTGTGCATCAGCTTTTCCCTCCGAAGGTAACTGGAAGATGGCAAAAAGAAAAATACTGTTGCTCACAATCCTCCTGCCATGACACCTATATGTATTCACAAATTTCCTATCCATGCCTTTTGACAACTTGTTAAAAAAAATATGGCCTAGTCCCATGTAGATCAAGGATGTGGCAAACTACCGTTGTTCAAAGCTTTTGAGCCATAACAGGGTAAAATTCTTACAAAATGTGGGGCACCTTATCAAAGTTCAACACACGTATTTATAGAAATCTAAAGAATTGCACGCAACATTTCCCACGCCTAATTATGCTGTACAAATCTATAAGGAAACTAAACATAAGGTTAGCAATGTTCTAAAAGTGATATATATCTGTATGGATGGCTGGACAGATGGATGGATGGATGGATGGACGGACGGATGGACGGACGGATGGATGGATGGATGGATGGATGGATGGATGGATGGATGGCTGGACGGATGGTGGATATATTACCTACTGGCGATAGCCAGTAGGTAGTCATACTTAGGACCTACTTTTCCCCCTAGACAAAGCGTTTTTTGTTTTGCTAATACGCAATTAGTTGAGCTGCTGTTCTGAAGGTTTCAGGGTGATTTGTGAAGCAGAGGCCGAGAAAAAGGGAGGGTTCCAAAATGCTTTTTCCCCATGCAATAGCTATGGGGATTTTGGTTTTTAGACACGACTACAGCTGGAACCGCTGAACGGAACTACACCAAATTTTACAGAAAGTTAAATCTTGGTTTAGAAAGAGATCTTTTTGTAATTTTGTGTAAATCTGCTCAGTATTTTGAGTGTTATTAAACAAAGAAATCTATAGATATCTAAGGACGCAGATCATCCGTACTTTACTTTAGGTTAAAAAAAAGACATAGAAATTCATGGGAAAAAACAAAGGCTACAGGGACGTTATAGTCAGGTTGAAGTTTTACCCACATAACACCATGGAAATTCAGCAGTTATACTTATAGTTATACTTCTCTGAAGTAACTATAACTCCTGCTGTTAAGTAACTTTAGGCCATGAGTACTAGTTTCTTAACATAAGTATAACTATAACTATAACTGCTGAATTTCTATGGTTTTGAAATGGTAAAATATCAACCTAACTATAACTTCCCCATAACTTTTATTTTTTCAGTGAATATATATGGTATTCAGTCAAAATATCGAGTTGGAAATGTTGACTTACACTAATATCGAGATTTAAATATCGTGACACAGAAATATCGACAGCAAGAATATCGTGGTCAAGAATATCGACTTTAAGAAAAGAAATATCGTTTCGAAAATACAGAAGTCATTAATATCGTTTGCAAAAATACAGTTGTTTAAAATATCGATTTTTTAAATTAGTGTTATGTATGTTAGTATATATTTTAAATGTATGTGATGTATTTTTTTGTATAAGTATTGTTTATGTTTTTTAATATATGTGTTACATTTTTAGTAGATATTAATTTCATTTTAATTCAATTTTTCTTTTTTTAGTTCCGTAGCGGGTTGTGGGTTTATAGGGAATAGGGTGGGAAGTAATTTAATTATAATAAATTAATTAATATATTTATGTATTAAAAAAATTCATTGAGATATTATAATGTTAATTGTGTTTTTAATTTCTTTTGGTAAATTTTAGGCGCAGGGTGTGGGGTTTATAGGCAAAAGGGTGGGAAGTCATTTATTTTTAATTAATTAATAATTAGTTGTTAATTAATTTATTGACAATTAATTATGGTAATTGTGTAATTAATTTTAGGTGCGGGTTGTGGGTTTTATAGGGGTAAAGGGTGGGAAGTAATTTATTTGTAATCAATTAATAATTAGATGTTAATTAATATTAATTAATTGATTGACAATTAATTATGGTAATTGTGTAATTAATTTTAGGTGCAGGTTGTGGGGTTTATACTGGTAAAGGGTGGGAAGTCATTTATTTTTAATTAATAATTAGTTGTTAATTAATATTAATTAATTGAGAAATAATTATGCTAATTGTGTAAATAGTTTTAGGTGCAGGTTGTGGGGTTTATAGGGGTAAAGGCTGGTAAGTAATTTATTTGTAATTATTAATAATTAGTTGTTAATTAATAATAATTAATTAACTGTCAATTAATTATGGTAATTGTGTAGTTAATTTTACATTGTGGGTTGTGGGGTTTTTAGGGGTAAAGGGTGGAAAGTAATTTATTTTTAATGCATTTTTAATTAATTGATGATTAGTTGATATTTAACATCAATTAATTAATTGATAATTAATTAGTGTAATTGTTTAATCATTTTTTTGTGTGTGGGTTTTGGGTTTATAGGGGTGAAAGGTGGAAAGTAAATTAATGTTACTTACTTTATAATTAGTTGTTAAATACTAATAGTTATTTAATTGAAAAGGTTTTTTAATTGTGTAATTAATTTTTTTACACTTTAATTTTAGGTGTGGGTTGTGGGGATTATAGGTGTAAAGGGTGGGAAGTTAATTACTTTTTATGTGTTTTAATTTGTTTTTTAATTAATAATATGTGTTTAATTGATAATTAATTATGTTAATTATGCAAATATTTGTTTTTTTATGTGGGTTGTGATTTGTGTGGTGTTATAGGGTAGGAAGTAAATAGACTACATTTATGTAATAATTAATTGTTTTTGTTAATAAATATTTTCTAATTAAAAATATCAATTTGTTTGAAAATTATTTTTTTATTTCATTTAATATAGTATTTGTAGGTATTTGTGATATTTATTTAACATCATATTATGTTTTAATTTTTTTATTTTTAATATTTAATATATTAATATTTTAATTTTTAACATATTTATATTTTTTTATTTACTTTTTTTAAAATATTTTTATTTTGTTTGTTTTTAATTTTCAACTGTGAGAATAGTAAATTTTACCCCCCCCCCCACAATCCATTACTTTCCCTACTGATGCACTGACTGGAGTGGGAATAGTACATTTTGTTCCTCTGCTATCCAACACTTTCCCAATTGATGCACTGACTGGAGTGGCAATAGTACATTTTATCCCTCCACTATCACACACTTTCCCTACTGTTGCTCTCACTGGAGTGGGAATAGTAATTTTACCACTCCGCTATCCAACACTTTCCCTACTGTTGCAGTCATTTGAGTGGGAATAGTAATTTTTACCCCTCCGCTATCCAACACTTTCCCTACTGTTGCACTCACTGGAGTGGGAATAGTATATTTTATCCCTCTGCTATCCAACACTTTCCCTATTGATGCACTTACTGGAGTGGGAATAGTATTTTGTACCCCTCCGCTATCCAACACTTTCCCTACTGTTGCACTCATTGGAGTGGAAATAGTAATTTTTACCCCTCCGCTATCCAACACTTTCCCTACTGTTGCACTCACTGGAGTGGGAATAGTATATTTTATCCCTCTGCTATCCAACACTTTCCCTATTGATGCACTGACTGGAGTGGGAATAGTATTTTTCACCCCTCCGCTATCCAACACTTTCCCTTCTGTTGCACTCATTGGAGTGGAAATAGTAATTTTTACCCCTCTGCTATCCAACACTTTCCCTACTGTTGCACTCACTGGAGTGGGAATAGTACATTTTATACCTCCGCTATCCAACACTTTCCCTACTGTTTCACTCACTGGAGTGGGAATAGCAATTTTTACCCCTCCCCTATCCAACACTTTTTCTGCTGTTGCACTGACTGGAGTGGGAATAGTAATTTTTACCCCTCTGCTAACCAACACTTGCCCTACTGTTGCACTCACTGGAGTGGGAAATTTAAGTTTAAAGATTTTTAAATAGTTTAATATTTTAATTTATAATAGATTATTATTTTAAAATAGATTTTCTGTTATTGGTATATGTATATATATATCTATTTATTTGTTAAATTTCTATATAATTTAATATTATAAATATTAGTTTAATAATTGTTTTAAAGTAAATATATATATATATGTATATTAATTATTATATATGTGTATTTAACTTTTTTAAATTAAGTTTATTTGTTATATTTGTTAAAATTTATATTAAATAGTTTTTAAATTAATTTTTATTCTTTAACATATTTAACATTTATTAATTTATTTTATATATATATATATAAAAAACTGTATTTTTACAACTATAATTATGATATCGATATTTTCTTGACTGATATTTTGTACTTACCATTATAAGTCTAGGATGTAGTTATTTTTTACATCGATATTTTGGTCACGTTATTTTTGTATGGCGATATTTTGGGTGTCGATATTTTGTCAGTTTACCAATATATATAGGCAAATATAGATATATATATATTTATTTGACGGTGCCAGTCATCATTGTGTAGTTCTAGTTGGGTTTCCATAGGAAGAGAATTTTTTGTTTTGCTAATAACTTTGGCACTGTTTGATGTGTCTGGATGAAACTTTCCCCAAAAAAGTTCATCCACCTCCGCTCCTTCCAGGAAGTTTTGGGGTGCTCCGTTAAGTGGGGGCCGAGAAACAGGAAATGTCCCAAAACATAGATTTCCCATGTTAATTTCCATAGTAAACTTCTGTTGCAGGTGCACAAAAATGGCTAAACCTAATTACGCCAAATGTGCCAAAAAGTTAGAACTTCACTCAGAAAGCTTGATATCTGTGATATGTTGTAAATCCGTTCAGCCATTTTTTAGAACTTTGGGGTCGATTACGATGGCGGGCGGACAAAGTCTGCCCGCCATCGCAGTGGCAAAAGGGACCGCCCGCCATAGGTGCGGCGGTCCCGCTATACGAATTAGGATGCGCCCGCCACACTGGCGGGTTCATCCCGTATTTTTACATTGCGGCGGGCGGTGCTGCAAGCAGCACCCGCCGCAATGTAAAAATACATGTTGTGCATCTGCATGTACAACGTGGCAGGCACCGTGCAGGGGGGTACCATAAGTACCCCCCATGTGCACCCCCCACCCCCCCAACACTCTCAACGGGCCCCCGAAGGCATTCTCCACCTGTCTTCTTGCGGCGGGATCTCCGCCGCAGAAGACAGGCATCGTAATGCCTTCGGCGGTGCCTGCACGGCACCACGGCCATTGGCCCATTGTACCGTGTCCCGCAAGGCGGGCGGAAAAGGACCGCCTTGCGGGACCACGGCGGACGGTATTTCCGTCCACCACGGTACCATTCCCATTCCCATCCTGATTTGGCGGTGGGAATATTCAGGTGGATGGCGGGTGGATCGCCCCCGCCGGGCCGGCGGTGACTACCGCCGCCCGCCATCGTGATCGGCCCCTTTGTGTTTAAATAAATCCTCAGGATGGTCATGAAGGGGTTAAAAAACAAATTGGGATGTCTACCCATTGGTCCCACAGTACCAAAATTAAAAACAAATAATAGAGCCCTCTGATTGGCTGAGGGAGCTTTTTCTCCTGTTGGCCTTTACTGTTCTCCAGGACCAGTATCTGTCCCGCAGTACCAAGCAATCTAATTGGCTGGTCACAACACAGAGAAAAATGTGGCAGCTACCATTTGGTACATATGTCTTGAATGTGTTTCAAAGAAGCAGTATAAAGGGGTAGGGTAGGAACACCCTGACCCACTGACAAATGTGGGGGGAACCCATAGCGACATCCCAGGTGTCAAAAAATAAAAAAAGGGTTTTTATCGAGATGCGCATAACTCCCATGAGGTATTTCTGTACTGCAGCTGAAACCGCCGCTCAATCTTCGGCCCAAGGTACCATAGAACAATGGGGGTGAAGCTTGACCACCATAGTGTGGGAGTACCGAAGGTTGTGCGCAGCGAGTGGTTGGCATTATTTTTGTGTTATTTCAACACCTAACTGACACCTTCACTTTAACTGCTGGTTTTTTCAGTGAATCTATCTATCTATCTATCTATCTATCTATCTATCTACCTATCTATTTATCTATCTATCTGTCTATCTATCTATCTATCTGTCTGTCTTCAGGAACCCTCCCTAAGAGTGCCTTCAAATCCAAAGGAACAGTAAATTGAGAAATTCTAAATATCCACAAAGGAAAATAAAAAAATCTTTCAAGAGATACATTTCTTTGAGCAAAATACTATCACAGGAAGGTAAGGGTAAGAAAAGGGCAAATTGTGTATCCTAAATATCACAACTCGCTCTTGTGCCTCAACCTATGATATAGGAGAGTCCTTCATGGTTAAGTCCTGTTTTAATGTCTCTTTAACACATACAAGAGTCCTCTGTTGGATTTACTTCATAAAAGGGGACCCACTTTACAAGATTGCATGTGACTCATTTTATCTTTAATTCGTCAAAAGGAGTGTTTGCTGAATTGTGGGGGCTACATCTGCTTAAATCTCATGAGCTAAGCATGTAATGTTATGAACATGGAAGCGCCCTGCAGACCACTAATCATTTTCTTCTCCATGTTCCCCTCATTTGAGTGTCCAGAATGCTGAGGAATTTACTAACTTTCTACCTGGTCATAACAGTTTGGTCTAGATGTGCTTCATTGATTTAGTACTGGACAGGCAAATTGGTGAGATGTTATGTATGATATTCAAGTGCTTAAAATTATTTCGATGTTGGAATATTTAGGTGTAAAGAGTTTTTAGGGACAATCAGTTCAGGTATGTGCTGTTCCATGGGAAATGTTATTTAGTGGAGGTAAATAAGGGACCACAACATATGGTGTTCCCTTGGGTCATAGTAGGATTCTCCTAAATTTAGAAGGTCCACCCTTTTGATAATCAAAGATACCCCTGAAAGCTGAGAACATTGGTTTTCACCAGAAGGCCACAATGCAAGATGATCAAGTACATATAGAATGGGTTCACCAAAGAGTTTTGTAATGATTACATATTTTTTTTGCATTCATTTGCATTTTAAATGATAAAGAAAGCAATAAATCAATACTTTTAAACACCCAAAACATGTCTGGTGACCTAAGCAAAGGGAAATTTAACAATTATTCCATGGCTCTACATCCTATGGTAACTGTACAGTTATGTCTTCTTAGAGACAGGACATTTTTGTAACCAGTGCTGTAAATGTGCCATACTCACTGGCACATTAGCAGATGTAGTGTTTATTGTTGGCTTTTCCACTAGTACCTTGCTGGTTGTGTGTTTCTGATTTTCTGGAAACTGTTCAATCTGCTGCAGGAAAACTGTGATTATCAAAGTGGTCCTTTTAAGCTTTCGCTTTTTTCCCTTGCCATATACAGAGATCTGTAAAATTCCAAATTGTAAAATATTATTGTCAGAATCTTCCTGTCATACTATACTTACCACGTATTTATTACCTAGAGGTTTTGATCACGTTATCAAAATATCTGCCCAATCACATGAAGATTAGGTGATTTCATTTGAGATACCCGATGATTTCTCAAACTGCAGTTGTTTCAAAATCCTGTGGCAGAACATGTTCAATTATTTACAAATATTGCTGTACTTCATCATAGGTCCACAAGCATCTCTGCAGATGCACACGCAGGATTTGAAAGAACAGGCCAGTACTCCTCATTATGCACTAAATGTATTTTAAGAAATACAATTTAGCATGAGGATAGAAACACTTTTTAAATGAAAGATGCACATTGCTGAAATAATGTATGTTGCCACAGAATGTGATAGAGAGTGCAGAACATGTTACGAAAACACCAAGGATGCTTGATAGCCATTTTAGGCTTCCCAAGCAAAGCAGTAACAATCGGATGATCAGGACAAAAGATTATTTTACCAGCCAGAATGGTTCATTGTAACACTAGCTGGAGCCCCAATGTGCCTTTTGAATCACTTGTTCTTCATGTAAATCAGTAGAAATAGGAATGAATTTGAGCTAGGCTAAAAACTCTCAAAGTACTGCTTAATTCCTACTGGAGAGACATTTTTCTCAAAAAATCTCTTGTGTTATTGAAGCTAATGACACTATATATCAGAATATGAGTGAAAAAGGCATTATAGGGCAGATCTTGAATGTAGTTATAGAAGTATTATCCACCTTTTTAATTTGGAGAATTTTGTAATTTGGAAAAAACCTCACTTCCAAGGCCCAGTTTGAGTGATGGGTCGATGTCTCTCATTTGCTCAGAAACAGAATTACAGAATTGGAAAAAATGTCTAAACAGCCAAACTCAATGTTTTTGTAATTTAATGTGGATTTAGCTGTAAAATCATGATCACCTCTAGGTGAACCATCGACACATCCGGTAAGTCTGGGAGTGTACTTCCAATTTACTTCTTCGCATTTGTGGTATTTATTCAGACACATCTAGGTTATCATCGCTGACTTACCACAGATGGACACAACTCCAAATCATTGTTTCTCTGCACCCGGGGAACAATTTTCTTATCCACTGCTTTTCAATAGATTTCCTATTACCACCCTCTCCTGCATTTTTTTCTCGAGATTTTTACCATCAATGTCTGATGGCTAAGGTACGTTTATTGGATTTTTGTTTTAGTGGTTGGTAGCTATTGTATGTATGTGCCGGTGAACTACCTGTACTCTAACTTGATCCTATTCCACCTGTGTGCCACCAGTTATTTTTTTGATATTCAATGAACTCAAGTAAATGTACAACTCAAAACAAACGACACAGTTATCTCAGATTGACAGTGATGCAGTGCAGGCAGTACACATCTCAACAGCAAACCAATTGAGCAGCCATGCATTATGCACACCATCTGCCCCCTCACTCCTCATTATACAGGAACATGACATTTGTGCCATTTGAGGTAATATATCATTTATGAGGCTCTAGCGGCACTTTAGAGCCGCCGGAGCATCACTTTTTTGACAATCCGGTGGCGCAATGTGCTGCAGCATAGATACAGGCCACCCGAAGCCACTTTGATTGGCTTTTCATGGCCTTGTAAATATGTTCCCCTTTCACGCAGAACACTGCATGAAATGGGTGTTGTTGTGGGTACTCCCCCGCAACACCCATGAAATCTGAAGCATTCCCAGATTTACGAGGAATCGTAAACCAGGGAATGTATCAGATTTTAACGCCACCGTTAGGGAGGCGCAGCGAGGAGAAATATCCTTATTTCTCCTCGTTTTCTCCTCTTTCTATGTGTGCTGCAATCTGCAGCACACATAGAAGGAGGAAATCGCCTCCATTGATTGATGTTATGCAGAAAGGTGTCCCTTCCTTCACAAAATCAATCATGCCCGCAACAGAGGCACCCTTGCAACATGGCGCAAGGTTGCTTTTTTACCGCAGGGGTCAGTACAGGAATGCACAGTATTCTTGTAACAACTGCGCATTTCTGCACTTTTAGAATGACACAGCACAGCACTGCAAAATTGCTTGTGGCAACACTCTGTGCCATTTTATTGTAACTGAGGCCCAGGAGTTGTTTATTAACGTATATGGGTCTCCCCATTTTACTAGCCCTCCTTGAGACAGTTGTGCGTTTTTGGCTAGCATCAGTGGTTACTGATGAAGTGGAAAAAGGGGGAGTAGAGGATCCCCAGACCCGCTCATCTAACCAGCTGACTCCATGCCCTGGATGGACATGTATTGGTTGCCATGTTTAAGGCATAACGTGGGCTGCGGCTCCGATCAGTGCTCTCAGTGGCAGCAGGACCACTGCATCTTTCGCAGTAGCCACATGTGAAACATAAGGGCCGGGGTGGTACCAGTAGTGCAGGAAATATGACTGGGCACAGAGATAGTAGAGCTCAGGGTCTGGGCCTCACACCCTCTAAGGCAAAATGGCAATATAAGAGTTTCCCATTTAATTCTAGGTTGCCTATTAGCCACCCATTCCAATTTTATAAACTGAGTACGGATCTGGCGCGGAAGGGGTTGGTTGAGCGTCAAGGGAATATTAAACAAACATAGCTGTTAAGGAAGTAGTACAATATTTATAAGGTCTATTCTGCCCGTAAGTGAGAGCAGGAGGGGTATCCAGCTCGATACCTAGTCAGCCATTCACACAGTATCTGTAGTTTCCCATCATGACTATATCCTTATCTCAGTTCACTCATTCCCCAGGTAAACAAAAGTACAGGGACACCATAAAAAAAATATCACTATGCTATAAGGAAGGCTAGAGCCTAATTTCTTAGTGCTCAGATTGATAATGCTGCCAATTCCGCAAAGGATCTTTTCAAAATCGTTAATTCATTCTTGATGTCATCCACAATGCAGGCTGGCCCAAGAGCCTCTAAGGCCAGATGTAACATGCTAGCAAGGTACTTTGTGCAAGAGGTTAATACAATCTTTGACACCTTGCCGAAGGGTCTGGATTTCAATATTGGTGGCAAACTAATGCACTAGCTAGGGAAGGTTAAGGAAAGTTTTTGAACATTCCCAAAGATTAGAGCAGAAGATATTGAAAGCCTACTTATCTCTATCAAATCAGGATCAGGATCCGGCTCCACCCAATATCCCCTTGAAAGGTTGAAAAGTAATTTGTTCTGTCCTAGCTATTCTGCCACTCTCTTCAGAATGGCTTAGTGCCCCGGCATGGAAACATGCCACGCTGAAACCTCTCTTAAACAAACAGACACTGGAACTTGCCCAGCCAGAAAATTATAGACCTATTTATATAATAAGATAATATATATTTCCCTGCTCCCAGCAAAATTGTAGAGAAATTTGTCAATAAAAATCTCTCCTTAAACCTGGAGGAACAGGGTATGCTTCACCCTACTCAAACTGGTTACAGAGCAGGAAAAAGTATGGAAACTGCCCTGTTGGCCGTGACTGATGAACTTAAAAAAATCTTAGATTCAGGCGGCTGAACTTCAGTCATATTTATAGATTTGAGTGCCATATTTGACACTGTTTCCCACCAAGTACTTATTCAAAGATTAGAAGAAGCAGGGATTAAGGGTACCACACTGAAGTGCCTGACCTCCTTCTTAAGCAACAGACATTTGTGAGGAAATGTTCTGTTCAGACCCACTGACCTTGGAATATGGTGTGCCACAAGCCTCGTTTCTGAGCCCCACACTATTCAATGTTTATGTCCGACCACTGGCAGATATCATAACAGGGCATGGATTTTCAATAGTATCATACGTGAATGATGCCAAAATAATAATCCCTCTAACCTCAGAAACTGCAGTACTTTCCAGTCAACTTAACACCTGCTTAAGAGGCGTTACTGACTGGATGTCACACAGTAATCTAAAATTAAATGGGGACAAAACCGAGGTCCTGGTGGTTCACCGCAACCCATCCCTCTGGACAGAGCTATGTTAGCTCAACTACCTGGGAGTCTTTTCCCCCCGTAAAAATTAAAAAAAAGTCTAGGCTTCTCGATTGACAGCCCTCTGACAATGGAGCCTCAAGTTAGAAAACTGGCAGCCAGTTGCTTTGGCTTACTCGGGCTGCTGAGGAAAGCGCTGACCTGGCTCCCCCTTGCCACCCACAGAGCTGTCGTCCTGGGCCTTGTACTGTTGAGGCTTGATTACGGGAACTCAGTTTATTTGGGTTGCCCTGTATATGTTAACTAAGCAATTGCAAGTGGTTCAGAACACCGCAGCACGCATTCTGCAAAAAATACCCATGTATCATTCTGCCACCCCCACCCTCGTGGCCCTTCACTAGCTACCAATATCTAAAAGAATTAAATTTAAATCTCTCTGCCTGGCCCACTGGGCAATGCATGGCAATAGCCCTCCATTAATACAGCGGCTTTTGACCCTCCCCCTACATGGTCAACAGACCTTTACGATCCATTAAACAGAAGCTTTTTACAGTAACCAGGATTAAGAAGGCTAGAAGTGGGGGACACTCCTTTTTGTACCTAGCATCAAAACTTTCGAACACTCTTCCTCTTTTGCTGAGAATGATCAAGGATGAATCCAACTTCAGAAAACTACTTAAGACCCACCTATTTGACTAAACCCGCCAACTCCACAGGTACTATGCAACGAACATGACATTCAGCGCTCTGAGGCCCGATAGGTAACCATGCACTTTAGAAATGCCCAGTACAGTATAGTATAGTACCTCATGGACCCGTCACACTATTCCAGGGCAAAGTCCGTGGTGAACTGTCTCAAATTGGGTATCAAACAAAAACACTTAAAAATTTGCTCCAATTAATGGTGATTCCTGACAAGGCCTTAAACCACAGATATTCCCTGAGTATCTCATTGAGACATGTGCCAGGATCTCTAAGAGAAAGGGTCATGTCATCAGCATAGAGTGATAGGAGTATATTCCGGATAGTATGTCTGAGGGTATAATCCGCAAAATGTTAGTGTCATTTAGCCACTAGGGGATACAAAGCAAAAGCAAACCAAATTGGGGATAAATGGCAGCCTTGCCTCATCCCCCTGGAGATGTTGAGGGGGCCGACAAGCAGTCATTAATGGATATTCTAGATGTCGGGTGTCATATTGCAACCTAACCCAGTCTAAAAAAGTACGTGGGAGGCCCATTTTAGATAAAATGCTGGACAAATATTCCCATTCCAGGGAGTCATATGCCTTAGACGCATCCAGGAAATGCAGAACCGCACCTAACTCTGGATCTAAGTCCTGTACCAAAGCAAACAGTATGCACAAGTTATGGGCTGAAGAATGCCCAGTAATATATCCAGACTGATCCGGTCTCACTAGATCGGAGAGTAGGAGGTTCCGTCGGTCTGAAGCTAATTTGGCCAGGATTTTATTCTCACAGTTTATAAGGGACAGCAGATTATATGAATCATAGCAGCACGCCTGTTTTCCTGGTTTTAGTAAAGTCACCAGGATAGCTTCATGCAGTTTGGGGGAGTGTATGTCATGTGTGGGACTCCTCAAACAAGAACAGCAGTTGAGGGGGGCAATGTGTCCTGAAAAATGTCTGTGGAGAATCCATCAGATCACAATTTCTTATAAGTGTGGAGCACATTTATAACATCTTTAATGTCATCAATTGTGAATGCCTGATCCAGAAACTGGCACTGTGTATCACCTATACAGCCAAGGGCTGTATCTCCTAGGTACTCGGCTGTGGCCATAAGTGGTTGAGACCCTCTCGAATATAGCTTGGAGGAGTGCAAATGGAATTCCTGTAAAATCTGCTCACTACCCCTATGGAGCGGTCCCTTTTCATCTATAATGTAAGTGATGTTGTTGGCAGCCCAAGGGTGCTTGATAATGTTTGCCAGCGACCTCCCTGGGAGCTCCCAATATGCTCGAATGTGTCCATATTTACCTCATTATTTGGATTTCCTGTCAGCTATCTCTGAATATTCAGTGAGTTTATCTGTTATGCACGCCTGTACCTGGGTATGATCAGTTGCATGTACGGATCCCTTCAACACCTTCAAATCTTTTTCGAGTCTGGACAGATATGCCTGCAGTGTTATTAATCCCATTGTGTTTAGAGATGCACACACCACTGATGGTGGCCTTGACGGCCTCACACACAATTCCCATGCCATCCACCATTCCAAGATTGATCTGAAAGTATTCATTTATGGCATTCCGCAGCTTGTCTGCAAATGTTTAATCCAGAAGAGCCCCACACTCAATCGCCAGCCTTCCCTTCCCACAGAACGCCCCAGTAGCTGCAGGTGCACCAATGAATGATCAGACAGGGCGTGGACGAGGTGCTGTTCCTCCACAACCCTTAAGCTCACATCTTTAGTAGACATTCACTAGTTGAGCCTGGACCACATATTATGAACAGCAGAGTTGAAAGTGCCCTTCTGCCATTGGGGATTCTACTGTCCCCAAACGTCCACACTCTCATGATCTTCTGTTATAGTGCGCAGTCACCTGGAGGGCAGTGAACATGCCCCCACCACCCCCAGAGCAGGCAATTGGGTTTGGTTGATGGTAACTTACCCCATAGGTAAAAGATAGGCCTCTCTTATCTTTTTATGTGCTGAATTCTCCTCCATGACTGTGGGGTCTCCACAGTTGTAGAATTACTATTAGTAAAATTCAACTGATAGTTTGTGAATACAATAAAAATAGTAAACTTACAAAAAAGTGCAAGTTTACCATTGTGAATTAGGCCCATAGCTATAACAGCAACATTTGTATAAGTGGTTTTGGCTTACGTTCAAGAAGCTGGACGTGCTTTGCTTAGTGCAGCCTATTTTTCTTCCATTTCTTTTTATTGTGAATATGAAAAAATTCACAACTTAGATACTGATGTCTGGTGCTACTTAAGTCTGAATAAAGAATTTCGTTGAGGGTGAACCAGAACCTATGAAGGCATTCTGTGTCCTTGACTCATGCTAAAACCCAATTCACCTATCATTCATTCTGTCATGTCTGCCTGCACTCTGTTAGTGGTTTCTGTGAGGCCTAAAGAAATCCCAGCAGTTTATCTGCTAATGTATGATTCTAGAGAGTGTCTCTCAACTTGTTCCTTCACTGAAAAAGTAGAATTACTCGACCAGTTCAGGCCATGAATTTTGAAACCTGGAATTCTGTTAAAAATTGCACGAGCAACGCCCCACGGAATACAGTATTTGAGGATCAGCGCTGTAGTTTCTGAGTCAAAATCTAAATTACCACTTTCACACATGGACCGCCAGCCTGCACTGAACATTATATTGCCGCATAACAGAGTCTTGCATGAAGCTGATGTTACAGCCCCAAGCTTCTTCCATAGTTCTACCCATGTCTAGACACACAATTAAGCTGTTTGAAAGCTTAGGCTAGGACATTGTACAAGAGATGTCTGCAAGCAGAAAGTCCCAATTCACCTCCCCCCTCCAAAAATATAATACCTCAGCAAAATAATTCAGGACACAACACACTTATATGTCAGTGTTAGACTTGGCATCTTTTGGCGTGTTTCCCCTGAGTTTTTGCTTTCTGAACTCCCGGTTTTGACTCTGTTTTGCTGGTGTAACGGTTCTGCGCTCTTTTCGCACTGCTGATCAGTGGTAAAGCGCAGGTGCTCCTATGGTAAATTGTGTTATGGATTGGTGTTTCCATGATTGGATATTTGATTTACCTGTTAGCCCCTAGGAAAGTGCACTGCGTGTGCCAGGGCCGGTGAATCAAATGCTAACCGGCGGCCTGCAGCACTGGTTGTGCCACCCCAGTGAGTAGCCCTGAAAACGGTAACTCAGACCTGCCATTTCAGAGTCTGCGCGCAGTTTGTAACTGCCATATCGACTTGGCCAGTGCACACACTGGCCGGTCCCTAACCTTCCCTTTTCTTACATGTCAGGCACCCCTCAGGTAGGCCCAAGGTACCCCTGTGGGCAGGGTGCAATGTATGTGAAAGGTAGGACATGGCCCGGTGTGTGTGGCATGTCCTAATAGTGAATTACAGCCAATTTCGTTTTTCACTATTGCAAGGCTACCAGTTCCCCATAGGACAGAATGGGAGGTTGGTTCATAACATCTTATGAACATAACTGGCCCAGGGAATTCGGTAAGAAAATGAAGTTTCGTATGCCTGAACTCAGAATCTAAAGATGCCTCTTTTAGTGAAGGGGATTTTTACATTCTGTTTGAAAATACCACTTTTGGAAATTGGGTATTTTCTTGCTCAGTCATCCCGTGTGCCTCTGCTGGAATGTGGATTGCCTGTCTGGGTTTTGGATGACAGAAGGCTGGGGGAGCAGGAGGGGCGCCAGATGGTCTAGGTAGGTCAGGAAAGGGCTGAAGAGACCTGGGTTATGATGGGGGAAGGGGGAAGGGGGAGGAGATTTCCTTGCACCTCAAAGGGCCTGCTCTGCCTCTGACAAATGCCGTCTCCACTTCCTGCCAGGAATTCACACCAGAGAAGGCAGAACTGGTCCTGACCGGGCACAGGCCCTCTCTGCCTAAGAGATCAAAGGATTTTTGGACATAAATGCTGGGTCCCAGACCCCTGAACTTTAGAACTCATCTGGACAAGAAGACTGCCAAGAAGAAGAGCCGGAGAAGCTGCGAAAAGTAACGACTGCTTTGCTGGGTGCTTTGCTGGGCTGACCTGCAGTGGCTGCTTTTGTCTTGGGTAGTGAAAGGCCTGGACTGGACGTTCTGCAACCTAAATTTGTGAGTCTCTCCAAGGGCTTGAGGTAGAGCTTGCCCCCTGTTCACGAAGTCTCAGGAACAGCAAAGACTTCAAGTTCGTCGACCCGCAGCACTGGGGACTGTGTGTTTTGTGCTGCAACCCGAATAACAACAACTCGACGATGTCTATGATGCCACTGCCGACTCCGTGTCCTGAAGGCAACGCAGAGGGCACCGCCGCAACGCCGCAACGCAACCCTGGTCTCACCGACGACGCCTGTTGATGCCGCCACGAGCCGCTGCTTGCACCGCAACCTGTGGGCACTGCACTCCGCACCGCCTCGCTTCACGCCGAAGCTTTGGCACCGCAGAGGGCACCGCTGCGACCCTGGTCTCACCGACGACGCCTGTTGATGCCGCCACCGAACCTCTGCTCGCACCGCGACCTGTGGGCACCGCACTCTGCACCGCCTGGCTTCACGAGGACGCCTTGGCCTGCCTGACGCCGCCACTTCCCGCCGAGATCGACGCTGCTGCTTGCACCGTGGTTCGGGGGCACCGCTCCTAAGTTACACGACACACCGCCCTCATCCCACACCGCAGCCTTGGCCTACCGACGCTGGTGCCATCGACTCCAGTTCGTCAGCCGACGACAGCGCTT
The DNA here is from genome assembly GCA_963921515.1 of Calotriton arnoldi. Taxonomy (NCBI): domain Eukaryota; kingdom Metazoa; phylum Chordata; class Amphibia; order Caudata; family Salamandridae; genus Calotriton; species Calotriton arnoldi. Next base: position 155,791 of record CAWUFW010013209.1, read on the forward strand.
CAGCAACGACGACGACGCTGCTTGCACCGTGATCTGCCAGCACCTTCATCTCGCACCGCGACCCTGGTCTCACCGACGACGCCATCTGAAGCCGCCACCGAGCCGCTGCTCACACCATGACCTGAGGGCACCGCACGCCACACCGCTGCACTTCGCACCGCAGCACCCGACGCCTGCCGACGCCAGCGCTCCTGACTCCATCAGAGAGGAGATCGACGTGCAACCCGTGTGACTTCGAGGGCCCCATCGCCCTGCATCTCTGAAAGGTACTGTTTGCGGGTCTTCCCGACACCGTAGCTGGCCTGCGACCCCGCGGTCAGCCAGAACTGTTTTGGATTTGTGTGTTCACGACGCCGTGGTAGCCCAGACAGCGCTATCCACACAAGGAACTCTTTTTAACCAGCGTATTTTTGAATTGTGAACTTTTAAGTATAGTATTGTGGTTCTTTATCGTGTTTGGTCTTGTTTTAATTATATAAAAATATTGGATATTTTTCTAAACTCGTGTGGTGTCCTTTTGTAGTGCGTACACTGTATTACTGTTGGTTATGTGCAAATGCTTTACACACTGCCTCTAAGATAGGCCTGGCTGCTCGTGCCAAGCTACCAAGGGGGTGAGCAGGGGTTATTTTAGAAGTGTAACTCCCTTATCCTGACTACAGTGGTGGTTTTTGCCTGGCTTTGGCCTACCAAGAATCCCATTTCTAACATTGGTTGTCAGCGGTGAGGATAGGACTTGCGTTTGCACTTGACTTACAGTGATTGGTGTGCACTACTACCATATCGCAGACTATTACGTACCACATACTAACCCGTTTTCTTTTTGGCCGATTTTGGTGATCTTGCCAGGTGAACTTTCTACTTCACCATGCCGGAATCAATAGCATCATCCTTTGAATCCATGGACATTGCCTTTGAGGAGGATAGGTTGGAGCTCTACACTGTGAGAGAATTGAAGTCCGTTTGTAAAAACCTAAAAGTTCAAATCAGAGGCCTCACTAGGGAGGACGAGCTACAAAAGGCGCTGAGGGCCTGGGTAGCAGCCAGAGACGCAAGTGGGCAATCTGGTGACCTTAGTGGAGAGGCGGGGGAGCCTAGTCCTAGGGTGGATGTGCTTTTGGGAGGGGGGGAACCCTTCCGACCAGGCAGCAGTGGCCTGTCCCCAGAGGAGCTGGAGGACAGGCGGGAAGCAAGGAGAGCAGCCACGGAGCTAGAAAAGATTAGATTGGCCATGGAGGAGAAGAGAATGCTATTGGAACATGAACGAAGTCTTAAAGAGCTGGAGCTGAAGAGTAGGCCCGGCTCGGATGGTGGCAGCAACTCGAATCGTACACATCCCTAAGAATGTGGGCAGAGAGTTCAAGAAGGGGGATGACATACAGAGGTGGTTTCAGGGTTATGAGGCAGCGATACACATGAATGGGGTCCCTGAGGAGAATTGGGGAGCAGGATTGTGGTCTCTGTTTCCAGAGGAAGCCAGGGATACTTTAACAACTTTGGGTAAGGGGCCTAACCTCACCTATGCTGATATGAAGGAAGCCCTTCTCACTAGGTATGGTCTCACTCCTGAAAAGTACCGGGATCAGTTTAGGTCCTGGAAGAATTCTGATGCCAACACGTGGCTGGAATGTGTGGATGGGTTTTGTCGGTCGTTGGATGGCTGGGTGAAGGGCAGTGATGTGACAGATTTTTGGGGGCTCTACAATTTGATTGCGTGGGAGCACTTGTCTAGTCTATGCTTTGCAGATCTGCGCCAGCACCTAGTTGATAGTAAGCTTACTGACCCCAGGAAGCTTGCTATGGAGGCGGACCGCTGGGTGAGTACCAGGGTCCACAAGAAAGCGTTTGGGGGGACTCAGTCAAAGGTGGGCAGGGTCCCCAGCAGAAAAGTGGGGGGGACAAGGGTAAAACACAGAAGTTCTCGAAAGGGCCCCAAAATAACACCCAGGGTAAATGTTCCCATCCCCCCGGAGATAAGAAGCAAGGGGTCTCGACAGGAAAGCCTGCCGAGACCGGCCCCCGCAAGTGTTTTGCCTGCGACCAGGTGAGGCACATGAGGGGAGACCCCCAGTGCCCAAAGGGGACACAGCCACCCACCGGTGGACCGTCCAAAGTGTTGGCTAGCATAGCGCTGGGGGAGGAGGAGGAGGAGTCCCAACAGGAGGGTGGGGACCCCGCAGAAATGACCCTCGTCTCACTAGGGGACAGTGAGATGGTCCCAGGAGCCCAGGTGCCCCCTAACACAAAGAAATACAGCACCTGGGTGACCATCAACGGGAAAAGGGTAGAGGCTCTCATGGATACTGGAGCCAGTGTGACCTCAGTTCGGTGTCACCTGGTCACTGAGACGCAGGTAGTCCCCGGGGCATTCCACCAGGTGATTGCAGTCGACAATTCCGAGCGCCAGTGTCTGGTGGCGCAGGTTCCCTTCGAGTGGGGGGGGGTCTCAGGTCCTTTAAGAGTAGTTGTGAGCCCTTCCATGCCTGTCGATTGTCTGCTCGGTAATGACCTGGAGCAGTCCTTATGGAAGGATGTTGAGCTCAGGTCCCACTTGGAGATGCTGGGGTTGCCAGAGTGGGCATGCATGTCCACTCGGTCGATGGCGGCCAGAGAGGGTGATCAGAAGGACCCGGAGCCTGAAACAGTGGCCCAGGTCCCTGCCAAGAGGAAGGACAAGGGGTGCGGGAAACCGGCCCCTGAAGTTCCCACGGCCCGGGAGGAGGCGGACCTCGAGGGGGACGCCCCGGTGCCTACAGGGGAACAGATAGCCGAACTGGGGGACATCTCTGAGCTGACCCATTGGCAGCAAGAAGGGGGTCCCACCAGGGAGGAGTTCTGCTGGGAGCAGAAAGAGTGCCCTTCTCTGGAGGGTCTGCGGTAGCAGGCCGCAGCCCATGCGACTGGTGATCAGTCCGGATCACATTGGATATATTGGGAGAATGATCTCCTGTACAGTGAGCCTAAGGTCGCGGAACCTGGGTCAGCCCGTGTGCTGGTGGTACCCCAGCGCTTCCGGACCTTCCTACTGGGTCTGGCTTATGACGTGCCTTTGGCAGGACATTTGGGGCAGGACAAGACCTTTGACAGGCTTGTCACCCACTTCTTCTGGCCTCGAATGCGAAGGCAGTCGGATATGCATTGTCGGTCCTGCCAAACTTGCCAGGCAAGTGGCAAGAGTGGGAGGAAGGTCAAAGCTCCTCTCCAACCGTTCCCCGTGGTGGGGACACCCTTTGAAAGGGTAGGGATGGACATCGTGGGGCCACTGGATCCCAAGACAGCCATGGGCAACAGGTACCCGGAGGCAATCCCTCTCAGGACAACGACGGCGCCAGTGGTGGGCCGGGCGTTGATGGGGATCTTTTCCCGCGTGGGGTTCCCCAGAGAGGTGGTTTCTGACAGGGGGACCAATTTCATATCGAAGTATATGACATCCCTGTGGAAGGAGTGTGGTGTTACGTACAAATTCACCACTCCTCACCACCCCCAAGGCAACAGTCTGGTGGAAAGGTTCAACCAGACCTTAAAAGGCATGATCAAGGGTCTCACTGAACCCATGAGGCGTAAGTGGGACGTCCTCTTACCGTGCCTTCTCTTTGCGTACAGGGAGGTACCACAGAAGTCTCTCGGGTTCAGTCCCTTCGAGCTTCTGTACGGTCATCCAGTGCGGGGACCTCTAAGCTTGGTAAAGGAAGGCTGGGAGGCCGCTCCCAGGAAGACCCCCCAGGATGTGTTCAGCTACATGCTGGCCTTCCGCAACCAAACTGCCCGCTTCAGGAAACTCGCTCAGGCGAACCTCGAGGCCAGCCAGGAAGAAATGAGGAAGTGGTATGACCAGAATGCCACTCTGGTCGAGTTTCAACCTGGACAGAAAGTGTGGGTCATGGCCCCTGTGGAACCTTGTGCCTTACAGGACAAGTGTACGGGGCCCTTTGAGGTGGTGGAGCGCAAAAGTGAGGTCACCTACCTGGTGTATTTGCAGGCTCCTCGGAACCCGTTACGGGTCCTCCACGTGAACCGCCTCAAACCCCACTTCGAGAGGTCCGAAGTGAGCATGCTCTTGGCGACGGATGACGGGGAGGAAGCGGAGAGTGAGCCTCTCCCGGACCTCCTGTCTGCCCAAGAGGGGGATGGGTTGGTGGATGGTGTGACCCTCTCCCCGGCCCTGACCGCTGAGCAGCAGAGCGAGTGTCGCCAGTTGTTGGGGCAGTTTGCCCCACTGTTCTCCTTGACCCCAGGTGTTACTCACTGGTGTACCCACGACGTGGATACGGGGACAGCCTCCCGGTGAAACACAAGATTTACCGGTTGGCTGACTGGGTCAAGGCCAGCATCAAAGAGGAGGTCTCGAAGATGTTGGCGTTGGGGGTGGTTGAGCTGTCCAGTAGCCCATGGGCCAGCCCCGTGGTCTTGGTCCTGAAAGCAACGGCACCCGGGGCCGCCCCAGAACTGCGGTTCTGTGTGGACTATCGGGGGCTCAATGCCGTCACGCGGACTGACGCCTACCCCATCCCCTGAGCTGATGAGCTCATCGACCGGTTGGGAGCGGCCAGATTCCTGAGTATGTTCGATTTAACGTCTGGGTACTGGCAGATCGCTCTAACCGAGGGGGCCAAAGAGAGATCAGCATTTTCAACCCTGGACGGGCATTACCAGTTCCGGGTGATGCCCTTCGGATTGAAGAATGCCCCTGCCACCTTTCAGAGGTTGGTCAACCAGGTGTTGGCCGGGCTGGAGGAGTTCAGCGCTGCGTACCTAGACGACATTGCGGTGTTCAGTTCCCGTTGGGACGAACATCTGCAACACCTCAGGGAAGTGTTGAGGGCGCTGCAGACGGCAGGCCTCACGATTAAGGCCAGTAAGCGCCAGATCGGGCAGGGGTCGGAGGTGTACTTGGGACACCAGGTAGGGAGCGGCCAGGTGGCGCCCCTACAGCCCAAGATCGACACCATCCTGGCTTGGGAGCCACCCAAGACCCAGACAGAGGTGAGGGCCTTCTTAGGACTCACCGGGTACTACCAGAGGTTTGTTAAGGGATATGGCACCATCGTGGCCCCTTTAACTGAGTTGACTTCCAAGAAGCAACCGAGAAAGGTGATCTGGACTGAGTCTTGCCAGAGGGCGTTTGATACCCTGAAGGCCGCCATGTGCACGGCCCCCGTGCTCAAGGCCCCCGACTTCTCCAAGGAATTTGTCGTGCAGACCGACGCGTCAGAGCATGGAGTGGGAGCGGTGCTCTCACAACTGAACGAAGAGGACCTAGACCAACCGGTAGTCTTCCGTAGCAGGAGACTACTCCCCAGGGAGCAGAGGTGGAGTGCCATAGAAAGGGAAGCTGGTCTTGGCACTGAAGAAGCTGAGACCATACCTGTTTGGGACTCACTTCTGAGTTCAGACCGACCACAGGCCCCTCAGATGGTTAATGCAGATGAGGGGGGAGAATCCAAAACTGCTCAGGTGGTCCATCTCCCTACAGGGAATGGACTTTACAGTGGAACACCGCCCTGGCACAGAGCACGCCAATGCCTGTCCTGTCCAGATGGCCTGTCCAGGTTCTTCCGCCTTAGTGAAGAGAACCCCCAGGTAAATGGGTAGTTCTCCCTACTTTCAGCTGGAGGGGACGTGTGTTAGACTTGGCATCTTTTGGCGTGTTTCCCCTGAGTTTTTGCTTTCTGAACTCCCGGTTTTGACTCTGTTTTGCTGGTGTAACGGTTCTGCGCGCTTTTCGCACTGCTGATCAGTGGTAAAGCGCAGGTGCTCCTATGGTAAATTGTGTTATGGATTGGTGTTTCCATGATTGGATATTTGATTTACCTGTTAGCCCCTAGTAAAGTGCACTGCGTGTGCCAGGGCCGGTGAATCAAATGCTACCCGGGGGCCTGCAGCACTGGTTGTGCCACCCCAGTGAGTAACCCTGAAAACGGTAACTCAGACCTGCCATTGCAGAGTCTGCGCGCAGTTTTTCACTGCCATATCGACTTGGCCAGTGCACACACTGGCCGGTCCCTAACCTTCCCTTTTCTTACATGTCAGGCACCCCTCAGGTAGGCCCAAGGTACCCCTGTGGGCAGGGTGCAATGTATGTGAAAGGTAGGACATGCCCCGGTGTGTGTGGCATGTCCTAATAGTGAATTACAGCCAATTTCGTTTTTCACTATTGCAAGGCTACCAGTTCCCCATAGGACAGAATGGGAGGTCGGTTCATAACATCTTATGAACATAACTGGCCCAGGGAATTCGGTAAGAAAATGAAGTTTCGTATGCCTGAACACAGAATCTAAAGATGCCTCTTTTACATTCTGTGTTTGAAAATACCACTTTTGGAAAGTGGGTATTTTCTTGCTCAGTCATCCCGTGTGCCTCTGCTGGAATGTGGATTGCCTGTCTGGGTTTTGGATGACAGAAGGCTGGGGGAGCAGGAGGGGCGCCAGATGGTCTAGGTATGTCAGGAAAGGGCTGAAGAGACCTGGGTTACGATGGGGGAAGGGGAGGAGATTTCCTTGCACCTCAAAGGGCCTGCTCTGCCTCTGACAAATGCCGTCTCCACCTCCTGCCAGGAATTCACACCAGAGAAGGCAGAACTGGTCCTGACCGGGCACAGGCCCTCTCTGCCTAAGAGATCAACGGATTTTTGGACATAAATGCTGGCTCCCTGAACTTTAGAACTCATCTGGACAAGAAGACTGCCAAGAAGAAGAGCCGGAGAAGCTGCGAAAAGTAACGACTGCTTTGCTGGGTGCTTTGCTGGGCTGACCTGCAGTGGCTGCTTTTCTCTTGGGTAGTGAAAGGCCTGGACTGGACTTTCTGCAACCTAAATTTGTGAGTCTCTGCAAGGGCTTGAGGTAGAGCTTGCCCCCTGTTCACGAAGTCTCAGGAACAGCAAAGACTTCAAGTTCTTTGACCCGCAGCACTGGGGACTGTGTGTTTTGTGCTGCAACCCGAAGAACAACAACTCGACGACGTCTACGACGCCACTGCCGACTCCGTGGCTTGAAGGCAACGCAGAGGGCACCACCGCAACGCCGCAACGCAACCCTGGTCTCACTTACGACGCCTGTTGACGCCGCCACCGAGCCGCTGCTTGCACCACGACCTGTGGGCACCGCACTCTGCACCGCCTCGCTTTGGCACCGCAGAGGGCACTGCCGCAATGCTGCACCGCGACCCTGGTCTCACCGACGACGCCTGTTGACACCGCCACCGAGCCGCTGTTCGCACCGTGACCTGTGGGCACCGCACTCTGCACCGCCTGGCTTCACGAGGACGCCTTGGCCTGCCTGACGCCGCCACTTCCCGCCGAGATCGACGCCGCTGCTTGCACCGTGGTTCGGGGGCACCGCTCGTAAGTTACACGACGCACCACCCTCATCCCACACCGCAGCCTTGGCCTACCGACGCCGGCGCCATCGACTCCAGTTCGTCAGCCGACGATAGCGCTTCAGCAACGACGACACCGCTGCTTGCACCGTGATCTGCCAGCACCGTGACGAGCACTGCCTTCATCTCGCACCGCGACCCTGGTCTCACCGACGACGCCATCTGACGCCACCACTGAGCCGCTGCTCGCACCGCGACCGAAGGGCACCGCACGCCGCACCGCTGCACTTCGCACCGCAGCACCCGACGCCTGCCGACGCCAGCGCTCCTGACTCCATCAGAGAGGAGATCGACCTGCAATGCGTGTGACTTCGAGGGCCCCATCGCCCTGTATCTCTGAAAGGTACTGTTTGCGGGTCTTCCCGACACCGTAGCTGGCCTGCAACCCCGCGGTCAGCCAGAACTGTTTTGGATTTGTGTGTTCACGACGCCGTGGTAGCCCGGACGGCGCTATCCACAAAGGAACTCTTTTAATCAGCGTATTTTTGAATTGTGAACTTTTAAGTATAGTATTCTGGTTCTTTATCGTTTTTGGTCTTGTTTTAATTATATAAAAATATTGGATATTTTTCTAAACTGGTGTGGTGTCCTTTTGTAGTGCGTACCCTGTATTACTGTTGGTTATGTGCAAATGCTTTACACACTGCCTCTAAGATAGGCCTGGCTGCTCGTGCCAAGCTACCAAGGGGGTGAGCAGGGGTTATTTTAGAAGTGTAACTCCCTTATCCTGACTAGAGTGGTGGTTTTTGCCTGGCTTTGGCCCACGCCCTGGCCTACCAAAAATCCCATTTCTAACAGTCAGAGACCAAAACTTTGATCAAGTAACCTCACAGGTTGTGCTGTTTGTAAATGGTGCAACCGATTTTGGATACCCACACCAGTGTTAATCATTGACAAGCCATAATATGACTCCAATATTTAATCCATGCAGAATTTTGCAACAATTCTGATGAGCTCCACTAAAAACATTATGTTTAGACGTTGAAATACAATTGATGATGCATTTTCTTTTTTTTAGTTTTCAAACTGTTTTTATTAACATTATAAACAAAGAAACCTTGGATATACGAGATATACAGGGTAAGAAGCATCAGCAGTTTACATAAGACATAGAGGGGCCGATTCCGATTCGGGCCGGAAATCTCTCCGACCGAGCCGGACCCGGAGAGATTTCCGACCGAATCGGACTCTAGCAGCCCGACCGAACGAGTACTATGCGCACGTATGCCATCGGACTCTATTCGGTCGGACTACCATTGAAGTCAATGGGAGCCTGTCGTACAACGCGTACGCGGGCTCCCATTGACTCAATGGGTGCGAGGCGGACAAGGGCGCCCCCTACAGCGTGTACACGGCGAAGCGACTCGCGCCGTACACGCACAGGTAGGGGGGACCCATGGGTCCCCCCTATGTGCGACTCGCGCGGCTACACATACAGGGGGGTCCGACACGGACCCCCAAAGTACGGCTCCGACTGCTCTTTTGAGCCGGAGTGCGCGGCTCGGTCGGACTGCTCGCGGCACGCATCGTACTTACCCGGCCGGGGAACGTCTCCATTGCGCGGTGCGAGTCGAGTCCGAGCGAGTCGGTCGGTGCGGTTAGACCCGGGAACGAGTCAGTCGGAGCGGTCGGGACGCCCGGACGAGTCGGTCGGCGATTTCGCATCGTACTCGCTCGCACGCGCATACGAATCGGTCGGGAAATAGGGCTCCGAATCGGATCCGGTTAAGCCGAATCCGATTCGGAGCCCTACCGGCCGAGATCGGAATCGGCCCCAGAGTGTGGTGACGATTTCTCTAACGGAAAAAGCAAATGAATCATTCTTGTTACAGTTACCAATCTTGAGGGTTACATATAAGCCTAATTTGTCTGCCTTGGGGAAATAGGGACCAAAGTTCACTTTGGCTCGGTCTCCAGTTCCTCCCTTGTCGAACATACATCGTCTTCCATCCCTTCAAGCTCCAGCCCATAATAGTCTATCCAGGGAGCCAGATCTTTCTGAATTTGCGCGGTCACCCCCTGGCTGTATATGTGACTCGTTCCGCTACCATGTAGAGGTCTAAGCATGCCTTCCATTCCTTAAGTGTAGGGGGTTTTGATGTCCCCCAGTGGCGGGCTATGTCTCTTTTGCCCACTACTAGTCCCAAATTGGCTAGCATCAGTTTATGGCACGTTAGATCTATCTCCGTAGGGATGCCCAAAAGTACATATTTAGCCTCCAGTTTGAGTTGGGCCCCCAGTATGTTGTTCAGTTCCCTCACTATCTGGGCCCAGTATGTTTTGATTTTATTGCAGTCCCACAATGTGTGTATGAATGTGCCATGCTCAGTCTGGCATCTTAAGTAGTCTGGGGATTCTGCTCGTCCCATGGTGTGAAGTCGTGCTCTGTCAAAATAGACCCTATGCAGGATCTTATATTGTATGAGACGTAACCTCTGTTTGATTGCCACTTCTCATGGGTGCATGAGGGCTGCCTCCCAATCAATGTCTTCCATCGGTCCTGTGGTTAGTTCCCATTTGGCTCTCAGCGGCCCCAATTTGTCAGGCATGTTGTTAAGTAGAGTTTTGTACGTCCATGATATGGCCTTGTTTGGGATCTCTTCTTGCAAGAGTCTGCCCTCTAAGGGGGAGAACTCCGGGAGATCGATTGCGTCTAACCCTTCGGCCTTCCAGGCATGTTTCAGTCTGAGATATGCATATCTTTAAGTATCTGTTAATTGATAAGTGACCTGGAGTGTGTCAAAGGATGCAAGTGTACCTTTCTCTAGCACGTCCCCTATTTTGGAGATGCCAATCATATCCCATTGTTTAAAGCCCTTAAGTTTCCCAATTTCTAATAGTCTCATCCCTTCCCATAGGGGGGTTTCTCTCGTGAGCCTAGCATCCCACTTCATCTGTTTCTCAGCCCCTTTCCATGCTTCGATCACAATTTGGGTGGCTGGTAGGAGTCGGTTGACCGCCTTGCCCCCATATAGGTAATGCAATTGGGTACGGTGTCGGAACTGAAGTCTCTCAAGTGTATATGTGGGGTGGTCCCATGCGGCATGATTCCAGTCATTAACCACCACCAGTTGGGCTGCTCTGTAGTAGGCTCTAATGTCTGGTAAGGCAAGACCCCCATTATATGTGTTACGTTGGAGTGTTTGCAGCGCCACTCGTGGGTGTGCCCCATCCCACAGAAGTATCCGAAGCTCATTATTTAGTGTGGTGAATATACTCTCTGGTATCTTATTATAGGTGTTCTGTAGTATGTAGAGCAGCTTGGGGAGTGTGATCATCTTATACATTGCGGCCCTGCCCATTATTGTCAGCGGGAGTCTTCTCCATCTTCTGACCTCGTCTTGGAATTCCACCAGGACTCGCTTGATATTTTGAGTCTGGCTAATCACTTTGTCAATGGTAATATAAAGGCCAAGGTACCGGAACCCTTCTTGGGCTATCTGCAGACATTCAGGGATGTCTTGAGTCTCAATGGGGCTCCCCAGTGAGTACAGGCTGGATTTACTCCAATTAATTCTATAACCTGCATTTTGACCGTATTTTGCAAATATTTGCAGTAACTTCGGGAGCGTCTCTGTCGGCTTGGTAACATATAACAGGATATCATCCGCGTAAAGCGATATGCATTCTTCTTCTAGGATTTGACTTTCATCTGTGAAGCCCCTTAGAGCCGGGTGGGATCTGATGAGACATGCCAAAGGCTCTAGGACAAGGGCAAACAATAGTGGGGATAAGGGACATCCTTGCCTGGGGCCCCTTTGAACGGGCCAGATCTCTGAAGTCACTCCATTCACTCAGACTTTAGCCGTTGGTTCCTTGTAAAGGAGTTCCAGCCATTCCATAAAGACTGAACCAAAGCCAAATCTCCTTAGGGTTTGCCTCATGAATGGCCAGTGGACCGTATCAAAGGTCTTTTCGGCATCGAGGGAGAGGAGTACATGTGGGCTGTCTCTATGCTTAACCGTCTCGATCCAGTTGGCCAACCGGCGCAGATTGAAATGAGTGGATCGTTTGGGCATAAAGCACGATTGATCCCTGTGTATAAGGGGGGTAATCACTATTAGTAAGCGTGCCGCCAGTACGGTTGCAAGTATTTTGGTCTCTACGTTGAGCAAGGATATAGGCCGGTAAGACCCGCAGTCCTCTGGGGGTTTCCCTGCTTTATGGATCACTACCACAGTAGCCGCTCATAGATCAGGTGGGAGTATTCCTTCTTCTTTCGCTGCTAGGAACAAGTTTAGCAGATGCGGGCCTAGGAAACTAGCATTTTGTTTAAAGAACTCCGCGGGGAACCCGTTCGGGCCCGTAGTTTTCCCTGCTTTTTGTCTCCCTATTGCCTCCATCACTTCTTCCAAGGTTAGCTCTTTGTCTAACATATCTCGGTCTTCCTGCAGAAGAGTGGGAATTTTAATGGCCTCTAAATAGTTGTTAATTTGCTTCTCGTTCGCCAGTGGTCTGCATCTATAGAGTTTCGCATAGTAGCGGGCAAAGGCGCCCACTATTTCTTGGGGTGTCGTTTAGGACTTACCCTGTTCCCGTATAGCCGCGACCCATCTCGCCTCCGTCTCTTTCTTACTCATCCAGGCGAGTAGTTTCCCTGCTCTGTCACCTGTTTCATATAGGCGATGTTGAGTGGCCAGGAGATGGGATTTAACTTCCTGGGTCACCAAAGATCTATATTCCTGCCTCCTTATCTCTATCTGGCGGAGGATACGGTCATCTGCTCCGGGGAGTCCACTGTTTTCTAAGTCGAGCAGCTTGCGCTCCAGACCCTCTATCTCTTGTGTCTCTTTTCTCTTTTTGTGTGCAATAATGTTTTGCACCCTGTCCCGCATCACTGTCTTAAATGCCTCCCACAGGGTGACCGCCAACGACACTGAGCCCTGATTTTCCTTAAAATACAATTCCGAGTCTATGCAGATTGCCTAGGCAACTGCTCTATCGCGCAAACCCCAGGCGTTCAGCCACCATTCTCTGTTACATCCCCCGGCCATCCCTCCTACAGTGAGCCACAGCGGCGAGTGATCGGATATGCCTCTAGCTAGATATTCTGCCTTTTCTATGGTCACTATCTCTCCAGCCGGAGTAAACAGGTAGTCCAGTCTGGAAAATACCTTGTGGGCTCCCGAGAAGTAGGAATAAGCCTGTGTGATTGGGTGGTGCTGTCGCCAAAGGTCAGTCAGTCCCAATGTGTCTTGAAACTGGACCAGATGTGTGGGTCCGTGGGTCCCTAATCCCACATGTGTACGATCTAGGTGGGGATTTTTCATGTCATTGAAGTCCCCTCCTATGATGTGCGTAGCAGGCCCTGAGTCCAGAAGTATGTTCGACAATTTGTCTAAGGTCTGTTGTTGCAGTCGTGGGGGAGCATACACGCTGACTAGCAAGAATTCTTTGCGATTCCATGTCCCCTGCACTGCCACAAATGTACCGCTGGTATCTATCCATTTCCTGGTTACCTGAAAGGGGGGCGATCTCTTAATTAATATGGCCACTCCTCTCAACCCCGTGGAAAACCCTGCATGCGCCAATGTGATGTATTGCCCCCGTCCAAGAAAGGCACAGTGTGTGCCCATCAGGTGTGTCTCTTGCAGGAGAACTATATCGGGTTTAAGTCTTCTGAGATATTTAGTTACCAGTCCTCTTTTGATTTTATTCCCTAGTCAATTGACGTTCCACGTCATCACCGTGTATTGACCCTCATCCATGTTTGACATAGCGGTAAGTTATCACAATTACAGGTTACTTCGTCAGATCCAACCCCACCCTCCATTCTGTTGTCAACCTCGATATCCATTTGAACACCGTCGAAATATGTCTTCCCCTGTCTCAACTTTAACGTACCATAATATTCAATACTGAACATATCCCGTCCCCCCTGCACTCTTCAGTCACCCTCGCCACCACCCAATTCGTCAACGTGACAACTGCAGCGCGTGTAAGCTTCAAAGAGGTCTGTTTCCCACCCCCCTCCCCCCCAATAACAAACAACTATATATCTAAAGTCTTTACAAGTACTATCAGTCTCAGTACCTCAGGGCCAAAACGCTATCGTATCTACTAGGCCCTAGGTGTTCCTTACTGTCTCTTGGCGGCCATCCGCCCTGCACATCTCAGCCTTCTTCACCACTTTTGGACTGTTGCTGTTGTTGGTCTATCAGGAGCTTCAGGGTCGGATCTGGGGCTTCCATCTGTTGATTGTCTTTGAGGAGTGGATGATCACTATCCGCATCTGCTGAGTATTCTCTGTCCGATATCTCCGATGGTGCACAACTACGGGCCTTTCAGGGGTCTGATCCTCGTTCCCTCCCGAGGAGCCTTCGTCCCAGTCCGTGGCTTGTTTTTTCCCGGCCATGGATCGTAGCGGTCGCAGGGGGGTGCCCACCTTAATTCTCTGTGTTATCGCAGCTCGTCGCAGCCTCTTTCCTCTGCTTCGCTCCTGACTTGATCTCACTCAGTGTGCTGGTTGATGTGTGTCTGATTGGGCTGATCTGCGACTCAGGTTGGGGCGTTCTTCGAGCCACGTCCATGCTTCCTCCGGAGTTTGAAAGAAGTGAGAGGAACTGTGGAAAATCACTTTAAGTTTGGTTGGGAAGAGTAACATGTATTGGAGCTCGAGCGATCTTAGCTTTCAGGAAACACCATTATCCGTGTATTGGTATATTTGACTTCTCCTTTTTGCTGCATCTCTCTGAGAATAAGATCCCGATCTTGGAAGTTCAGGAAGCGTGCAATTAAGGGCCTCGGTGGGGTCCCAGGGGGTGGACGGGAATTCAGCATCCTGTGCGCACGTTCTATGAGAAAACAAAGTGAGAACTGTGCCGCAGGGAGAGAGTCTTTTAGCCATGTCAGCAGGAATTGCCCTGCATCCAGTCCCTCCGTGCCCTCTGGAAATCCAATAAATCAGAGGTTGTTCCTACGGGCTCTATTTTCCACGTCATCCACTCTCCAGGAGACTTACTTCACTGTGGCCAGAAGTCCCGTCACGTCTTTACGCATAGCATGGGATACGTCTTCCACTTCAGAGATACGATGTTCAGCCTCGGTGACTCTCTCCGAGACTTTCCTCAAATCCTGCCGCAGCAGCATTACCTCTGCCATCTTTCCCTTCAGGGCCTCTCTGGATGCATGGATAGCTTGCAGTATAGCTGCATTGTCCGGGAGAGGTACGCTGCCTCCTTCTGCTCCTGTCACCGTGGGTAGCACTTTGGCATAGCGGTCCATTTTCCCCTGCTTCGTGGTTTTGGGCTCTTTATCTTTCGCCATCTTGGGCGCTGGCAGTGTATGTCTTCTAGTTTGTAGTTCACACTGGACGGTGGTTCCGAATTGGGGTTCTATGATTGTGCTGGACCGGATGAATTCCAATCTATCCTAGGTCACCTCCGTGAGCTATTTCACCTTGGTGCAACTGCAGTCAACCACCTTCAGCAGTTTCTCCCCATGGAGTCAGTGATTTTCCTATAGGCACTGCTACACGGACTATGCAAGACCCGTGGCTGTCTGATTGTGTTCTGTGGCCAATTAGCCCGCAGTTGCCTGAGATTCCCTGGCCCCGCATCGTGAAGTCCTTGTTTTGTACTCTCCTCACTACTACAGGATGTGTAGCCTGGATTTCCTCCAGGGCTTCACCGCTGTCCCAGTCTCACTCTTCAGAGGGGATTTGCTGCACACAACCCTGTGGATCTGGGCCCTCCTCCCTTCCTTTCGTGGCGACCGAGGCTCTAATTAACCTCCTAATATCTTCAGCACCTCCTCAGTGTGTCTCTAGTCCGCCTCTGTGGATTCTCCCCACGTATCATCGCCTCTTCACACCGCAGGGTCGTGGTCCAGTGGGCCCCGGTCTCAGGGTGCTCTCCATTGGGGCGGGTGCCTTCTTCCGTGTCCCGTGTCCCACTCCTATATGGCACAGGTATGCGGCTGGCCCCCACCGGGCCCGGTCTCAGTGGCTGGAGCCTCCCGTTACCTCATGCTTCAGATCTTACCCAGGGGCCACCAAGGAATTGCCGCGACTATGCCCAGTGCAAGGGTTTCTCCCGAAGTGAGGTCCCCGCGGGGCCGCACGGCATGCACTCTGAGTCCCGCTGTCAGAGTTATGGGGCGGGACTCCGCAGTACACCGGGGATAGTCCTCCTCTTTCCCTCACCGCATTCAGTGCTGCCCACGGTTCCGCAGAGTTCCTCAGCCCCGTGCCGATCAAACGGGCGCTCGACGCCACCCTCAGCCAGGTGGATGCCGCGCCACACAGCACGAGCCAGCCGGGCGGCTCTGATACGGGTAAGCCCGCAGTGTGGGTTGTCAGGGTGTATTTACGTCCCGGGGGGGAGTCCCCCGGCCGTCCGACCCATCATATGGTCACTGGATCACCGGCCCACGTCGAAGCTCGTATTCAGCGTTGCGGCGTCTCCTAGTCCGGAGTTGCCGCCATCTTGGGTCGCGTTTCCTCGGAGTCCGTTCAGCCCGCTCCGGAGGAATTTCACTTGCTAGGAAGGCAGGTTGGCTTCTATTCTGCCGTCCTTTCAATTCAGGGGATGTTCCGATCTCCTTTTCTGTCCTCAGTGGTGTCGAGGGTCAGGATAATCTGGCAGGATTTGGTCGGGCCGGTAGAGCTGTCGAGTAACGCAGCTACCCAGCCATGGTGTTGTCCACGCCCCCCGAAGATGCATTTTCTTGACCAGATTGTGGTGCATGATAACAGTGGACCATAGCCAGAAAGTGGATATTGCAAGGAGTGGATGCCCACGAACAGAGAAAGAATCACTAGGAGCTATCTCAAAGTGGGTGTGTGGGCACAGAGATGCCATGTTACACATTCTTCAATACCATACAGTTGGCATTCTGAATCATGCTGCAATACAAAATGTGTGCATCAGGCACTTTTTGATCATAATCAGAACACAGAATAAAGTATATAGGCAAACATTTTCGGCTAAAAAACAATTTTCTTTTTTCAAAAGTGAATGAACACTAGTGTAAAATGTGTGGAATTCTTTTGAAAATTATCCAAACTAATATCTGAGTGAAAGTGAATTATGATTTTTTGTGAGATAAGCTAAAATTAGTGAAAATTCTAGAAACCATAGAATGGAATGGCATTTCCCTTCACCAATGGAAGCCATTTTAAATGAGTCTTTCAATGTATGCAGTAGTAGGTAGAGTGTATACCCTTATTCCTGATCGCTGTTTTGGTTAAATGTCAATGGTGTTGATGCCACACACAACAGTTGGCTCAATTGTCAGCATTTTGCAAGTGGCATCAGCCCCCCCTGTGTATTAGAAACTGATCAAAACCTGAGCTCACAGTATACTTGCAAATAAAAAAACACAGGAAAGGGCGAGGGGCAAGGCTGTTAGAAAACCAGTCACACTCAGTCCAAACGTCAATATGTTCATGGGTAGACTAAGAAAACTATGTCTTTTATCAAATCAATAACTATTTAGGGCCTGATTACGAATGCCCATCTTATTCCACGGGGGTAAGTGCTGGCCTCATTTCAATGAGATCCACAAGAAAATTGGTGGAACTCCAAGGGAATTGGGGAATTACCAGGAGAATCAGTTGTGGTACTCCCGATTCCAGAAGCAAAGCCTCATTTTTGAGGGGACATGAAGTTTGTCGGGGCAAATTGTGTTTGTAATGTCTTGCCTTACTCTTCATTTAATTGTTTCTTACTAACAGGTTAAATCTGGTTGGTCAATGCAGTCTCTTACTTTTCCCCAATTGGAAACTGACAAACTCCTTTAGAATATGGTGGAATCAGAGCTTTACCTAAATTGGCAAATCTCCTGATCTGTTATAGTCGTGCTTCCTCAGCCTCTTTAGAGTTGAGGAAATGCTTGGCTTGGGTTTTTATGACTGGGAAGCCTTGATCTGGTGACTTGACCATCACAAGGCCACAGGGTCATAGTGGCATTCTTCTAACCTAATTAAGATGGCGCTCCTGCCACTGTTTTTTATTGCCTGAGTCTGTCACACCTGGCATAGGGATCAGGGCAAGCAAAACAAACAACACTCCCTCAAGCACACCAGAGACCTTGTTTTTGTCTTTTTTTAAAGAAATATTTTCTTAGTGAATTTGTTTTAAAAAAACAAAAAAGGAATGACAAGAAAGCAAATCTAACATAGTGGCAGATCGACATTCATCTGTACATCAGCCACATAGACAGAGTCACTGCAAGGCATAGCCATCCTCACTAGAATTAACAATGCTGGAGGGGGTGTCTGTGTCTCTAAATATGGTGGGTGGTCCTTCGTCAGGAGAGGGGAAGCCAGGTCCTCTCCTGATTTGGTGGGCTTGTGGGGTATCTGCCAAATATTTAACAAGTTTCTAATATTGTGTCTGAGCGTCACAGGAGTTTGCACCTGAAATGGGATTAACAGCTCAAATGTAATCTGGACCTGGTTATTCAATCTTCCCTGTGCTTCACAGGATTCAGGAAGTAAAGTATGAACCAAAATATTTGAGTTAAACTGTTATTTTTATATGGATTATCATGGGAGTTTTTTTGTTGTGTACTCATCTCATACAGAATTCACAACAATGCACTAGATTTTTCCCTGTGACATACCAATAAGGCTGAAAAAGACTGAAACACTTAAGAGGTTGTTTATGCCCGCATTCTGAGGGGACATGTTGAGGCTGTACTGTTCCTGATGGAGCAAGACTTATAATGATTGGCATATCTTTATCCCTCCTTGTCTGGAGTGACCCAGTGGGCTGCAAGAAAAGGACTATAATGCAGAGTGGAGCGATTCCCAGTGGCTGAGCTGTTTGCAAGCATTCCACCCCTTGTTGGTTTGCTGTGGGTATTGATCATGATGACATACCTCCCCACGTCAGAATCTATGAAACCAAATAAATATCACTCTAAGTAAAAAATTGCTTAGTTTGTTCCCATATTCCTCAATACACGAAGATAACAATAAGTCAACCTAAGCTCTTCAGTGTGGTAGGACATTTCTGGGGATCACAGACACTCTTTTTTCCACTGAGCGTTATTTTCTTCTCTGGAAAACATAGCCTATGGTCGGTGATATTTGAATTGTTCACCAAGGAAAAGCTGTGGTCACAGTTTCCCGCCCATGACACCACTGGTTAGTTAGGTAAAGTACTGCTGTTTGCTGGATTCACGACTCAGTGTGTAATGTCTAAAAATACATTTGCTTTAATTATATTATTTGGGAAATATGTATATTTGTGACTCTTTATCAGCAACCTTGTTAGGGTGCGGTATTTATTTTTCAAAGCCCCCATTTCTCAGGAATTAGGGTCATACTTTGAGTCACTTTCTTTTTTCATGCTCACTGGGTTAAATTGGCTGAACAATAATTCCCTTCTTTTTTCTCCAATTCACGCCTGAGGTACTCATTAGGTGTTTGGCAGAACAATAAGTCCACAATTATTAGCAGGGCTCTTGCCCCGCAACATCTCAGCACTGTAGAAGCACAGAAGTCAAAGGCACACTGCCTGAAAGGGATAAGGGGCTGCCAAATCAGAGCTGCAGGGGCGACTCACCCACAATGCAGCACACACACATAAGAATAAGAGCACCTCAACATTGATAACAATGTGGTACAAACTGCAACACTTCCACAACAGAACACAGGACACAACTGGTGCCGCAGGTGTGTACAAAATGGCCAACCACATCTGGCATAGCAGGAAACTGTGAGATGACAATGTACGAGTACAACCTCACATCTGTGATGTAGTACAAATGTCCACTGTCCCGCATCAAATAGGCATCTCCTCACAAACAGTCACAATGTACATTGTCATGCAGTCTGTATGTAAACTCCGCCAATGCATCAACATACATGGAACACACTGTGAAACTGCATCTCCCCTTTACATTGCAGAGGGACAATCAACACCTCCTGCAGAGCAGACCCTACATCACGTCAGTGATGATGGAGACGACCCCCAGGACATCGACTACGACGAACTCCAACGGTTCATGGACAAC
Organism: Calotriton arnoldi; assembly: GCA_963921515.1. Taxonomy (NCBI): domain Eukaryota; kingdom Metazoa; phylum Chordata; class Amphibia; order Caudata; family Salamandridae; genus Calotriton; species Calotriton arnoldi. Next base: position 175,129 of record CAWUFW010013209.1, read on the forward strand.
CTCCGCACCCCACCTCCAGTAGCAGGGCAGCCCAGCGCCATCGAGGTGATTCCACCCCCTGCACAGACCACACAGCAGGAAGCACACACCACCACGTCTGGCTCCCAGCACCTCACCGAAGAACACATGGTGTTCCAACGCCGTGTGTTAGACTGCCAGAAGGAGCTGGCTGAACAGGTGCGGGTGGGGTTCGACCTCATGGCAGCCAAACTAGATGCCATACGTGGGTGTCTAAGTCCCATCAGGGACCACTTACAGTCCCTAACGGACACCCACAGTCTGACCCATGCCCTCCAACAATCCATGGCTGGCGTCGCTGGAGTCATGACTCGGAGACAACAACAACTGTCTAGTCAGAGTGGCTACAGCGATGTCATCCATGATTTGGGAAACATAAGGAGGGTCATGGAGAACATGGAGCGGATGCAGGCACAAAGAATGGCTACCACGGCTGCACACGAGAAAGCTGTAGATGGGATATTCCATGCCCTGCAGATCCTCATCATGGGAGTGATGCCACAAGACATTGCGCAGATGAATGCTGCTGCTACTTCTACATCCACATCTCCAGCCCCTGATGTGTCAGTGTCGCACAGTGCTGCAAACCAAACACCACCACCCACATGTGAGGCACATGAAACGTCACAGGACGAAGATGAGGATGAATCTGCCTCAGTGGTAAGGAGGAAGCAGTAGCATTCATCTCCGCCATATGGCTTGTTTCTGCTTGGGTCTGCCCTCTGCATCTTGCCCTGGAATAACACCTTCCACTGTCCTCCGACATACTCTGTGACACTAACCTTGGACCTCGACATGGACTGCCATTTCTTGTATGCTCAACAATGACACAGCAATCAGCCTACGGACTGGACTCTTCCCCGTCCGAGTAACTTGTCAATCCCTAAAGGACTCTGGCTGGCCCTCCACGGGGCAACATTGTAAAGTGTTGTCTGCATGGCCCAGTACTAAGACAGCCTCAACACTCCACTGAATGTGAATAATACATTCTAATACACACAGATGTGTCATGTCTATGAATAATCAAGTGTGAAAGCATGGACGAATGTAGGGGCAGTGATTCCCCCTTATGTCCATGTAGCTCATGTTGTGGGACTTGAGTCACAGGGTGCATCCCTGCATCATGGTGGTACATATTTGACCCCAAAAGAAGCCCTGTTGTCAATTGTAAGTCACAAATGACAGCCTATATGTAATGATTTGGGACACATGTGAAACGCTGATGAGTGGGATTCCGTACTATCTTTGACACACAGAAATGGCATTTCGAATACGTGACACCCTAAACAGCCCTCTGTACAGAGGTGACACACCCACCATCTATTTCCAATTAGTGAGATTGTTAGCACTACATGTTGCACTTACACTTGTCAGAGTGATGTGCTTTTACAGAGGAGTTACATGCACACAGGGAATGTGTGTTGTAATGAATTTATTTGCATATGCTGTGCCTGTGGTCATTTTGTACTGTCCCATGATTGCTAAGGACTGTGACAATGTGACGTGCTCATGTGAAGAAATTGTCAATGATGGTCTTCCTACGGGCTATTCCTGCTGCTGCTGCAGTGGGGTGTGGTCCACCTGCCTCATCTTCCTCATCATCGTCCGGTGCATCTGGCACTTGTAGCCATGGGGCATTGGTGCGTACACATATGTTGTGCAACACACAACATGCAATGATCATCTTGCACACGATGCCTGGGCTGTACAGGAGCCTTCCACCTGTGATGTCCAGACACCTGAAACGTGACTTCAACATGCCAAATGTGCGTTCCACGATGCCCCTGGTGCGTTTGTGGGCCGCATTGTACTGCCTCTGGGCCTGTGTGTTCGGAGCTTGGAGGGGTGTCATCATCCAAGGGCAGAGTGCATATCCTTGATCACCTGTGACAGTGCAGAGAGACATGAGTCAAAAGTTGGTTCTGCATGATGTGTTGGCAGGCTCACTAGTTCATTGGTGTGTGATATGTGTGACTTAGTGATTCCTGTTTGACAGGTACTGCTTGTAGCAAATGAGCGGCATCAATGTGTATTACGTAGCCTCACTGCTGCTCCTCCCTCCCCCGAGCCTATTTACTAGTGTGCGCAGCGCAGTTGCATCACTTGCACTCCTACGGGACACCATTGTCATGCCTGTCTGCGCATGTCCACAAGCCTGACAATGACACTGTGATGTTGTGCGTTGAAGGTGGGCGGCCACGTGTGTGTAGGCCTATGGTAAGGATAGGGCGGACACAGATGTAGAGTTCATGGCTGGCTGAACTCACGATGCGGTTGAGGGTAGAACTTTGGCCTATGCTGCGGTAATAGCGACACACACAACAGTTGGCATGTATGATCCCAGACCCCGAGCGCGCTTGCGCTCCTTCATTTATCCCTCCGGCCGAGCCCGCACTCCGGGGGCATGCTACATCGCAACATTGTCCATTGCGGGACGGGTGGCGCTGACACTACAACAGAGACACACGCATTAGTTACTTCCTTGGCAAGGCCAACACTTAGCAACGCCCAAAGCCCAGGGCTGATTATCCACACCCCTACGCTGGACTGTCGTACGCCAGCCCACTCCGCTTACGCTTACAGGGGGGTACGACACAGCTACATGTCCCAGGTCTTTCCCACTGCCTGAGGTGACATGGTTGCGTCCGCTGTACACAGCACAATGTCATATGGTAGGGCCCGGGGCCCTCATGCATACATAATGACCACACAGACACACTTAGATAGTTTGTGGAACTGGCTACGGGCACGTGCGCCCGGCCCCTTTTATTGCCAGGGTCACATGTCCAGTGACGCCTGTGCTGGATGGGTGTGGGGTGAGTGTAAGCCAGCCCTCAGGGAGTGGTTGGTGCTGGCAACAACTACAACAGTGATCAGACAATCACAAGTTCAAAGTTCAAACAGCAAGGGTCCATGACTTGAGCTGCACAGAGTTAGTGGCCCCGGATGCACTGCTGCCGGCACAGGCACACCGCCACGGGACGGTGACTTGCGGTGCACTGAGGTAGGGCCACGAGAGCTGAGCGGGTCCTCGTCGAAGGTGAATGTCGCAGAGTCTTTCGGGGGACAGTGGAAGGTGTTCTTCCAGGGCATGATGCAGAGGGCAGAACCAAGCAGAAACAGGCAATATGGAGGAGATGAATGCTACAGACTCATTTCTAACACCAAGTCAGTATCAGCTACATGATGATGAAGACAATCCCCAGGCCATAGACTCAGACGCCACCAAAGTTCAACCAGAGAGTGTCCATGAATTTCAGGGCACAGAGTCAGTGGCACCAGAGCTGAAAGGGGATGCAGTCTGCGATGAGGCCTGTACAATGGTATAAACTCTGCCATAATGAAATCAAGACTCAGTTCCAAATGTGTGACCTACTTGACCGCAGTGTAGGCCAGAGGCAGCGGTCAGCAGGGGCCCACAGCCACGTGTCGTTGGCTTGCGATGCACAGAGTTAGTGGCACCAGAGCAGTTGTTGGTAGTGTTCGATCACCTCCATAACGATGATCCTTTTTTCCTCCGGACTGAACCGCATCTTCCTCTTACTCCTCTCCTTGCGTACAATGATATGTACTCGGCCATTGAATAATCAAGATTCAGTTCCAAATGTGTGACCTACTGGACCGCAGTGTAGGCCGAAGGCAGTAGTCAGAAAGGGCCCACAGACACGTGTCGTTGGCTTGCGATGCACAGAGTTGGTGGCACCAGATCGAAGGGAGTACAGTGATATAAATGCTGCCATAAACATATGAACTCGGCCATCATGAAATCAAGACTCAGTTCCAAATGTGTGACCTACTGGACCGCAGTGTAGGCCGGAGGCAGCGGTGGAGTACATCAACGAGAAAGGAGTGCTGGGGGCCTGTGTCGCGGAGGCCGTGATGGTCTGAGGAGGCAGCCAAGGTTGCGGGCCTCGGGCTTGGAGCTTGCACCGGCACATGGTGGGCCCTCTTTGACACACGCCGGTGTTGGCAGGTGAGCAGTGAGGCCTGGTTGCACAGGGGCGGCCAAGACGGGTCTGGGGACCAGTGGCCTGGGGTGCAGCAGGCGCACAGGATCGCAGGCACCGCTGCTCACGGCGTCGGCCTCGTGGCGGGCTGAGAGGCACCGCCCTGGCAGACACGTTGGCCATTCCGGAAGAGAACAACGCCCAAAGCAACGGGTTTTTTATTCACACCCCTACGCTGGCCTGGCGTACGCCGGGCCAGCCCACTCCGCTCACGCTTACAGGGGGGGACGTAACAAGCTACATTTCCGCGATCTTCCCCACTGCCTGGGGTGACATGGTTGCGTCCACTGTCCACTACACTCCAAACACCAGCAGTATATGTCGACATGGACATGTCTGTGGTCTGCATACTGCAGTCTGGCCAGCACATCCACGCCACACTTGGCATTTTGTACATTCTCATTCATGGGTTACTTGCCTCCTTCGCACATGCCTGGTTCCCACCTCTCCCCACATTCTGCTATTGTGTGGCTGAGGTGCCATGCCGTTGATGGCTTGTGTAAATGGCTAGCCCAGGTTACCACAGTAAGTTGTGCTGTCGTGTCTGGTAGGTGGGCATGTTGTTTGGCATGTTGTATGTAAGTTTGTAACGTGGGCATTCCCAGAGTCGTGAGTTGCATGACTGTGGAGTTGAGGTGTGTGGTTTGTTCATTTGGTACTTACCAACGAGCAATGCATTCCCATAGGTGCCAGCCTCAAATAGCTGGTTGATGATGGACTGTCGGAAGATGAAGGAATCATGCACACTGCCTGGGTAGTTGGCGACAACATTGGTGAATAGTCCCAGGTGGTCCACTATTGCCTGCACATTGATGGAATGCGTGTGCTGCCTGTTGCGGTAATTGTGTGAAGTGGCGGCAGGGGGCACGAGGAGTACATGTGTGCAGTCGATTGTCCCCAACACGTGCAGGAAGCCAGCTATGGCGTAGAAGCCTTGCTTGGTCTCCAGCTGTTCCTGCGGAGTGTGGGGGAAGTGAAGGTACTGGGGTACCAAGCTGATGATGGCATCCAAGACAGGTGTGACGAACTTGGATAGGGCTGGCTATGAGACTCCTCCGACTCTGGCATTTGTTGGTTGGAAGGTACCAGAGGCCAACAGGTGCAGCACAGCCAGCAGCTTTGTCTGCGGAGGGATGTTGGTTGTCCGCTGTGTTGGTACCGTCAGCCTGTGGGCAATGATGGTCAGGATGCAGAGGATGGTTGTCCTTTTGAGCCTGTAGTGGGCAATGACATCTTCTGGTGTTAAGTCTGTGACGCTGGTGCGTTTTCTGAAGGTCCGCTGTCTTTGTCTGCGCTGCCTCTGTGGTAGTCCGGGGGGGGGACGTGGGGGTCCGGGGGGGTGGCGGGCCTGGGTGTGGTGGCGGTGGGTGTTGTGGCCCTCTTGGGGCTCCGAGCTGCATGATCAGAGGCTCCATGGCATCTGTTGTTCTTCAGGTGTGGCTCTGTTCTGGGCTCCCTTTTGTGGTGCAGGTTGTCGTCCGACTTAACACCAGGTAAGAGCAGGTGTTAAATCCCTGCTGCTAACGCGCCTTATCGCCTGTTTTGGGATTTTATCACCGATCTGGCTGGTCGTTGAGAATATTGGAAAGTGTTGTTTTCGCGGCTTTTTGCACAGAAACGCCTACTCTGCATCTCATTAGCGTTAGTTGCCGGTGTCATCCGTGGCGATGTTTTTTGCGGCTGTTATCGCATGTAAACTGGCAATATCGGCTGTTAGCACCAGCTTGTGAATAGGGCGATAAATCTATCGCCACTTTGGCTGCAATAACGTGCTGCTAACTCGCGATAAGTCTTTGAGAATATGCCCCATATATTTTTAATGGACCAAACAGCAACTCTTTGCATGCTAACCTCGGGCAAGGATTTGTTGTCACAGGTGGGTACTTGGTGCATATAATAAATTGAAGTCATTGCAATGTATGATTTTAACAAAGCTCTGCACATCGAAAAATATAGATTGAACATTTTCAAATGCATCTGATCATAGTGCAGAATTAAATAGTTTTGTTTCTGTTATTCTCTCTAAGTCTTGGGAACAAATTGCACAGGCTATGGCGCCAGTTCATAGCATATGAGATGAGCACCTGCCATAAAATATTAAATCCATTTCTGTTTGCAGCTACATGTTTGAGTTCAATATTTTGCTTCATAATTTTCAAAGTTCTTGCCCAACATTCTGCCAAACGGGAGGACAAAACACAAACTGTTACCTATCGTCCGAGCATAGATACATAATTTTGTTGTAGAAGGATTGTGCTGAGCACTAAAGGTAAGGTAGTCAAGAAGTGCTACATTGCAATGTGTTATAGACAAAATGTGCTCCGGCCAATTCTCCAGGAGCCTGATTTACAAATATTGTACTTTGACCTACACTTGTAATACTCCTCGGTTATTCTAGAATTCCAGCAGGAATATAGACATAAGCCAGGAGTAGTCCTGGCTTACTCTTCCAGGAGAAAGCTTTTATTACTGCAATAATAAGCCACACTGACTCGTAGAATTCTCTTTAAGATTTAAGACCCAGGAATTCAATGCTGTAGTGAGTGTTATGTTATGTTAAATGGATTTCTAAAGCGCATAGGTGCCCGAGGGCTTCCCAGCGCTAAGTGATTGAGCTGTGCAAGGGAAATAAGTATGTATGTTAAAAGTACTGCAGAAATAACTATGGGGCTCATTATGATGGCGGGCGGACATCAGTCCGCCCGCCATCATAACGGTGATGGTGATCCAGCGGGTTACTAGCAACGAGCATTCATACACCAGATACTTACTTGGGCCCATACATTCATACTACGCTAGCAATTTCCGCTGGTGGGTCAGTTGTACTCTTTATCAAAATCCCTGCTACCAATTACCTTCTGATTGAAGAGTAATGACTTACCAATGAATCCTTTGCTAATTGGGAAGTTTAAAATGAGTGACATTCATTACAATTCATAATCCTGAAATAATCACTGAGTCAGGAAGTTTTAAAATGTTTATCTAAAGATTTAGCAGAGTAAAGTACAGAACCACATGATTTTTAATCGTATATCAAGGATGAAGCATAATAATCAATTAGCATTCAATGACGGTCCCTCAGAAAGGAGAAGATAGAGACAGCAGTGCATCTAAGGGTTGCATTTATATTTACCTAAAAGTGCGAGTACCAAACCCCTTGGCCAAGGAGTTGGAAAAGATAGGACCCAGGAAGGATGAAGAGCAAAGACCTCCTCCAGGTTCAAGACAGGACCGGTGACCTCTCTACTAACGACGCCTGCGTCGTTCCCCTCTTTGATACTTGACTTCTCCTCGATTCTCCCGTGCCTCCCTTCTAATGGACTCCGCCGCCCTCTCCTCAGGACCTCTCTGGACAACGGTTCAGTCTGCAATCGATCAGCTTGTCGGTCTGGAGCTTCTGCCTCTCAGCGTCTAGTCTAAACTAATTAGCTAATTCTATATCTATTATACCCCTCTACGCCCATGTACCTCCCATTAATGTTGCCAGAATATGGGACCACTATTTCTGATTGGACGGGGACAGGGGGTTGATCCTCACACCATATTGATTTAGTTCAATTTCCTAAAGCCCATTGTTTTAAAATACCGCCCATCACATTTAATACATTTGCTTTATTTCCCACCCGTCTCACGACAAAGTTTATACATTCTTCATGTACATTGTTGCATATTAGTAGGGACATTCATGGGTACAGCAGTGTTGGCCATCAGGTCACGGCCTTGGACGATGTCCAGATTGACTTCATCCCTTTCTCTCTGGGCAGCCATGCAGGACGCATGCGCAGGATCATTGTCACACGAGTTTTCAGTTCACCAACCCCAGGCCCAAATTTACGAACTAATAAAAGTCAAAGAAGAAAATATTAAAATCACAAATAAATTGTTTCACTGTATACCCACTCTTTCTACTCTATTCCCATTTATTTATAAATTCTAACCCGCATTAGTACCGTTAGAATACCCTAGTTTAATTGCAACATGAGAGCAAGCTGTAGCACGTGAAAACATAAAGCAGCCATTTTAATGCACACTGCGCAGAAGCAAGAATTTCCCACCAAGCAAAGAAAGACGTCACACCACGTGATATGGTTGAGACATGCGCAGTAAAGTTCCCGCGCTTTAGCGGCCATTTTAGACTAGACAAGCGTTATTTGTTAGTTTAAACACGTAGGCAAACTTCCTTACTACTTATGTTTGTGTATGCAAGAGTTAGTATGAACAATACAAAGTTTAATATTTTAATACTGTGAGAAGATTGCATCCGAGCAAGTCTCATTTGTGAGTCCTTGCTCCATCAATCCCCTCTCTGATGGCGTTTCTGAGCCATCAAATACTATCCACAATCAGATGCCAACTTTTAACATAAAATAGTTTCATTTTCATTTTTACACTTTCTATTTTTCACATCCCCTTTCAGTTTCTTGTATAATTCACTTCTCAAATCTTCAAGTTCAATTTCATCAAACTTTCGCTTCCTTCCTTTTCCTGTCACATTATACGATCAATTCTTTCTACAACATTTGCACCATATTATTATTGACGATAGTATTATTGCTATCCCTGCTAAGGGTACTAATATTTGACCTATAAGTCCTTTCCCTACATTAGCAAACCAGGTACCAATTGACGTAATACTATTTGTCAATCTTTCCCATACACTATCAACTTCCAGTGGTTTAAGTTCTTTCTCAAGTTTAGTTATATTCTGTATATACGTTCCAATTTCTGCACTTTTATCAGGTATGTAAGTGCAACAGTGTTTCGTTTTCAATAATTTACAGACTCCACCTTCTTTTGCCAATATAATATCAAGAGCAAGTCGATTTTGCATAACCATAGATCTAATCGCAACCATCTCCGCATTAATCATTAGAAATCCTCCAGCAGTATCCGTTGATAAACGATCAACCACTGTAGATAATTTACATATTTTCCTCGAGTTCAGAATTATTCCCACTGAAGGTATCAATGCACCAAATATATCACCTACAATTTCTGAAAAACTAGCTCTTTTACTACGTGTTAATTCACCATTGTTTTCATTGCTCCCAGTGTTCCTTTTTACGTGGTATATCTTTGGAAATACTATTCCAAAATAACAACTTCCGTACCACCGTGCAGGAAGCCTAAAGTAAGCCTTATTCCCACACACATAATATATTCCAGGAAAAACTGAATCTGTTCCTCCTTTGAGTCCCCAACCTCCAAGAATTAAGAAATTATGTTCACATTCACTGGTACCGATGAAAACATTGTTATACTCAGTTTTTAACCTATGTAGACAAATTTTCCCTGTCTTTACAAAATCTAGAGCCATAGCAGCTTGAACCTTGCCAGGTGTGTAACTCCCTTCTTTTTCAGCCCAAGGTGGCAAACGAGCCTTATGCTCAGAAGCTTTCTTTTGAAAATCTTGTCTTCTATCTTCTACTAAGTTAAAAAATATCTTTTCTTCTTTATATAATGAACATGTTAGATTGCTTCTATGTGCATGTGTTATATCTATCGATTTCATTGTTAAGAAAAATTCTCCCATAAATTGTGCATCTTGACTACTAAGCACTGGGTTCATACTCTTTCGAATCGGAACCTCAGAAAATATCACATCTATATTGGAATAATAATACTGAAGTCTCCCTGTTCTATAAAATAAACTAGCTAATACACTACATGATATGCCATAAGTTAATGGCAAGTGATGATATGTTAATCCTTCTGCTACTGATTCGGGTAACTTCATACAAACATAACAATTACTAACTTCCATGGTATCTACATATTGAAACAATAATTTTGTGAAAACATTTAAACTAGTGTCATTATCAGCTATTTCATGATGAAATTCTGGTTCATTTTCTGCCTTTAGTTCTACTCTATTACTTTTCAAGTTCTCTGCCCTTTCCTTAGTTTCGTTGTTAATCTTTTTATCCATTATCATAAGGTAAGGAATTGCTACAATCAGAACTAACCATACTATAAGCACCATTACTAGACTACATATGCATACTGCACAGCATCTTTTACAACATTTCTGTTTTGATCTCCCAGTAACTCTATCATCAGACATTTTGGCAAGGAAGATTGCTCTTCTTATCTATTTTCTATTCTCTTTACGTTATCAAGGCGGTCTTGTTTCTTTCTCGTAAGTCAGTTCAGCACTTGTTCCTTCATGACCACTTTCACTTGACTCTGAGCTTTCGTAATCTTCAAGAATGATGTAAGTCCAATCAGGACCCTTGAATTTGTTATTCACAAGTTTCAGTCTTTTACTTCTTCTTTTCTCAGTTCTACTTTCTTGTCCTGTTTGGCTTGTTACTTCATTTACTTGATCTGGATCTTCACTTCTGGTTGTTATGTGGTATTTTACTCTTTTAATGACACTAGGCCAATGATCACCTTTTCTTGTTTCCTTTGTTTGTACTGTCTCTTTTTTTTCTTCTTCAGAAATTCTTTTATTTTCAGGTTTTAGCACAGTTTCGTTTTCTGCAATTACTGTTTCTCTTATTTGCTCTTTTTCAGGTCTGATTGGTTTCTCTTCAGCAGCTCCACTGTGAGTTTCTAATAACCGACCTTGTTCTTGATTTATTTCTTCATGTTCGTGTTTCTCGAGATCTTCTTCTTCTGTGTACTTTTCTGGATCTAACTGGTTCTGATCAGGGCTTATTGCACTTTGTACTTCTGCAGCCTGACTGGGTTCTTCTAAACCTGTCTGTCCCTGCTCAAAATTTGTTGGTTCATCGTTAATTTGAGCCCAGTTTTCTCTCCCTATCTGGTCCTGCTCAGGTTCTCTTATTGTGTCTTCTTCTTTTTCCTGAGCTGCTTCTTCTTCACCTATCTGATCTTCTTCAATTTCTTCCAAAATTGTTTGACTTCTTGTTCTGTGGTAAACTTCAGGAATTTCCACCACCGGTATCCAATCCTGACTTGTGCTCGGTTGTTCTTCTTCAGCTTCCCTTGAATCTCGAACCTGAGATTCTTCAGCTGGGCAACCTTCAGCTTCCTCAGTGATTGATGCTGACTGAGGAGTTTCTTCTTCAGGGTCTGGGACTCTTTTGGTGTGGCTTACATGAATCCAATTAGGAAATCCTGCACACTTCACTGCTGTGTTGGTGATCAGTATGACCTTACAAGTTTCGCCCCACCTGGGTGATAGACAGGTTTCTCTAGTGTGATTCTTCACTACCACCCAGTCACCGGGATTCAGATCATGTTCTTGTTCAGGCTGCCTGGAAACTGCGTCTTCTCCAACCTGGTGAGAGACAGAACTCACTAGGTCAGCCAATCCTTTGCAATAATCCAGAACCATATCATCAGATATATTCAGCAGTTTATTTGTGGGAACATGTGCTTGTCTCATTGCTCTTCCCATCATTATCTCGTGTGGACTCAATCCGGTATTTCTATCAGGAATGCTTCTGAGTCCCATTAAAACAAGTGGCAATGCATCCGGCCACTCTAATGATGTTGATGCACACATTTTTCCCAGTCTGGATTTTATTGTGCCATTCAATTGTTCAACCACTCCAGAAGCCTCTGGGCGATATGCACAGTGCAATTTTTGCTCAATTTGGAATGCTTCACAGATTATTTTAATAACTTCACTGTTAAAATGCTTTCCTCTATCTGATTCCAAAGTTACTGGGAAACCAAATCTAGGAATGAGTTCTCGTAGTAACAACTTTGCGACTGTAATACTGTCATTCCTTCTGGTAGGGTAAGCCTCCACCCATTTTGAAAACAGACACACTATGACAAGTACATATTTCAGCCCTCTACAGGGTGGTAACTGAATGAAATCAAATTGCAATCTTATAAATGGTCCCTCTGCCTTTCCAATTTTTCCAAACCCAATTATGGTTTTTCTTCCTGGATTATGCATTTGACAGGTTAAACATCTCTGGCAAAGACTCTCTGCTACAGCCCTGAACCTTGGATTGTACCAATTTTGTCTGAAGAGCCTAATCATTGCATCTCTCCCTATGTGTGTGTCTCCATGATACATCCTGGCCATTTGTGAAAGCAAACTATCGGGCATGACTGGTCTGCCATCGGCATAAATCCATACATCGTCGTCTGCCCTTTGGGAACATCCCATTTTAATCCATGTATTTCTTTCACTCTCATCAGCATCATCTTGCATTCTTTTTATATCATTCCATGTTTCAGGTGGCGCATACAGCATAAGTTGGCAGCTGATTCCCATTCTTTCCACCCTTTTATTGACTGACAATCTATTTTTGGCACAATGTTGAGCCACAAGATCTGCGTATCTGTTGCCGACTACCACCCAGTCATCTCCTGACTGGTGTGCGGCACATTTCACCACAGCCAATTCTTTTGGTGATTGTATTGCTTCCAGCAATTCCCTTACGAACTGTCCATTTTTAATGGGGGATCCTGAAGAAGTCATGAAATCCCTCTGCATCCATAGTTGGCCAAAATCATGCACAACCCCGTAACCATATTGGCTATCTGTAAATATAGTTACTTTTTGATTCCTCCCAATTTTGCAAGCCTTTATCAATGCAATCAATTCAGCTATTTGTGCAGATTTGACTCCTGGTAAATAGGATGCTTCAACTATTCCAGTTAATTCACACACTGCATAGGCAGCAGTTAGTTTACCATCTTCATGCCTTTGGCATGAACCATCAACAAACAGCTCCCTGTCTGGCTTCCTGAGGGGTAGTTCCTGAATATCAGGACGTGGTTTCGTGCATAACTCTGTGACTTGTAAACAATAATGTTCTTCTTCTTCGTCATCTTTAACTTCTTCATGATATGGGTCTGGTAGTAAGGTAGCAGGATTTACTATTGTGCACCTTACAATTGTCACATTTTCAGCACCTAGTATTATTCTTTCATATTTAGTCAGCCGACTGGGAGTAAGATGCTGAGTTCGGGTTCTTGTCAACAGAATCACAACCGCATGTGGAACAAACACTTTTACAGGGTGTCCCATTAGAATTGACTCACTTTGTTCAATGCTCAAACATGTAGCCGCCACTGCTTTTAAGCAGCCTGGCAACGCGGCTGCCACTGGGTCCAATGTAGCAGAAAAATATGCTATAGGACGTCTGTCTAAACCATGTCTCTGTGTTAGGACCGAAAGTGCACAATTTTCTCTCTCATGACAGAATAATGCAAATTTTCTTTTATAATCAGGCATGCCTAGGGCAGGTGCTGCACACAAAGCATTTCTCAATTTTACAAAAGCTCCTACGCTCTCATCATCCCACTCAACTGGGTCTTTTGCCTTCTTTTTCGTCATTTGAATTAATAGCTTTGCTAATAGAGAAAATCCTAGTATCCATTGTCGACAATAACCTACTATTCCTAGGAACATTCTCACTTCTTGTTGGGAGATAGGCATTTGCATTTTCTTTATTAATTTTATTCTTTCAGATGTTATTCTTCTTTTTCCCCTCTCAATCTGGTGTCCTAGATACTTAACTGCTGTGGTACAGAACTGCAACTTTTCAGGTGAAACTTTATGCCCTTCTTCAGCTAAATGATTTAACAATGCAATAGAGTCAACAACACAGTCCTCTCTGGTGTTAGATGCCACCAGTAAGTCGTCTAAAATACTGTACTAAGACTGAGCTTCCTGGCATCACTAGTTTCTCTAGGCACTTTTTCAATATCTGATTGAAGATGGAAGGACTCTCTGTGTACCCCTGAGGAACACGATTCCATACATAGACTTTGTTCTCAAATTTAAATGAAAAAAGATACTGGCTATCTGGGTGCAATGGTATTGAAAAGAATGCTTGGCATAAATCAATCACAGTAAACCATCCTGCACTCCAACGAATTTGGTATAGAATTACTGCAGGATTTGGCACTATAGGACAACAGGGTTCCACAATCTTGTTTATTTTGCGCAAGTCTTGAACAATCCTATACTTTCCACTAGGTTTCTTCAGACCCATGATTGGTGAGTTACAAGGGCTACTCATTACTTCTTTTAGTATTCCCTGTTTTACATTCTGTTAATTTCTTCAATGACTCCTGCCTTTACTTCTGCACTCATTGTGTATTGTCTGGTATTTGGGAAAATTGCACCTTCCTTTACCGTAATTTTAACTGGGTCTATTTCGGCCATTAGTCCTACTTCTTTTCCCGTGAAATCCCATACTATGGGGTTTACTGTAGTTTTTAATTCTTCTGGCAACTCGTCTTTTGTTATCAAAGAAAACATCTCATCTACGTCTGTACCTTGCTTTGCAATCATAAACTTATATACATGGTCTTCATCTGGGGTCTGAACTGCCACACCATCCGGTGTGCAGAAAATTGTGCAATTCATTTTGCATAACAAATCTCGGCCCAATACATTTACTGGACTGGAATCACATACTAGAAATTGATGCATTTCTCTAAAGTTTCCGATTTTTACTTCCATTGGTTCAGTAAGAGGTGTTCTAATCTTTCGATTAGCCACCCCCACAACTTGGATAGCTTCTCCAGAGAGAGGAAGGTCTGGGATGTCTGCTGTTCTCACAGTAGACCTGGTAGCACCAGTGTCCAAAAGGAAAGTAATATCATTACCTTTCACATTCCCTTCAACATATGGACCTGACTGATCTACCGGTAAGGATGCGCCAAGTACGCACTCCTTCTCCCCTCTCCTAGGCACCGTCATTGACTGTAGGAACAGAAATCGTCCTGTAAAAGAAATTGTGATGTTACATACTCATTCTTACCACTTCCTCCTTGATATCCGACGTCTGTACCGTGCTTTGCTCTGCTTACATTACCCTGTATAGGTGCAGGTGGCAACTTACTCTGAGGATTTACACCCTGCTGTGAGTCATTCTGTGTCTGTGGATTTAAATTTTGATTTGGGCCATTATTATTCCGAATATTTTTACATTCATCCTTCCAATGCCCCAATTTTCCGCATCCATGACAAGGAAATTTCTTTTTAGCCTCTTCTCTACTCATTCGTCCTCTCATTTTTCCACCATTCCCAGTGTCACCATTCGTTCCAGAATCTTTTCCTTGGTTATCACTTGGATTATCCAAATTAATTCCCTGTTTCTCGGCCATTTTTACCTGAGCCCACATTACCTTCTCCTGTAATTTCTTGTGCCTATCCTCAATGTCATCCCCACAATATTTTGCATACTTCAAAATTTCATCAATTGGTTTCCCCTGCCAGCACAGTATGTGCTGCTTAATCATCTGACAAATTTCTGGCTTTAGACCGTAAACAAATCGGTAGACAAACTGACTCATATTTTTATCTCCAATGTCCTCAAATCCACTATACTGTTTGAATACCTGCAATAAACGTTCATAGTAGGCATGTACCGATTCACTGGCTTCTTGGGTAGTTCTGTCTATTTTCACCCAATCTGTTTCTTTTGGTGGTATTTTCCCTTTCAGGTAAGTTATTACCTGCTGATACTTTTTCATTACATCATTTGACGGGGCACCTGTCTTTGGATCTCTAGGATACTCTTCACTTGGCCAATCAACTGTAATTTTACAATCTGTCCACAAATCGGCAGGTACCACTATGTCGAACAAACCATCCAAATCCTTCAATAATACTTTTGACACCTTCACAAACTTCTCAACCTGCTTGTACCATTCAATTGGCTTTTCTCTCAACTTTGGAAAATCATTCATAAATGACAAGATATCCTGTCTACTCCATGGAACATGAACATAACCTCCTCCAGGAACTTCTCGCATCGGGTACATTTGATCTGCTTTCCCTGTTTCCTTCATTAAATATTCAGAAGTTGTTCTACTGCATCGTGTCTCTTCTTTTTTCTTGGTCCATCTAACTTTCCATTTATCTAGGTCTCCCCATTTCTGTAAGACTGTCATTAATTCCTTTATTTGTAACTTTCTTCCGGAGGCATTCATGTTTTCTAAATCTTTGTCCGAAAAATCTGCTCTATAAGGTTTCTGTAGTACCTTTGACCTCCCTATTTCAATTCCCATCTGCAGAGCTAAATCTGATAATTTCTCATGGAATATTTTTACATTTCTGGTGATACTCCTGCACACGAACAATAGCTCTTCTTCATCGTAAGTATTTAGGCGATCTACCCCTACATTTCCTGCTATTATTTCTTCTAATTCGACCTTTAATTTATAAATGTCCATGATCTTTGGGGGTGAACTCTGTTTGTCTGATCCTTGTGCCCACCTTTCTAAGTCTTCTGGTGTTACTACTGTGGCACTTTTGGTTCCTGATGAAGTTACTATGTTTACATCTCTTGAGCAACCAGGTGTAGCTCTTCTGGGGGTACTATTTACAGATTCTCGAATGGGCAAGTCCATTAATGAAATCATAGATTCACAATCACTAAAGTGATCCTCAACCATTACTACTGCTTCCGGTTTAGGAATATTCACAGGTGTAGGCATAACTAAAGGTTTTGGGTAATTCCCTTTGTCACCATATAAGGGAACCTGGTTACAGGTATGGTTAGTAAATCAGGATGAACACTTAATTGTGTTACTTTCTGTATTAATTCTGCTCTGTTTTTATCTATGGCTTCCTTTTCTTTATCGTGAAGTACCCTACTAACTGGGGAATCATGCAATACTTGTGGTACCAATGGTGTCCTTAATAGGGGTGCACTTGGAGTGCATCCACTTGTCCCTTCCTGATATGGTGGCGGGTTCTTTAATATATCCTCCATAAATTCATCTTCGGAATCTCCAAATCTAGTCAAGTGTTTTGTCTTTTCTGTGCATTTGCTCCCTAATGGCTCATCTGCCATTAATATTGGATACAGATCCTCTGTAAGCATTGCTCTTCTCCACTGTTTCATCTGACCGTCCCTTGACTCATTTTGGTTCCTCGGGAAAAATCCTCGATAACCCCTATTACTTCTGGATCGGTCCCGTTCAAATGCCTCAGTTTCCCACTCCTCTAAGGCTTCGTATTGGGTTAATCTAGGTCTGGGTTCTAAGTCATTCATCCTCAATCTCAAATTTTGAAGAATTCTCCCATTGAAAGTGCCATTCTCGGGAAATGCTAATATTCCATCATGTTTGGTATATTCTATCCAATTCTCTAGCCATACACAAGTATGATAACCTCTTTCCATCATCATGAATGAAGCGGGAGTTTTAGCTGGTGGAATGATAATTCCTTCCCTAGTTTTGATTGGTTTATCCTTTTTAAAATAATTCTTAATCTTTTGCAAAAATGACATTTTTCTCTTCTCTCCATACATTTTGGGTAATTCTCGATGTATAAAATTATATTCTGCAAAACCTAGATATCTCCTATCCGGACGAGTTCCTGTTAAAGTTGGAACGCGTTTTAACATGCAATCTCCTATCCACTAGGATTTCAGCTTCTATGGTAACAACCAATCAAATGCCAGCTAACTTTTGTCTTTGAGCCAATCCTAGCGCGGCCTTTCTGTGACGTTTGTCTGGCAACCCCTCCTTTACAATCTGCGCTTTTTTCTGTCCCTCGCTGTTTCGACCAATCCCAGCGCGGCACCTGTGACGTCAGTACTACTCTCGACTACTGACCCCTCCTTTACAAGAGTCTTTCCACACCCGCTGTTTCAACCAATCCCAGCGCGGCACCTGTGACGTCAGCTCCCTCTCCGGCAACTGACCCTCCCTTTACAAAATCGTACGCAAATTTTCTCTACGTTTCTTATTAAAATTCAATAACAACATAAAACATTCGCTACCGTGTCAGTTTCTCTAAATTGAAAAAGATAGTTTCTCTCACACTTAGTAAAAACCTTTCCGTTTTACTAAACATACACTACGAGTAAAACCCTTCCGTTTACTCTTCACGCAAACTTTTAGAAATACCTGTTACTTCTTCAATGTTACCCTTTCTAGGTGATATAACATCAAATTTTACCAGCGTATTCCTTTGCTATTATTCACACGCATCGAGTCCCTAACAAGTACTGATAGCCCTGCTTAACTTTTCAGTACTATTTCTGCCTGACAGATAACCTCACTGCAGTATGGTTTCCACTTACCATCCGCTATTCAATTTTCCCCGGGGAATTCTGGACAACATAAAACAACTTTTCAACACACGGATGTTAGTTCATAAAAGTAAAACTCTCATTACCCAATTAACAAAGTAGAACCATCCTCTGATAACCAGAAAACTGATCCAGCGGGTTACTAGCAACGAGCATTCATACACCAGATACTTACTTGGGCCCATACATTCATACTACGCTAGCAATTTCCGCTGGTGGGTCAGTTGTACTCTTTATCAAAATCCCAGCTACCAATTACCTTCTGATTGACGAGTAATGACTTACCAATGAATCCTTTGCTAATTGGGAAGTTTAAAATGAGTGACATTCATTACAATTCATAATCCTGAAATAATCACTGAGTCAGGAAGTTTTAAAATGTTTATCTAAAGATTTAGCAGAGTAAAGTACAGAACCACATGATTTTTAATCATATATCAAGGATGAAGCATAATAATCAATTAGCATTCAATGACGGTCCCTCAGAAAGGAGAAGATAGAGACAGCAGCGCATCTAAGGGTTGCATTTATATTTACCTAAAAGTGCGAGTACCAAACCCCTTGGCCAAGGAGTTGGAAAAGATAGGACCCAGGAAGGATGAAGAGCAAAGACCTCCTCCAGGTTCAAGACAGGACCGGTGACCTCTCTACTAACGACACCTGCGTCGTTCCCCTCTCTGATACTTGACTTCTCCTCGATTCTCCCGTGCCTCCCTTCTAATGGACTCCGCCGCCCTCTCCTCAGGACCTCTCTGGACAACGGTTCAGTCTGCAATCGATCAGCTTGTCGGTCTGGAGCTTCTGCCTGTCAGCGTCTAGTCTAAACTAATTAGCTAATTCTATATCTATTATACCCCTCTACGCCCATGTACCTCCCATTAATGTTGCCAGAATATGGGACCACTATTTCTGATTGGACGGGGACAGGGGGTTGATCCTCACACCATATTGATTTAGTTCAATTTCCTAAAGCCCATTGTTTTAAAATACCGCCCATCACATTTAATACATTTGCTTTATTTCCCACCCGTCTCACGACAAAGTTTATACATTCTTCATGTACATTGTTGCATATTAGTAGGGACATTCATGGGTACAGCAGTGTTGGCCATCAGGTCACGGCCTTGGACGACGTCCAGGTTGACTTCATCCCTTTCTCTCTGGGCAGCCATGCAGGACGCATGCGCAGGATCATTGTCACACGAGTTTTCAGTTCACCAACCCCAGGCCCAAATTTACGAACTAATAAAAGTCAAAGAAGAAAATATTAAAATCACAAATAAATTGTTTCACTGTATACCCACTCTTTCTACTCTATTCCCATTTATTTATAAATTCTATCCCGCATTAGTAGCATTAGAATACCACAGTTTAATTGCAACATGAGAGCAAGCTGCAGCACGTGAAAACATAAAGCAGCCATTTTAATGCACACTGCGCAGAAGCAAGAATTTCCCACCAAGCAAAGAAAGACGTCACACCACGTGATATGGTTGAGACATGCGCAGTAAAGTTCCCGCGCTTTAGCGGTCATTTTAGAATAGACAAGCGTTATTTGTTAGTTTAAACATGTAGGCAAGCTTCCTTGCTACTTATGTTTGTATATGCAAGAGTTAGTATGAACAATACAAAGTTTAATATTTTAATACTGTGAGAAGATTGCATCCGAGCAAGTCTCATTTGTGAGTCCTTGCTCCATCAATGGGACCGCCCGCCAGATGTGCGGCGGTCCCACCAGTGCATCCTGGCCTTTTAACATTGCAGACGGTGCTGCTGGCTGCAGCACCGTCCGCAATGCTAAAAGAGCATGCACAGCATTTCCCTGCACCACGTGGCAGGCACCATGCAGTGCCTGCCACTTGGTGCATGGACCTGCAGGGGGTACCATGGGTACCCCCCCAGTGCACCCCCCCAACCCCCCCAGAGGGGGCCCGCAACGGGCCTCCAAAGCCAGTCTCCGCCTGTCTTTTTGCGGCGGGATATCCACCGCAAAAAGACAGGCTGAACGGCATATCATAATCACTACGGCGTTGCCTGTACGGCACTGCCGCAATGTTGCCCTGGTTCCGGGTTCCACGAGGCGGGTGGAAAAGGACCGCCTTGCGGAACCATGGCGGATGGTCTTTCCGTCCGCCACGGAACCTTTGTGATTCCCACCGCCATCCTAATTTGGCGGTGGGTAAATCTCATTCTGATGGCAGGAGGATCGCCACCGCTGGCCCGGCGGTGGCGGTCCTCCCGCCATCATAATGAGCCGCTATGTCTTTAACTTTTTCCTGAAACTAGATTCCACTTCTACAAATCTTAATTCATGTGGCAATGAGTTCCAAAGTTAGGTGCCCAATGTGAGAAGGATCTACCTCCCCATCTTGCTCTCTTAATTCTTGTGGTTCTGAGAAGGTGTTCTTGAGATGATCTTAGACTTCATTTGAGGACATATGGCACAACTATGCCTCTGATTTTAGATGGACCTCTGTTGTTTATTGCTTTATGGATCAAGCAAAGTGCCTTAAATTAGTAGTAAAGTTAGGTAAGGAACTCCAAATTATTCAGGGCAGAAAGCCCGCAGGGAAGGACAGCTATGAGGTCACAAATCACTGCTTGATGTTGCAAACTGATTATTAGTAAAGAGGTGACATTTAAAAGTTATACATCCTGCACCCTGCTAGTGAGCCCAGGTAGACTGTGAACTACCAACATTATCAATTAGAATGTCACAGCACAAGTCTTCTGCACTTAGGACCAAAGAATAAGCTGTGGCGTTCAATTAATATATTTCAGATGGGCATGGTGCTTATTACTTAATCACAAACGGCACAATGGCACATTTTGACACCAGATGCCAGCAGATTCGTAAACTGATAAGTTGTCAAATATAGTACATTCTGAAGGAGGTGCATTTCAAATACTCAAGTAGGATCCTACTTTCAGAGAATTAGGAGGCTTCACAAGATAAATATTTCATGCCAAGAAGGTTGCTCATAAAGATTAACACACATATACTGTATTCCCATGTAATATAATTAAAGCCAATAAATTTTTAGGAATCACCTTCTATCATGTGAATGATATAACATTCCCTGACCAAACAGAACATTACCATACTAACCTGGGGTGTCATGGTCAAGGATCTCCCAGCATCGTTGGTATTCAGTGTGCAGATAGTATATGATGGCTCCACCGTTGTATTTTCCAAAGATGGCATTAACTGCACAAAAAAAGAAAATTGATGACCTTCAGAGGTGTCCTGCCACCCTGAAAAGCATATACTGGCATATTTACATCTTTCATGTGCTGGAGAAATTGGGATAAAACTACACAGTCTTGTTCTTATAGAGATAATGAATTTTGCAACGCTGTACTATGTCATGATCATTATCTGCAGTAAAATAAGAAAAGATGATGGGTGCAATGTTAGCAAGAGTCTCACCCACTGGCAATTACTCCCATCCACTTTATAGACATGTATTTTGCCAGCTGCCCCACTCTACTAGGAAGGGCAGACATGTGCAAAACATTCAAGGTACTGCTCCAGTAGGAACAGTCCAGTCTTAACTGTCAAGCCACATCCCCTCTGAATGGAAACACCAGCAACCACAGAATGGTTTAAGCCCTGTTCAGTCTCTTTAGTATGTCAGAGGAAAATATTTAGTGCATCGGTGTGAATTTTGTTTGAGAAAAGTGCACAACAAAAGCACTCATGATAAATATATATAACAAGCATTGGTAATGTATCGGTTTCGCCAATGTAATGAACAATAAGCTGTTTTTATCAATCACCGTCCTGGCAGAAGGAAAGAGCTCCCTTACAAGTATCACAGGAGTGGTGAGGATGTGACACAGCGGCCAGAGCTGCTGACTCGAGAGCTGGGGATCCCGGATCGAGTCTCTGCGGTGCAACATCCTGTGATTCTGGGCAAAAATCTCACTGGGTGCCCCCCCAAGCACCCAAAAATTGCTCTAAGGGATGCCGATTCTCTCTCGTGCTTGCCAACTTACTGTTGGCGAGCCACGCGTGAGTAAAAACTCTACCACGCGGCAGTTGGTGGAATTTGGCCTGAACTCCAAATAACACGGAGTGGCCAAATATCAGCCAACTACACCTGCGGAGTGGAATTTATCGCCCATCCTTAATAAAATGCTCCTCAAACATGTAGTAGTTTATATGCTAATGGAAAGCTATTCACAGTGTGTGGGATTAAATAATTTACATACCCTGTTAAATATGGAGCACTTTCCTCTGCTCCTCACAATTGTAAATAGTTGGATGTACATTTCTAATGTGGCGAAATGCCTGGATAAGGTTTAGGATTACACAGAAATCCATGTATTATCACTGCATTTTTCGAGCTTCCTTATTAATCCCAGCGTAATATTCCCTTTCCTGGATGAACCGTAAATTCACAACAGTAGAAAAATGTACTGCCAGATTTTAGCTAGAGTAATTTACACTTCAGAAACTCCACTAATCCTGAGAATCAGGATGTATAATTTTGAACCACAAGTATCTATTGTTACATACACCTCAGGTGCACTTAAGTGCTCAAAAATGTGTGTGAAGAGGGATCAATAAGCTTGATGTTTTCAATAGCAAGGTGAAACCCTTGGCAATTAGTGTACAACTATTTTAGAAAGTGTGAGAGTAAATTTAAAGTATGGCCTTTTAATTACATGCATTTCAAGCTCAGAAAAGTCCATAAACTTCATAATCAAAAAGGCATTCTCTCTGGGAAAAGTCCACAGATGCACTAATTAATTATTGGTAGACTTCATACTTCTATGAGATGTACCATCATTGGAGACCATGAAGGCAAGACAGAACCACAGCACCACCTGACATCCTCAAGCACTGATTATCAAGCTTGTGATAGCAGGAAGGGAGAGTGGGAATTAAGGGATGAGAAAGTGTAGACAAAACAATGAATATTACTGGACAAATGATTGGCCTATTACCTCCTCAACCCTAGCTCGCCCCACTCCTTACTTTCATGGGGATATACCAAAGCACAAGCCTATGGGCTGATTGTCCAGAAAGCACACAGTCTATTCCTTACTCACATGAAGGTATGTCAAAGTGGAAGCCTATGAACTAATCGCCTAGTAAGCACACCGACCAACCAGGCAATGGAAGATGTTCCATTGAAAAGAACACCAAAGCAAAATTAGAAAGTGTGCAGTAGCAAGCAACCTAAATGGAAAAGACTAAATATCATTTAACATCCCCAGCCAACTCACAGAGGGAAATAGTGCAACATTAGGCTGGAGAGAGGCCCGACCATGGTTAGATCACTTAGGCATGCAAAAAAAAGCATACAACGAAGGAGTCAAGGTATAGGAGCAGGGACACAGCGCCGCAACATTGAGCTGAACGCAGTCTGGCACAAAACAGCAAGTGAAGCCAGGGCCAAAATCCCAAGGCCTGAATTAACCACATAATGCCATCTAAAAAAAAGGAGACATCACTAGATGGCAAACCTGACAGCAAAAGAAGAGATTCCAAGAAGGAAGTAGGAAATAAGAGAAAACTAATACAGGCGGCTTAAAGATGACAAAGAC
This sequence comes from Calotriton arnoldi, assembly GCA_963921515.1. NCBI lineage: Eukaryota > Metazoa > Chordata > Amphibia > Caudata > Salamandridae > Calotriton > Calotriton arnoldi. Next base: position 198,698 of record CAWUFW010013209.1, read on the forward strand.
AAAAGGCCCAAGAATCAGATGCTCCAAATCCACCCCTGATGGAGGCACAAAGAGAGGCACCAGCCCAGACCAGAAGCAAAGTAAGTGATAGACTGCAGGAGGCCAAAGAAAGAATCTACAGAGAAGCATTCACTATGGCTGATAGCCACCTGTGTGTATGCCAACAAGAAACCCCAAGCCAAGTCAGTGCTTTAAACAGGAAACACAGCAAGGAGTGGATGAAGTCCTCACCAAGCAACAAATACTCAAGACACTGAACCGAAGCAACCGACCAAAAATAGCTTTGAACCACACAATAGGCAGCCCATCAAGAGAATCAAGAGAGCAGAAGACCCCCTGCAATCCAAAAGACCGCAGTCAGAGTCCCAAAGGACCCCCTGCTTCAAACCAAAGACACAGACAAAGAATCAGGCCCAGAATAAACAAGCACACAGCCACATTGCCAAGGCAGCAGGAAGACTAGAAGGTAAGAGCAGGAGAGAAGGCTAAGATAAAGTCAGATACACAATACCACACTGCCACACAACTGACATATAGGAGATGCGACAGAGCAGACAAGCAAGGGAGAGGATCACCTGAAGGGACCAGACCTTACCACACACCATAGCTGAGATGTCAAGAAAGGTGGAAAAAACTTGGCAGGAATTTCTGCAGAAGTTCCATATACTAGGGAGAAGCCAACAGAAAAGAATCCAACAATGCCGGAAGCCACAGAAAAGCCCATCAAGCCTGAGAAGGAACAGGATGCAGCCCAAAACCTAGACTAAAACCCAAGAACCCAAAAGAAGTGGAAGGGTGGACATTCAGGCTAATCACGGACAGCCCCCAGTCTGGAACCGGAAAGCCCCAAGCCCAAAAAGAAACTCAAGCGGCAGCCTAAAATTGCCCAAGTCAGCATCCTGTCCCTAACTGATCAGCTCTGAAGGAAGCAGGAGACAAAGAGAGGGACTAAAGAAACAAGAAAACAAGAGAAGGGCTACAAGGACAGCAGCACACCCCCCAGAAGAGTGCAAAATGGGAAATAGAGGAGTCCAAGCCGCAACAGCCACCACAGTCCCCACATAGCTCAGGCCAAGTAAGAGCAACAGAGAGCTCAGAGAACTTAGGAGCAGGCAAATTGAAAGGTGAGCAGCCAACATGATTTCCAAAGTAATGAAACTTCAATGGAGGCAAAGGGAGGCACCTAAAGTCAGAGATACCCACCAAACCTACCCAGCTCAGAAGGCCCCAGAAGGCAACTGGCAGTTGACTTGGATGAAGGAAAGCCTAATGACAAGACAAAGAACCGTCAAGTTACTGCTGCCCGCTCTACTGGTGGAGAATCAGAGGGCCAGTTGTTGTTTACCTGTGAGAAGGACGAGGCACTAAAAGGAAATGATATCAACGCATGCTTGGCTAAGGTTTTTGCCTGGTTCAGGCAAAATCAATTGCTGTGCAATTCAGACAAGTCTGAAATCATTTTCTTTGGACATACTCCTGGAGACGAATGGTGCCAATGGTGGCCACAGAATTTGTCCCCCCCAGTAAGCCCAGTCACCACCGTAAAAAACCTTGGGGTGAAACTGGACTCTGAAATGTGCATGAAGTCCCAGGTCCAATCTGTGGCCGGCACTTGTTTTGGGTTATTAAAAATGATGAGGAATTTCCTCCCCTTGCTCCCTATCCCACATAGGAAAACTGTGGTCCAAGCCTTGATTACGTCAAGGCTGGATTATGTCAACGTGTTGTACTTGGGCCTTCCGGATTATTTACTTGGCCGCCTTCAGGTGTTTCAAAATGCGGCGGCAAGGGCCGTACTTATGGTCGGTCCCAGGACACACATGACCGCCCACTTAAAGTCCCTGCACTGGCTTTCAGTGAAAAAAAGGGTAAGTTTTAAAGCCCTGGTGCTGACTTTCAAGGCCCTTCACAACATCGGGGCCCCCTACATCAGGAATAAAATTCAGCCCTATAAACCGTCCAGAACCCTGCGGTCGTCGACCCAGCAACTGACGATCGTGCCAAAGTTCTTTCGCTCACATAAGGGGGGACGCTCCTTTCAGGTGGCAGCTGCGAAGTTGTGGAACAGTCTACCACTTTCCCTTAGACAGGAACAGGACCTCCTTAGCTTTAGGCGAATCTTAAAAACCTGGCTCTTCCAACAGTAGTAGAGACGTTATGCTGTTATGTTTCCTAATGCTCTGCCTAAGGGTCAAGACAGCGCCGGGACACTCCCTGGAGTAGCCGCGCGCTCCACAAATACCCTGTAACATAACATAACAACAAAAGCAAGAGAGCAGAAGACAGAAGGCAGATCAGAACAAGCATTTACGGAGACAAAGAAAAAAAAATTGTTGTAGCTGCCCACACCAGGGGAGAAACACAAAGTCAAAGACCAAAATGTGAAGCTTCAAGCCAAGCAGTAAGCCAGGGAAGGCCAAGGTCAATGCTAGAATAAGCTTTACCCACCTCCCCCCAGCTAAGAAGAGAGGCAGGAGCACAAAAGAGGACCCAAGAATGGGTCAGGCCTCACTGGTCAAAGGTGCCTGTCCCACCTAACACTTCTCATTCCGCTCATTCCAGCCCTGCAGGTACCACCCACAACACATATTTCACACTCAACCATGCTCACCCGACACCCATCTCTCCCTATCTTGCTGCCTCCTTGACAGACACTTTCTCCACAAACCTGCAACTGAAATCTGGGACCTGCTGCACCATCACACGCCAGACCTGCTCTTCCAGATAGAAACCTGGCTGGCTCCCACATCGGCTCCCAACATTGCCACAGCTATTCCCCTGAATACAAGGTCATAAGACAGGACAAAACTAACAGGACTAACAGACATGGAGGAGGACTCACCATCATCTTCAAAGAGCATATCCAGTGCTCCACTACCGCGGCTAGCACCAACAGCAACATGGAACAGCTGACCTTCAAACTCCACATCACCGCCAACTACATCCTGAACAGCAACCTCATCTCCTGAAACCCCAGACCCAAACCCAACTTCATAAGCACAATGCGGACTTCATCATTGTCCCTGATTCTCAACACCAGCCCCTTCAACTTCCTCGAGGAACTCAACCTAAGAGACCCACCCACCCCTAACACAGCCAACCTCCTGGATGACCTGACAAACCTCAGACCCACCCAGTGAGTGAATGGACCCACCCACGCTGCCGACCCCTACTGGACCCCATCTTCACCAACTTCAGCAAAATCACAGAGGACAAGCCCACACCCATCACTTGGAACGACTACACCCTTGTCCATTTAATCTTACCCATCCCTCACCACTGCAGAAATGCCATCACCATATCCTCACGATGGGTTTGAAAGAAGGTCTCTGAAGAATCCCTGACCTCGGAGCTCCTACACCATAGACTGCAACACCTCAACAACCTCCCTAGAACAATCTCCAACTTTAATGCCTAGATTACCTCCTGCGTAGACACCATTGCATGCTTTAAGTTACCACTGCCACCAGAACCAGGCCACAGATGAAATGAAATGAAAAGTGGTATTTATAAAGCGCTAACTGCCACTCCGAAAGGAGCATCCTGGCGCTGTTACGGATGTGAGCGGCTTCTTTGAGGTTCTTAGATGAGTGAGAGGCAGAGTTCATCTGAAGCTCCGAAAATCCAAGTTTTTAGTGCCTTCCTATATTGTGCCTCAGATTTATGCATTCTCAGATGTAATGGCAATAGGTTCCAAGCTCTGGTACCTAATACAGCCACTGTTTTTCCTCCCCTGGTTTTGCATCTAAAACTAGGAGGTCTGAGTAGGTTGGCTGATGATGACCTGAGAGATCTGGTTGTACTATAAGGGGTGAATCTTGAAACAAGGTATTTTGGTCCTACTTTGAGTGAGGCTCTGAAGGTGATAAGTAGAATCTTGAAGAGTATTCTCTTATGTAGCGGGAGCCAATGAAGAGTTTTTAGGGCTGCCAATGCGGAGGACCTTCGTGGTAGTTTCAAGACCAGCCGCGCCGCTGCATGTTGGACTACTTGGAGTCTTTTTAATGTTTGTTTGTTGGCTCCTGCCAGGAGGCTGTTGCAGTAGTCGAGTCGTGCCAGGATCAGGGCGACTGCTACTGATTTCCTTGCTGCGAGTGGAAGTAGATCAATAAATTTTTTCAAAGATTTTATAAGGCTGAAGCAGGTCCCAGCTACTGTTAGTGCGTGTGGTTTGAAGCCGAGAGCGGAGTCAAACTGCACTCCCAGGTTTCTTGCCACCGTAACCGTCTCAGGTGGAGGTGACATACCTTCTGGCCACCACTCGTCTGGCGAAAAAGAGACCTCTTTCCCTATTGGTAGGACTGTTGGTAATCAGAAGAGCTTAAAGTCGCCAAGCGCTATTGCAAGTAGCTAGAAGGCAGATCGAGGCAAAGCCAGGATGACACTGAAAAAACAACTACATAGCCCTCAGACAGTACCACCAACAAATCAAATTCACCAAAGGCTCGATTACCCACTGTTCGCATGGAAAGCAGCACTAGCAGCGCCAAGGAAATTGTTGCCCTTCCGAAAGATTTCACCTCTCTGGCGGCACAAGACCTCAGCACCCAGGTGTCCCTCACCTTCAGCAGCAAGCTCTTTAACATCTACCACAACTTTGGGCCCCTAACAGACCTCTACACCCTTGCAGTCACCCTACTGTCACTTACAATGCCCAGAGGACCACTCTGACCACCTGCCCCGCCATCACCATTCAAGCAACCATAGCGACCATGCACGCCATACACTCTGGAGCACAATCACACCCATGCCCTCCTAAGGTGTTTACTAAAGGACTAGACTTCATCAGCTCAGCCGTCACCATGATCTGAATGACTTGATGAATGCAGCCACTTTCCCGATGCATGGCAACACACCATCATTCTCCATCTTTTAAAGAATCTGTCACTGAACCCTAAGATACTAGCTAACTACTGGCCTATATCCCTGCTACCTTTCCCAACGAATGTCATAGAGAACAGAATGAAGAAACATCTAGCTGCTGGACTCAACAACAACCTTCTTTTGACCATCCTATCCTACTTCAGACCTAACCACAGCACTGAAACCATCCTCATCGCCACCATAGGCGACATCCTACTGATCATGAACAGAGGAGACATTGCTGCCCTCATCCCTCTGGATCTTTGCACTGCCTTTGATTTCCTCTCCCAACCCATCCTCATTCAACACATACACGCCGCAGGCATTCATAGATTAGTGCTCTGCTGAATCTGCTCTTTCCTCACAGGCCACACCCAGTTGGTCAGCCTTCCTCCTTTCACCGTGGCAGCTGACAAACACATCTGCGAAGGGCCACATGGATCTTGCGCAGTCCCACACTGTTAACGCTTACATGGCCCCACTCCCCTGCATCATTTGTGCCGACGGAATCAATCTTATATCCTACGCAGATGACATCATGCTCATCCTCTTCCTCTCCGAGAAAACATTGAACACCAAACCCAACTTTCTCACCTGCATGTCTGAGGTCTCCAGATGGATGAAAAACAACTGCCTCAAGCTCAACAAAGACAAGACAGAAGTAGTCATCTTTGGCAAAGACACTCAGCTATGGGACTCCACCTTGTGAGCTGCCGTTCTTTGACATACACTCACCCCCAAACACCTATATTAGGAACCTCAGAATTGTAGTCGACAACCAGTTCACCAAGTCAATGCAGTCTGAGCCTCCTGAGTCCACACACTCAGATGCTCAAGATGATTTTCAAAAAGCTTCCCTTTAAACCTCGTAGAACCATAACCCCGGCCCGCATCACCAGCAAGGAGGACTACGGCAACACACTCTATGTAGGAGTCAAAACACAAATGACCAGAAGACTCCAGGCCATACAGAACTCAGCTGCCACACCCACACCCCCCACCTGTACTCAGATCACCAACCACCTCAAAGACCTCCACTGGCTCCCCATCCAGAAATGGGTACTCTTCATACTCCTCATTCACACATGCAAAGCCTTGCACAACATTGGCCCCACCTACCTCAACAATTGCATTAACTTACACATTCCTACCCGATACCTCCACTGAACCTGACCCCTACTAGTACATATTTCCTTTATATGCAGAACCTAACCTGGAGGCCATGCCTTCACATACCTCAATCCCATAGGAGGGAACAACCTATCTCTGCACATCAGAGCCGCCCTTTAGATCTCGAATTTTGCAAGAAACTGAAGACATGGCTCTTTCCATCGTCTTGGCCCACGCCGACCCTGCTTTTCAGTGGCAGGATACCCTCCAGGATGTGTTATATGCTCTACAAAAACCCATAACATAATGTAATATATTCCCCATACCCAAGACTGGGCCAAGTTCAAACCAGAGTAGTCGAAGCGCCACATTCCCCACCATCTTAGACTGAACCAGAAAACTGAAGTAACAGGAAACAGGGAAATGCATCAAAGGGAACCAATAAATCTGGGGAAGGCCAGGACCTCTGCGAGAACCAGTCCTACATACATTCAATGCCCAGCAAGTAGGTAGGAGCAGAGAAGAGGACCCCAGACAGGGCACAGACCTCCCAGGTCCAAACAAGAGAAAGCCAAAGGCCCATGTTTCCAAGTGGTCAAGAAAAATGGGTCAAGGCAACTCTGCACAGGGAATTAATGTTTAAAATGGCACAGACAACTAAATCAGAAAGAAGACCTAGAGCCAGCAACCAGCAACAAGCCCAGAAGGAAGAAAAGGAGACATGGCAGCAGACTCTAAGCAGGGGACCCAAGATAACCTGTGACATCTGCACAGTCAAGCCAAAAAGGAAGCAAGAGAAAGCTGACCACCAGCAGAAAAAACCCAAAGACAGACAAGCCCAGCAGGTAGGCAGGGGCATAAGACATGCAAACAAAGGGGAATAAGAACTAGAGGGCTACAGCTCAGAAGCATCAAGTCATGCAAGGTGTACAGAATGAGATCAAGATAACCCCAGATGCAATATTTAGAAATGAAAAGCTAAAGGACATAATGAAAGCAATTTATATCAACAATTCTGTATGGGTAAAACTAGAGAGTTTCTGTACTTGGATATCTGGCAGCTGTGTTAATTGGACAACTAGAATATTTCCAACACACATTTTAAGTGACTAAGCTCACAGATTGAAGACCTGCACAACAGAAAAAAGTTAAACCTTGAGTTCATGTATTTCCTGCTACACAATCCAAAGTACACACTATCTTTTTTTCTTTCTATTTTGCTATGTCAATGGAGCAATACAAGACTGGTCAATCTGAAATTATTTCATCAGCAATCTGAATACATCTCATGTAATATCCGAGTTCAAATGTGGATGCACATTGATCTCAAAGGTCAGACAATATGAGTTTTATCAATTTTGTGACAATGGATAATTTCTGATAAAGCATACGAAAACTGATGGGTGAGGTGCTTGAATTAATCTTAGCCCTGGTAATTACTCAGGGCTGCATCTCAGTTTATTGTTTATTTACCCACAATGCCTCCTCAGATTAGACCCAGCCAAATGCAGATCAGCCTTGATATTGCTCCAATAGGAGCAGTCCAACTTGAACTGTCAAACCACGGACTCTCGAAACAGAACACAAGCAACACAAGACTGGTTTCACCCTAGTTGGGGCTCGTAGGTTGGTTGCAGCTTGGTTTCAGTGGCAAACTGAGCAAGGGACCCATGCCTGGACATGCAAATCGCGTTTACCGTGATGCACTGAAGTATGCAAAAAGTGATGGGTGGGATGCGTGAATTAATCTTAGCCACTGACAATTACACAGAGTGCATAGAAGTCCATCGTTTTGTTGCTCACAGTGCTACCTCAAATTGGAATGGACAGGCATATGCCAATTAACCTTCATCCTGGTCCAACCGGAACAGTCATGCCCAAACTGCCAATCCAGGTCCTGAGTAATTACCAGTGGCTGAGATTAATTAAAGCATCCCACCCATCACTTTTTTGTAATTTAAGATGAGACAATTATGGGTGCACCTATGGAAAGGACTGCCAAAATATATTTCTCCATTAATATGTATAAAGACATACACAAGTTTATAATAAATGATATTTCAAACCTGAAATTGGAGGTAAATGTTTCAAAAAAACATACATCCTTCTTCCCTCACTAAGATGTGTTTGTCAGGAGGCAGAGATCAAAACCTTGGGAAGCAACACATTTTGAAATGAGGCCCTCATTCTTATACATAAAACTGTTTTATGTGGTGCATCACTGAGAGAAGAGATTGAATTGTCACAGCACCACCATTTATTTTACTAATGAATTGAATTTGAAATGAAACAGTTAACATTGTTTTATTTTTTTTTAATGTTGTTTATTAATTTTCCAAGATAATATAGGTCATATACAATTTGACAAAGACAGAAATTTGACATATAGAAACAGAATCCCTTTGAAGAGGTAGTCTGTCATATCAGCCCATGGCTGTAGAAGCAAATGAAGAGAGAAAAAATGAAGTACAAACAGTACAACTTCAGCATTATCATGTTCCCCACAGCAAGCTAGGGTAAAATTACAGCCATCATAATAATAATAACCATTGCATTTCCTATATGTGGGGTAGGGGGCAGAGGGGTGAGGAACGCCAGGGGACAGCAGTACAATCCCAGAGAGGAGGAGAAAAATCACACCAAACCATTGAAATGTATGATATACAATCCTTACAGAGGGTTGCAACTCCTCGGCCACTGACTTCCAATAAGTCCTACCCGGACCTCCCATATCATGTATGGCTGATGGGCAAGGGTGTGTCAGTGATCTCCGCGAGCAGCCCAGGGGGCGACCGGGCAGCAGCCTGCATAGGTAGGCCAGTAGAGCCCTCCTCTGATGATCTATCCTCGGAGTCACCCTCTCCCTCAGTCTCACGACTGTATAATTTCGTAATCATGCTGCACCAGATTTCAATGTCTCGCACTGCGTTATTATCGGCACAGACTTTTCAGAGCCTGCACTCCTCAGCTATTGTGCATTCTAGAAGATCAGACACCCATCAAGTCTGTGTCAGGGCTGTCGGGTTCACCCAGTGTATTGCTTTACGCCTGCGGGCAAGAGTAAACCCCAGCTGGGCAAATTTGTACTACATTTTTTTCCCTTCTTAGGAAGAGGCAACAATCCCAGTAAACAATGACTTATCATTAGGTCGGCATTCACATGCATTACTCTGCGTATCTCATTCAGTAACGCATTCCAAAAGGGGCGGAGTAGTGGGCAATTTCAGGTAACATGGCCGAAATCCGCCGGGACTACAGCACAGCAAGTGAATCCCTCAGACTTCTCCGGGTAGACTCTATGTAGGCGTAGCGGCGTCAGGTGGGGACTCGAGAGAAAAATACTTTTATTTGATTTGTTAAAATCATAAAAGGGTGGAACATACCACCATGTGGTAAACAACGTCATATAAAGTGAAACATGACCCCGTGTGCTAGGCAACATTGCACAAATGTACATAATGAGTAAAAACAGGAAAAGCAGTTTAAAAAGGCGAGACATGCCCCCGAGTCCTGGTCAACTTTACGCATGTGTACATGCTAAATAAAACCAGTAAAACAGTTTTAAAAAGGGGAAGGATGGCCCTCACATTAGAAGATTGGAGCCGACAAACGACTGTTATGACAAGGATGCAGCACGCGTTAAAACTTGTGCTTGAGTGAGCGTGTCTGTTCCCCCTGTCTCAAATAAAGTGCTTAAAGTGACATAGAATAAAAGGGAAGAGGGAGGAGAGGAAGTTGCAAAGAGCATCAAGAAAGATCTGGGTCCGGCTGCAATAAATCCCTATTTCCCAGTTCCTGTTTTGCTGCAGCCTTCTTTTCGAGCTCTTGAGCTGCAAATGTCAGGAATGTAATCGTTTTGTAGGAAAGTTTGATCGAGGAGCCACTGAGGCATTTTATCACGGCCGCTTTGCAGGTCCTGACTTGTGTTTCTCTTAGCATTGGCCTCAGAAGGATCTTCCTTAAGTTGAGTAAGGCCGGGCAGATGCATATTAGATGTAATAGCGACTCTTCTCCCTTGTCACAGAGGCGACAATCCAGAGATGGCCAAGTCCGTAACCATTTTGGGGTGAGATCTTTCATCGGAAACCACCCCAATCTCAATAAACTTAGTTTCCTCTTGTAGTGATCTCTGAAGCATTCTTGTAAATAGGATTGTTGTTTCAGTTGTTTGTACGTTGGCATCACCATCCAGGCGTGACTTTGGCCAGCCACTAATGCTTTATCAGTTTGCAACGATATTTGTTTAATAGCTTTTTAGTAATTTGTTTAAAAGCGAGGTATGACATTGGTGAATGCCAAGCTTCCTCCAGATTTAGCGATAGAAGCGCTTGCCTAAGAGTCTTACATGTGGAATTGATCTGCCTAGCCTGTTTTTTGACCTCCTCCCAACAGTGATAGGCTAGCGTGTTGTCTTCAGCTGCCCTCATTCGCCAGTAACATTTGGCCAGGACACCTTGTCTGGCCTGTATCTGGTTTGTTAGTCCGAATTCCAGACGTATTTGCGCTTGGGAAATATGACGCGGAATTAAGAACAGTTTTTTTAACAATCTTGATTGGGCGAGATTTAGCGTTTTAGAGTCCTTGGTGTCCAACATTTCCGAGCCATATGTAATAGAGGGCAGACATTTTGCTGCTACCACCTTTAGTAGGTGACTAGTTGAGCTTCCACTTAGTTTCTTCTGCATGGTTTTGAAAGCAAATTGTAGTTGTTTTGATTTAGTTTTACCGAGGTCTAAATGATGTTTGTAGTTTAATTGACGATCTAATAGGACGCCCAAGTATTTATATTCATCCACCTGTTTTAGGGTACAGGAATTTATCCTCCAAACAAATTTTGATCGTTTTTTACGAGTGCTGGAGAAGCATAGGACGTTAGATTTTTTAAGGTTTATTGTTAAATATGCGTTTGAGATGTACAGCGCGAGTTGTGAAACCAGCTGTTGCAAACCCAGTGGAGTTTGAGAAAGAAGCACGATATCGTCCGCATATTGCAGGCTCGCTATAGGTGTTTTTCCCAGTTTCGGTAGGTCACCCTGGATTATACGAAGGTTGCTCTCTAGGTCGGCAGTATAGATGTTGAATAGGCTGGGAGCCAACACATATCCTTGCTTTAGCCCATTTGTTGTTAGAAATTTCTTTGTTAGGCGCCGACAGTCCCCTTTTTTTATTTGGACCCAGGTATGCGAATATAAGTTGATGATTGCTCCCAATAGGTTAGGAGGGGCACCCCAATCTTTCATTTTGGCCCATAGTTTGGCTCTTGGCACTTTATCGAAAGCTGCTTTAAGATCTAGAAAGAATGTTAGAGTTGTCAATTGCTTTCTTGGCTAGAAGAGTTAGTGCTGATATATTTGTTAGGGTGCCCATGCCGACCCGGAATCCTGTCTGTGTCTTTGGGATCAGGTTTTTGCTACTGACCCAGGTCTCCAGATCTACCAGTAGGTTGGATGCATAGATCTTGGCCTCAACGTCTATTAGGGCTATTAACCTATAATTGTTTGGGTCTGAACGTGTCCCTGATTTGTGAATCGGTTGAAGCATGCTACCCCTCCAGGATTCAGGAATGTTCCCGGTCCTTAAGATGTTGCAAAACAAGGGGGATAAGAAGCTGGACCAGAACGTGGGATCTTGCCTGAACAAGGTGGGGACTCTAACTGCTCATCCCAGGTGTCAAGTTTCAGATCTATATTAATCTATTTCAGCTTCAAAAAAGACCTCAAAATCCACCTCCTCAATTATTATTGGGGATCCTAACCTGCGACCTGCACTCGACCTCCAATCTCACCATGTTATATTAATCCAGTAATATTTGTCCATTTCATGTATAGCTCCTGCCCCTGTTTATCTATTTGATTCGTTTATCTAACTGTTTTTTTTTTTTTTAAATTGATTTGTATATCTTACATGTTGTTGTCATTATCTTTTATCTACTTATACGCCATGTTTGGCCCAATTATCATTGGGGGTCCTAACCTGTGACCTGCACCTGATCTCCAATCACCATGTTACATTTTGTCCAGTATTATCTGTCCTTCCCCCGAACATCATATACCTAGTTACTTGAAGTGTATAGCTCTTGCTCCTGTATATTTATTTTGTTTTTGTATATTTCACACGTTGTTTCTTTATCTTTTTATCTATTCGTATGTCATGTTTGCGTTATATTATCTTCTCATGTAAAGCGCTCTGATACCTCTGGGTCTAGCCAGCGCTATATAAAACTCTCAAAATAAAAAAATAAATAAAAAATAAAAATCTGTCTGTCAGATTTTAGCACTGCGTTCAGTCAGGATATTATCCCTTTCGTGGACCCAGGGTCCAATATCACTTGGAGCACCCAAGATTCCTCCGATTCTTCTGGGAACGACCTCCAGATATCCCTGGTCATATGCGAGATGCTAGCGTACTGCAGAAACTGTCAGTTAATATTGTGTGTAAGTGGGAAATTGGAATCTCTGAGTGCATTTTCTTGTGATGTTTTTGCTTTGAAAGTACATTTTAAATAATGTGACAACATGGGCTGAAACTGAGGGGAAGAAGGCCATTGGCTATATTTTTCAAGCTATCCTAAAGAGGACTTTGAACTTCATGGTTTCGGAATTCTCGTGTCTGGGGATCCAGATCCCAGACCTTGCTCTACCAGATTCCTGCAGTTGACCGTTCATCAGTTCTAGGGGACTCTTTTGGACAGCTAGGGCATGCCATCACTGAATAAGACACCGTTGTTGAGCTTTGCTCAACCTCTAGGCGAATAATTTTGCTTCTCCATCCTGGCTTGAGATGGCAGTCTTGCTCATTGGACAATCCAAATAAGAAAGTCTCACCCGTAAATTTTCTCTCTTGGCGAAGGTGTGGAAGAACCTTTCATTTTTGTGAAAAAATTGAAACTATAACATCCATGAAGATTTTTTCTAAAATGCCAACGTGAGTTTTTTCAAAGAAAAATTGGGATTTTTTTAATAATATAAATATAATTTCTTAAAAATTGCACACCATTTTGTAAACATTCTAGTCAAAAACAAAATGTATATTATTTTTCAAAAACAAATAAAACATGCAAGCACGACCTTTATTTGATGTGATTTACACAGTCAGCACTGCACCAGTCATACAATATATACTCATATAGAAGAAATTTTAAATGAGCTTCTTACTGTATCTGTTAACAGATTGTTTACCTTCATGTTAGGCCGTAGTTCGCATCGGTTAGCCCGGGCTCGCCCTCTCCCACCTCTCATGTTCGGTGGTTCGGCCAGCACTTTTTTGTAGCTTTTTGCAGCACCCTATTTAAAATTCAGCACAAAAGAAAATAGGACAAATATTTTTTTCACAGCTTTCCTGTGCAAAAATTCACACTGATCATTTTCCTCACATTGTACCACAGTGATACTGCATACCTGGTTAACAGGGATTTAGTTAAGCTGAATGCACCTACTTATGATCCAATTCTCAAAACTGCATTATTAATATGTCCAGAAATTCGCATTCAGGGGGAAGAAGCTGAACACAGGGGGCAGACGAGATGGGCAGGGGCAGCACAACAGACCACAGAGTGTAGAGGAGGAATGGGCAGGTGCAACAAGATGACCATGAAGGGCAACAAAAGGTGGAGAGGCAGCACACAGACAACAGAGGACAGACAGAAGGGGATAGAAGCAGCACAAGGACAACTGAGGGCAGATGGGAGAGTGCAGATACATGAAGCTGACCACTGAGAGCAGGCTGGAGGGACAGAGTTAACACTCAGACAACAGAGTGCAGAGAGGCGAGCAGGCGGCACACAGATGACCACAGATGCCAGGAGAGATGGGGAGAGCAGGACAGTGGATTGTAGAGGGCAGGAGGGAGCGTCAGGGACAGCACATGGACACCAGAGGGGAAGGGGCAATAAGCTGACTATGGAGACCAGGTGAGAGGGTCAGGGGTAGCACAAAGATAACGATGGACAGGCAGGTAGCAGTAAGGGCAGCAAGCTGACCACAGAGTCCAAGATGGAGGGGCTGTGACAGCACAACAGACTCTGGAACACAGGAGGGAGGGGCAGGGATGGCAAGCTGAGCTCAGAGGCAGGCAGGAAGGGACAGAGGCAGCACAAGGACAATGGAGAGGGCGAGAGGGGGTAAAGGCAGAAAGCCAACCACGAAGGGCAGGCCTTCACGTCAGTGGCGGCACAAAGGACCACAGAGGGCAGGAATGAAGGGGCAGTAGCAGCAAACTGACCATGCAGAGCAAACAGGAGTGGCAGGGGCAGCACAATGGGCCACGGAGTGTAGGCAGAATAGTAAGGGGCAGTAAGCTGATCATTGAGGGCAGGCGGGACCGGCAGGGGCATCACAACGGAGCACAGAGAGCAAGAGAGAGAGAGGAAGGGGTAGAAAGCTAACCACAATGAGCAGTCAGGAGGATCATGGGCAGCACAACAGATCTTGGATGGTAGACGGTTGGTAACAGGAGCAGCAAGATGATAATGAAGGGAAAGCAGGAGAGGTTGGGACACCAAACAGGCAACGGAGAGCAGGCATGATTGGCAGGGACAGCAAGTTGACACTAGGCAAACGGGAGGGCATGTGTAGCACAACAGACCACAGAGGGCAGGAGGGAGGGGCAGGAGAAGCAAGCTGAACACAGAGGCAGGTGGGAGCACCAGGGGAAGCACAATGAAACACAGAGGGCCAGAGAGAGGGCTGAGACAGCAAGCCAACAACAGTGAGCAGGCAGAAGTGGCAGGGCCAGCACAATCGACCACAGAGGGCAGACAGCAGGGAACAGTGACAGCAAGATAAACCAAAAGGAAAAGTGGGAGGGGGCAGAGGACCACATGGATAATGGAGGGCAGATAGGAGGGGGCAGGGGCAGCAAGTTGACCATTGAGGGCAGTTTGGAGGGACAGGTGCAACACAGTGAACCATAGAGGGCAGGAGGGAGGGGCAGCAAGCTCGGGCAGGAGTGATTGGCAGCACAACGAATCTCGGCGGGCATGAGGGAGAGGTAGGGGCAGCAATCTGACCATCAATGCAGGTGAGAAGGGCAACGACAACACAATGGACAAATAATGGCAGTAGTATGGGATCTTGGGCAGCAAGATGACCATGGAGGGCTGGTGCAAGGGGGCGGGGCAGGGGCAGCACAAAGACAATGGAGGGCAGGATGGAGGGGGCTCTGGTAGAACAACAGATCACGGATGTCAGAATGAAGGGGTAGGAACTTCAGAACAGACCACAGCGGGCAGAAGAGATGGGAAGGGGCAGCACAATGGACCATGGAACACAGGAGAGAATGTCAGGAATGGCAAGCTGACCACAGAGGGCAGGCAGGAAGGGGCAGAGGCAGCACAAGGACAACTGAGCAGGCGGGAGGGCAGGGGCAGCAAGCTGCCCATGGAGTTGGAAGAGGAAGGGGCAGTGACAGCTCAATGTACCACATAGAGGAGGACGGAGGGGCAGGGGCAGCACACAATCAACGGAGGGAAGGTGGGAAGGGGCAGGAAAAGCAAATTGACAACAGCGGAGTGCGGAAGGAGCAGCGCACAGACAATGGAGGGCAAGAAGAAGGGGGCAGTGGCAGCATGCTGGCACCACAGAGGGCAAGCGAGTAGTGCAGGAATAGTACAACAAACCATAGAGGGCAGGATGGAGGGGCCAGGGCGGGACACTGGCAATAGAGGCAAGGAAGGAGGGTATAGAGGCAGCAGATGGAAAATGAAGAGCAGGCGGGAGGGGGCAGGAGCTGCAAGCTGACTAAGCAGAGCAGGCAGAATGGTCAGGAGAAGCACAAGTACAATGAAAGGCAGGCCAGGTGCCAAGACTGCACAATGGGCCACATCGGACAAGAGAGAGGGGTAGGGGCAGCTCATAGACAATGGACAGCAGACAGAAGGGGCAAGGGCAAGCAA
The DNA here is from genome assembly GCA_963921515.1 of Calotriton arnoldi. NCBI lineage: Eukaryota > Metazoa > Chordata > Amphibia > Caudata > Salamandridae > Calotriton > Calotriton arnoldi. The sequence goes on from CAWUFW010013209.1 coordinate 214,563, forward strand.
AGGACCATAGAGGAGAAGATGGAGGGGCAGAGGCAGCACACAGACCACAAAGGGAAGATGGGAGGGGCAAGGACAGTACTTTATGCGTTGAGGGCAGACATCAGGAGCAGCAAAATAGATCAAAGGAGGCAGGAAGGAGGGGAGCACGAAGGAAGCTGACCACTTAGGGTGGCCAGGAGCAGCAGGGAAGCACAACGGACCACCCAAGGGGAAGAGGAAGGGGCTGAAAGCTAACCACGATGGGCAGTCTGGAGGACTAGACCAGCACAGAGGACCATGGAAGGCAGGAGTGAGGGGCAGTTGCAGCAAGATGACCACAGAGGCCAGGCGAGAAGGGCATGGACAGCTCAACGGATCATTGAGGGCAGAACAGAAGGGCAGGAGCAGCAAGCTGACCACAGAAGGTAGGTGTTTGGGACAGAGGCAGGAGAAAGGACAAAGGACACTGCAGGGCTGGAGTGAGGGGGAAGGAGCATCAAGCTGACCATGGAGGACAAGCTGGAGGGAAAGGGGCATCACCAGCTTACCACAGAGAGCAGGTGGAGTGGCAGGGCCAGCACAAATAACCACAGAGGGTAAGATGGAGGTGCTGGGGCAGAAAGCTGACCACTGTGGGCAGTAAGAAATGGCAGATGCAGCACAATGAACCACAAAGGGCAGACTGCAGGAAGCTGTCACACCAAGATGACCACAAAGGGAAGGTGGCATTGGGCAGGGTAACCACACATGGACAACGGAGGGCAGGCAGGAAAAGCACGGACAGCAAGTTGACCACGAAGGGCAGGCAAGAGGGGCAGGAGCAGCACAATGAACCATGGAAGACAGGAGTGAGGGCAGTGTATCAACTTCACCACGGAGGGGCAGTGGCAGCACAACAGACCACAGAGGGCAAACAGAAGGCAGGGGCAGCGAGTTGAATGAACTGTGGGTATGGGAGGGGTGGAGTTGCACTCAGAAAACGGAGGGCAGGCAGGAGTTGGTACAGGCAGATAGCTGACATAGAGGGCATAGAGGAGGGACAGCAACAGCACAAAGGACCATGGCAAGCAGGAGGAGGAGGAGGAGCAGGGGCTGCAAGCTGACCACTGAGTGCAGGCGGGAGGGCCAGAGCACCACAATCAAACAAGGAGAGGGCAGGAGAGGGGGTAGAGGAAACACACAGACAGCAGAGAGCAGGAGGGAGGGCCACATTTGGAGTGGGCAGGTGCAGCACATAGACAACGGAGGGCAGGACAGAGGGGGCAGGGGCAGCAAACTTAACAAGGAGCGTAAACGGGAGATGCAGGGGTAAAACAAAGGACCAAGGAAGGCAGGAGGGAGGGGCGGTGGCGGAGAGCTGACGACAGAGCACATGCACAATAGAGGGCAGGCAGGATGGACAGGGGCAGCAATCTTACCAGTGAAAGCAGGTGGGTGGGGCAGTGGCAGCACACCAGATCACAGAAGGAAGGAGGAAGGGGCAGGTGCAGCAAGCTCACCACAGAGAGCACAGGCTGCACAACCGACCATGGGGGGAAGAAGGTATGAAGCAGGGGCAGCAAGATAACTACAAAGGGAAGGTGAGAGTGAGCAGAGCGATCAACGCTGAAGGGTAGACCAGAGGAGCAGGGGCAGCTAGCTAACCACATAGAATAGACATGAGCAGCAGGAGCAACACAGTGACCTACAGAGGACGGGGGAGGGACCGGAACCTCACCACATAGGGCAGGAGGGAGGGGAAGGGGCAGGGATAGCACAACGGACCATGGAGGGCAAGAGAGCAGGTCAGTGGCAACAAGCTGACCACAGAAGAAGGGGCAGGCACAGCTGATGGGCAGTGGAGGGTAGGGCAGAGTGGCAGGGCAGCACACAGGCAATAGAGGGTAGGCAGGAAAGGGAGGGCAACAAGTTGACCACGGAGGGCAGGTAGGAGGAGCAGGGGCATTGCTTCGGTCATTGGAGAGCAGGGGAGAGGGGCAGGGGCAGCACAAGGGCAACTGACGACAGACAGGAGGGGGCACGGGTAGATAGCTGACCAGAGGGCAAGCTTGAGGGGCAGGGAAAGCATGACAGACCACAGAGGCAGGAGAAGAGGCAGTGGCAGGACATCAGACCACGGGTGACATTAGGGAGGGGCAGAGGCCACACAGGGACAAGAGAGGACAGGAGAGAGGGCCATGGGCAGCACAACAGACCACAGACGACAGGCAAGAGGGGCAGGCACGGCACATGGACAATGGAGGGCAGAGGCAGAAAGTTGACCATGGAGGGTAAGCTTGAGGGGCAAGGCTAGCACAAAGGACCACAGAAGGCAAGAGTGAGGTGCAGGGGCAGCAAGCTGCCCAAATAGGGGAAGCGAGAGCTGGAGGGGCAGCCTAAAGAACCACTGGGAGTAGGCAGCTCACACTGCTCCTGCACTCTCTGGGGCCATATCCTGCTGTGCTTCATGTTGCCCTACAGCCCCAGAGTCTACAACAACACCCTGGTGGGACTCGAAGTCCCAGGGTGCAACTACAGCGCCAAGAGCCCACAGCTGCTGCAGTGGGAGGCGTGACCACCGCGCTTTAAAGCGCTGCCTCGACCCCCGTGGCGCGGGACCCGTAGTCTGCTCACACTGCTCCTGCACTCTCTGGGGCCATATCCTGCGGTGCTTCGTGTTGCCCTACAGCCCCAGAGTCTACAACAACACCCTGGTGGGACTCGAAGTCCCAGGGTGCAACTACAGCGCCAAGAGCCCACAGCTGCTGCAGGGGGAGGCGTGACCACTGCGCTTTAAAGCGCCGCCTCGACCCCCGTGGCGCGGGACCCGTAGTCAGCTCACACTGCTCCTGCACTCTCTGGGGGCATATCCTGCGGTGCTTCGTGTTGCCCTATAGCCCCAGAGTCTACAACAACACCCTGGTGGGACTCGAAGTCCCAGGGTGCAACTACAGTGCCAAGAGCCCACAGCTGCTGCAGGGGGAGGCGTGACCACCGCGCTTTAAAGTGCCGCCTCAACCCCCGCGGCGCAGGACCCGTAGTCTGCTCACACTGCTCCTGCACTCTCTGGGGCCATATCCTGCGGTGCTTCATGTTGCTCTACAGCCCCAGAGTCTACAACAACACCCTGGTGGGACTCGAAGTCCCAGGGTGCAACTACAGCGCCAAGAGCCCACAGCTGCTGCAGGGGGAGGCGTGACCAGCACGCTTTAAAGCGGGACGCGCCGGGCCGCGGGCCAAGGGCGGGCCCGTCCTGCGCCCGTCAGCGACAGGAAGAGGCAGGGCAGGGCTACCCCCCTGGTCGATTTGTCTTGGAGTCCAGCAATACCAGTGGGTAAGACTAAGTCTACAACCATCTTCTCACTAACTGTTTCAGTTTACAGACCCTCCACAGAAGGATTATCTGGCCATATTAGACAATAAAATTGTGCGTGAAGGAGCCCAAAAAGTGACAGTGGACTATATCGCATTAGTAGTCACAGAGAGCTGGTTGATTGTTCGGAGTTCCACGAGGGTCGTTGAGCTAAAGGGAGAACTGCCCTGGGGTGTGTGAGTGAAAAGAGGTTCCACAATGGGGAAGAGGGCATGTTTATCGAGAGCCAAAATTCCAACAGTATCCCCACTGCCCCAAACATCTATAGATAAAATGCTGCAGAGGGCTATAGGGGTGGTAAATACCTAAATTGAGCTAACTGAAAGGCGGCTATCACTCACTCCTGATCTATTTACTCCGCCAACTGATACGATCAAGCTGCCAGGAACAACACAAACACAGCCAGATGTTCATTACCTGTCTCCCCCTTTGGTGGTTCCACCTAAGAAAGTAGCGCGTAAGAGTAAAAACACTACTAGTATCCCTAGGAATGTAAAGCGCAAATTAATTACTGAGGCTGGTCCCAAAAAGAAGAAGTGCTGCGAGGGTAACATAGTCAACCTGGAGGGGGGCGAAGACCATGTAGCGACTACAGACGGTTCTCTGGTAGCTGATCCAGACAAGTCTTATCCGGTTTGGGCAGTGAATTTGTTGGTAGACCTACAGAACAATTTAAGGGCTATTATTAAAGAAGAGCTAGCTCCCTTATTGGCCGCCTAGACAAACTGGAGAAAGTGGTGGTGGTAGGGGAAGCAAGATCAAATGACATGCAGAACCATATTTCTGGTAAGCCCAGAAAGGGGATTAATAGAGGGTGCCAGACGAACACCAGGGGTTTACCACTGCCAATAGGATTGCCGATGTGTGCGAATGAGGCCCCCTCTGTCTTCCAAGACACAGGGCACCAGAACACAATCAGGGAAAAGAGAAGTGGAAACGACAGTGATGAGCCTGGAGCTAAAAATGGATCTGTCCCCCATAGGCACCAAGATGTTCATAGATTCCCAGAACAAGCTACCAATAGAAATGGGAGCAGGCAAATAGCACAAGAACATGGAGAAGAGTTGCACGTTAAGATTAATTTAAAATTGCCTAGTATAAACCTTCCTCCGGCCTGCTCACCGTATGTAGCTATACTGACAGGCGTGCCGCCAATTGAACCCAATGTAAAAGAATCCCATCTTGAGTTGAGGAACAAATGCCTGTTCTGGCTCGCCAGGTACAGGCATTACGACTATGCAAGAGCAGGCGAGATTATAACGGTGCTTAGAGTAGGGTGGGTAGGGAACCGTTGGAAAAACGAACCAGGCGAATGTATAGTTATTAATTTCAACAACCCTGACAGCGTTGTTAATCTATTCCAAACTATCCCCAATTGCCACAATGTCCCCTCAGGAATGAGTCTGCGTCCGCTGGCCTTTTTTTACCCACAACAGCAACTATGCTAAAGAAGTTATGTACCGTCATTAATGTCATCCAAGGGTTCTGGCCCATTTTATGAGGGCAGGTGGGCTGCCCCCAACAGGCTTTCCCCATTCGAAGTGCTGGTGCATAATAGATATGACATTCTGGAGGAGGTAGATTGACTGGGGGAAAGATCAAACCAGGCAGGGAATCCCGAAATGGCAGGGCAAGTCCTCACGGGCATAGCAGGGTGTAATCTGAATCGAATACCAAGTGGTGGCAGATCAGGCTACTTCCAGCAGCCTGTTCCATCTGGAGTAAGGAGACTATTAATTAAGACCCCCAACATCACTCCTCCTGTGCCACTGGGTGACGCAAACAGAGATGACGAAAATAGAAAGGTAGCCGCAGGGTATTGTATGGTTTTCCCAGATGAGCCTCCACTTCCTAGCGTTAGTGCTAGTGTGGGTGCGAATGGAGAAATAGGACAAGGCAAAGGGTTGAAGATTTTATCATGGAATTTGGGGGGGCTCAAAAACAAACTTCCCTGCCCTGACTGGGGTGACTTTGTCGACAAATATGATATTTGTTTCTTTCAAGAGACTTGGGCGACAGAGGACCTGCAGAGGGTGGGCTACGCTTCATTTAATAATCTGGCAATTAAGGGGAGCAGGGGGAGACCCTCGGGAGGCCTATCCATTTGGGTGGGTACTCACCTTGGTTGTAGAGCAGACCCGATGACAACACTTTCCAACGATATACAGTGTGTACTCCTCTCTTTCCCCACAAAGACAAAAATTGCCTTAATTAATGTATACTCCCGGCCAGTCAATAACAGTCAAGAATCGACCACTATTGACCATCTAGGACAGTTTTTACCGACGCTGGACCCAGGAATTTGGTTGATTGTAGGGGGTGACTTTAATTGTCACTTCGAACCCCTCACCGACCCAATCCACTCTGACCCCCTGGAAGAGGATCTATACTGGCCCATACCCGAACCTCAGATCACCCCATCAAAGTTTGGTCACCTTTGGCATTGCAACTTAATGCACTCACCCTAGCTTTATCGCTAAGGGCATGCAATGGGCGGACCAAATCAGATCGGCCGGGACAGCCCACATTCAGTAGAGCAGGTCAATCCTCGCTAGTCGACTACATCATGGTAGAATCAAGATTCTGGGATAAGGTCCTTGATTTCTACATCACGCAGAGGCAGGATAGTGATCATGATGCCCTGAGCCTGATCCTAAAACCTTGGGATTTGGGTATTGGTAACTTGCCTAACGTCCCCACCAGCGAAACCAGTGCACTAGTAACAACAAACAATAGAAGAAGAGTCAGATGGGGCCGTATTCAGCCTTGTCCCCGAAAGCTGGCCAAAATATACCAGCTATCAATTCCAATGCTAATTAAGATGTGGGAGCTTGCGCAGGCGGAAGGCCCTATTCTTGAACCGGACAAAGCAGGAAAAATCCACGCAGACCTAACCCGGAGATTGGCGGACGTCTTTTTCCAGGTTGAGCGTCGTAGGGAAAGAACCTGTAACAAATGCGCCTGGTTCAATGGTGATTGCCGTAAGGCAAAGCGGGAACTTATGGCGGCGGTGAAAGAGAGGGATGGACTGCGAATTAAACCCGCCAGGGCCAAGTATTAAAAGACCATTCAGCAGGGCAAAAAAAACTGGGAAGCTGAGAGATGGGAAAACCTTAGGCTAGCCCTAATGGAGAAAGATATGAAATCATTTTGGGCTATAGTGAGCGCGGGTGATAGGGAGGGGAGACCAGCCATTGAGCCGAATATAGCACCCGAAGTATGGGAGTTACATTTTGGGTCACTGTACGCATTGAGGGAAGATGGGACTGACACTAGTGATACCAGCAGAACAGTCCCAGAGATATCATGGGAGGGGGACATGGAGATCAGTCTGAGTGAAGTGGGAAATGTTATTAATAAGCTCCACTACAATAAAGCGCCCGGTCTAGACAAACTACTGGGTGACCTTTTTCGGGAAGAACCTAAGATCTGGGTCCCTTACCTTTGTGCTTTATTTAATGCTATTGCTAAGGGCATGGACCCCCCGGATACATGGCGTGGGGCTGAGATAGTGCCCATACTCAAAAAAGGCTGCCCCCTCACGCCCTCTATTTATAGGCCAATTAGCCTTATTGACATCTCTCAAAAACTCTTTGGCCGGGTGCTTTTGGACCGTCTTCTGGACTGGCTGGAACAAGAACAAATATTAAGTCCATACCAAGCCAGCTTCAGATCAAACATGTCAACCGTAGACCAGTTATTCAGACTACAACTACTTTTCTGGAAAACGGTGACTCTAGAGGGTGGCAGCCTCTACCTAATATTTGTTGATCTGAAGTCGTCATTCGATATGGTCCCGCGGGAGAAGCTTTGGAAGGTCTTAAGTGACTATGGGATTCCTGCACACCTCCTCCAAATCATTGTGAGGCTCCATACAGATAATTTCGCTCAAGTTCGATGCGGAAAATTTGGAGAACTCACCTCCCGCTTCCCCGTCCTCAATGGAGTTCGGCAGGGATGTGTCTTAGCCCCCACCCTATTTTGCCTTTTTATTAATGGGCTGATTGACCACTTAAAAATCATAAAGGATATTGATGCCCCTAAGCTTGCCTCGGGGAAGGTCCCCGCATTGATGTTCGCTGATGATACCCTGCTACTTTCAAAAACACCAATGGGTATCCAGCGGACTCTGGATGGTTTTGCTGACTTCTGCAAATTGCGAGGGCTGGAGATAAATTTGGCGAAGACCAAATTTATGGTCTTTAACCCTCCCAAAATTAAACGTCCAAATCCTATATTACATGGCACCCCTTTGGAAAGAGTGCAGACATTTGACTATTTGGACGTTACTTTATCAGAGCATTTTAATTGGGAGCCTCAGTTAGCTAAAGCAAGGCTCAGGCTATCTCAGACCGCGGGTGGCAAATTGAAGCTACATAGAACATCAGCCCTCAAACCCACAGCCCCCATGGTGGAAATTTACACTGCACAAGCAAGGGGGGCTGCTCTATACGGGGTGGAGTTGTGGGGGCATTGCTCAGCCACTAACTTAGTGAAGGTGGAGAACAACTTCATGAGGCAGCTTATGGGCCTTCCACGCAGTACTCCCCTCGTTCCTCTTCGCATGGATTTGGGCATTAGGCCACTCGACGAAGAGATAGCCTTGAGACCGCTTACTTTTTGGCAGCGGCTATGGGTGACCCCAGAGTTGTCTGTATATATGGCTGAGCTAAATGAGATTTTGTCCTACTGCCCTATACAGAAAATTCCCTGGCTCTGCCACATAAAGGATCTTATATTTGAATTAAGCAAACCGGACCTCTGGAGAACTCCTGAAACGTCATGTGTTATGACCTCTAGGTCGGAACTTGTTAGACAATATAGAACAGTAAAATTAAGATCATTACAAGAAAGTTCCACACATGGACGTTTAACAGCGGAGTTTCTGTTAGTAAAAGATGTGTACAGCAAGGAACACTTCCTGGATTTTATACAACCCCAATTGGCCAGGAAATTGTATATACAATTCAGACTAGGGACCCTCCCACTATTTGCATATACAAGCAAATGGGCAAAAGAGCAAACGAGGGAATGCCCTGCCTGTAATTACAAGGAAGAGTCTGAAATACATGTTTTGCTTCTCTGTCCTGCCTATCGGAAGCAGCGCAAGTGTTGGTTAATCCAACTTTGTAAAAATCTGGGTTTTGTGCGCTGCATAGAGGCATACAGAGTTTTAAATTATGATACACGTCCACCAATTGTATTTGCTGTATCCCGTTTTTTAAACAGTATGTGGCACACCCGGCGGGCTGTTCAAAAATAACTATTCTGGGGAACCCGATTGCACTGCATTAAATCTCAGTAGTCCGATAGTCTTTTTATTGTAAAATTGTAGTTCCCAGTTTTTATTGCAATGGATCGTTTTTATTAGTAGCCTTTTTTTTAATGTATTTTATGTTGTATCGTGTTTTATTCTACAGTAGTTTGGAAATTCTAGCCCTCTGGTCCCTAATGGACACCTGCAATATGAGGATGTTTTTTCTTATATTGTGCAACTGTAATTTTGTATATTCGTTTTATACTGTGTGCACTTTTATTGTCTAGCTGCCGAAATAAAGTTTTATTGACTGACTGACTGAGTAGGCAGGAGGGTCAGGGGCAGCACAATAGATGACAGAGGGCAGGTAGGAGGGGCATGGGCAGCACATGCACAATTGATAGCAGGCTGGATGGGCATTGGCAGCAATCTTACCATTGAGGTCAGGCAGGAGGGGAAAGGGCAGCACAAGGGACCACAGAGGGCAAGATGGAGAGGCATGGACAGCCCACGGACAATGGAGGGCAGCCAGGATCGGGAGGGGCAACAATCTTACAATTGTGGGCAGGCAAAAGTGGCAGGGGCAGCATGCCTGAACACAGTGGGCTGGAGGAAGTGGCAGGGGCAACAAGCTGTCAATGTGCATCAGTCAGTGGCAGCACAATGGACCATGGAGGGCAGGATGGATGGGCAGTGATAGCAAACTCATCATGGAGGGCAAGGGGCTGGGGCAGGAGCAGCACAGCTAACCACCAAGGGCAGGAGGAGCAGCAAGAGCAGCACAAAGGACCATGGAGGGCAAGATGAAGGGGCATGGGCCAAAAATTGACCACGAATGGCAGTCAGTAAGAGGTAGGAGCAGCATAATGTGCAACTGAGGGCAAGAGAAAAGGGGCCAGGGGCAGCAAGCTGACCACGCAGGCAGGCAGGAGGTGCAGAAGCAGCCTACTGCCATTGAAGGGCTGGCAAAATGGTGCAGAGGCAGCAAGCTGAACAAGGAGGGCGGGCAGGCAGGAGGAGCAGGTTCAGCCCATGTTCAAAGGTGGGCAGGGGAGTGGGGTAGGGGCAGAACAAGGACAACTGATGGCAGGTAGGAGGTGTCATGGGCAGCAGAAAAGACCATGAAAGGCAGAATGCATATTATGGAAGGCGGGTGGGAGGGGGAGGCTGCAGAAGAGACCACAGCGGGCTGGAGGTAGGGGCGGGGCAGTATTTCACCACAGAGAGTGGGCAGGAGGGGCTGGGACTGCACAACTAACCATGAATGACAGGATAAGCAAGTTGACAATGTAGGGCTGGTGGAAGTGTGGCAGGGGCAGCAAACTCACCACAGTGGGTAAACAAGAAAGGCAGGGCTAGTGCATCAGGCCACAGAGGGCATGAAAGAATGGCAGGAGAACAAGCTGAGCATGATTGTCACGAAGGAGAGGCAGGTGCAGGACAACGGAGCATGCAGGGCAGGCAGGAGAAGGCATGGGGAACAAGCTGGCCATGGAAGGCAGGAAGGAGCGACAGGTGCAGCACAATGAGCCACAAAGTGCAGGAGGGAGGAGCAGGGGCAGCAAGCTCACCATGTGGGACAGGCAAGAGGGGCACGGGAAGCACAACAGACCATGGAGGGCAGGAAGGATGGGCATGTGCAGAAAACTGACCATAGAGGACAGGTCGGAGGGGACAACAGAGAGCAGGCGGGACTATTTAGAGAGCAGGCAGCAGGACAGCACAACGGACCACTGACATCAGGTGGTGCAGGCAAGTGCAGCAAAGTTACCACAAAGAGCAGTTTGGAGAGGCAACACCATCACAACGACCATGGAGGGCAAGCAGAAGGGGTGGGCAGCAAGCTGAGCAGGGAGGGCTGAAAGGAGGGGCAGTGGCAGCAAGCTGAAATGGAGGGCAAGCAGGAGGGGGCATGCACAGCATGCAGACCACAGACAGCAGGCAGGAGAGGAATGGCAAGCATAATGGATCACGGAGGGCAGGAGTAAATGACAAAGGCAGCATGCTGCCAATGTAGGACAGGTGGGAGGGGCAGCACAACAGAGCATGGAGGGCAGGAAGGAGGGGCAGCAAGATGAAAATGGAGAGAACGTGGGAGGGGCAGCACTAAGGACCACAGAGGGCAGGAGGGAGGGGCAATGGCAGCTCATGGTCAATTGAGGACAGGCAAGAGAGGAAGGGTCAGCCCATGGACAACGGTAGTCAGGGGGAAGGGACCGGGGCAGCATATGAACTACAAGGGCAGGTGAGAGGAGGCAGGGGAAGCAAGCTGACCACAGAGGGCATGCAAGAGGGGCATTGGCATCACAATGGATGATGGAGGACAGGAGGGAGAGGCAGGGGCACAAGCTGACAAAACAGGTTAAAGAAATGTTATCATTATGTATGGTAATATGATATTCCCTTATATTATAAAACCTGAGACATTCACTGGCAAAAAACACAAAGGTTAAAATGAGTTGTAGTTAGGTAGGGAAATAAGATCACATCTTATGATTAAAAAAAGCAGAAATTCTGTGAAAAACAAAGGTTAAAGTTATGTTATAATTAGGTGTTGAAAGGGGTTGAAAACTAATGTTTAAAAACAAAACAATATGGAAATTTGCTAGTTATTTTTCAGTGAGCTAACTATAACTTGCTCTTCTGCCATACACTACTTAGGAATTTACATATTTCATCACTCATGGCATGTTAAATGACACCTATACAGTTTACCAAATAGTCACCGTTTTTTTCTATAATAAAAAAAAATTCTCCTCCTAACGCCTCCTTTGAAATTGCGTTAACTTTTGGCGCTAAACCCTGTCTACTATTGTTTATAGATATGGTTTTGCGTCCAAAGGCATGGGTGGTAGCATGGAAACGCCCATGTACCACCCATGTAATGCCCCCTTGGCGCTAAGTAATGCAAAGCAGTGCTTTGCGCTGCTTTGTGTTACTTTCATGGTACTTTTCATCGCGAAACAAGTTTTGCACTGGAAAGTAAATTAGTCCCAAAAACTTTTTGTGCTGGTTAGCGGGACATTTGTGACTCTACCCAAGTGCAAAATGTTAGTAAATCTACCACTGTGTTTGCTATTAAAGGTCTAACTAAGTATATCATCACAGACAATGGTACTCATTTCTTCTCACGGAAAATGTGTGACTTTTTATCTTTCACAGGATGTTAAACACATGCAGGTAGCGCTGCATAGCGCTATATAGCCCTTCTTCTCATGATCTAGTAGAAAGGGTTAAACTTTTGTTGAAGGAAGGTATAAAAACCAGTATGTCAGCTGGTTTAATTGTGGACAAATGTCAGAAGCAAAAAGTTTAGACTATCTTACTACCCCTCACTCTACCACCGGGGAGGCTCCATTTAGGTTATGAATCTATTCTTCCTAACTGGCTGGGGTCTACACAGGAGCTTACTCTTGAGGACGGGGAGTTGCTTGATAGTAAGATTTGTAGTCATGTACATGAGAAACAGAGGAAAAATAAAGCTTACGTGGACAATAGAATGAACGCAAAAGAAATTGAGTTTGAGGGGGCACAATGGGTTCTTGTAAAAAAAACATGAATATTATGAAAGGGGAATAAAAGCTTTTGGCACCTACAAAGATTGAAAGAGTTTCTAAAACATCTGTTCTTTTGAGTGGTAAAGGTTGGTGGAATGAAATTAGTGTTTTACCCATCACAAATTCACAAGCAGAGATTATTATGCGAACACAAAGTGTTGTGAATAAGGAAAACGCAAACACTGCTGTTGCATCTGGTTTGGAAACGGAATCAGTCTCTGGACTGGCTTAGATTAACTTGGTAGTGACACCAACCCTGGCGCAAATAGTAATATGTGCATTGCTACGGATAGAAGTACTTGTGATGCACTTTTGGGGAGCAATCATTGTTTGTCTTTGTCCATTTCCACAGAGTCAAGTGAAGAAGTGGTTAAGTCATGATACTAGGCTTAGACTTAAAGTCAAATTCTTGATTATGATTTATCTTGATTCAATTTTCACCTGTCTGTATTTCCTATTTACATTTCTTAGTTTTTTATGAAAGGGGGTGAGGTTATTTATTTGATGTAGGTATTTTTTTTCTTGTTTTGTTTTAGGAAGGGGTTGATGTTTCATTATCCTTTCATTATGTCACGAGGCAGCTGCCTCATGCAGTGTATCTGTTCTACATTGTAATGTTGTATATGTTTGATTCATACACCACTTCCAGAGTGGTGTCCATGGTTCTGAATGAGCAGTTGCTTCTGGTCTTTCAGAGCTACTGCATGCTGTCCTGGTCGTGGGCTCATTTCCAGTATTAAACATTTGGCTTGAAATATACTGGAGTCTACTGAATGTTATTATTACACTACTCTCCAATTAATGTGATGAACTGAGGAAAATGATCACTACCAACATATCATACAGTCCCCAATCTCCCTGCATGCCTCCACATGAGCAAATGTATTGTTATTCAAATATTGCCAGGAAGTAATACATCTTAAGGATACATAGATCAATCATTTACAGATCAAAAAGTTTATCTTTCACAAGCGGTTCATCAATTTGAAACTTCTAGACTTACATTAAGAAACCTGTACATATGGAAAAAGGATATGCTTATTTAAGTTACTGCAACATGAATTACCATTACATTGTCACCACAAAACATAGTTGCATCAAAATGATAATCATTTTAGCCAAATCATCTAATTATTTAAAATACAGCTCGTTCAGGTGTTACAGCCACTTATCGTTTTTAGACTTTTTACTTCTGGATAAATATGTCATACGATTAAGTAATCATACAACTGCCTACTGGAATTCAGCTTCTATCTAATTTGCTAAAATAAAATGTTCAAAAGCATGAAACCTCATTTATAGGCCCAGTAACCACTGGTCTTTAACATTAAAATTTAAAGACATTTTTAATTATGCCACCACCGGTAAGATGTCAGATAAGTCGTCTCACGGCAACATTGTATTCTAAAGCTCTGTGCCCTGCTTGTTGAATGGTTTCTCTCTTGCACTTTTAAGTTACAGTCTGTCTGCAGCATTCTCACTAGATGTACATTATTCATGAATCATTTGTAGTTTGTAAGTGAAAGGTGGGCCAGGATCGCACATTTGACCACACTGGGAAGCATTTTGAAATATCTAGTAAGATTTTAGTGTGTTTTAACGAAAAGAATAGCTGACACACAATGATATGGGCTTAAAATGTATGTTAAAAGTTGAGGATTAGACCCAGGGCTGGCAATCACATGAAACTTTAAACATTGTTAGATTTTGTGTTTATATTTGTGTCTTTCTCCTACCTTATCTTCCTCCATTTGATGAATACCTCTGGGAACAAAAATGGCTGTCTGCAAGCAGAGTTAGGCCTTCGTAGACCCACTACCACACAAAGGGAGTAGGGCTGTGGGATTATAAAATGAAGGTTCTCACAAGAGGTAGATCTAAATGTCCATAAAATCAAGATATCAGGAATAAATATACTCAACACCTTCTCTGCTGCCACTCTCAACCACCCAGCTGAGAAATGACTTGAGATGCCACATTCTAGAATACTGAACCTTGACACAATAATGGCTGCATCAGGAATATCCAATGATAGCACAGCCTCCCCTAGGCTTCCATGGCTACCAGACAGACACACCATGCTACAGGATTCCATGCTTTCCAAGACCTCTGTGTTCATAAACAAACATATCCATCTCTGAGAGCGGTAGCTAGAACACATGATCTGTGTGGAACATTTTAAAGAAGTAGCAAAACATTTCTTAAAAAATATAATATCTCTTTCTTCCTTTCAATCCTTCATGTTGTCTTCTGCAAATGTTTAAAAAGACACAATTAATTTATGTATGTGTCTTCTTGTGTAATTTTTGTAAGACGAGTGAACATGTAACCTCAAGGGCTTTGTTAGTCAACATGCAGAGTTCTCTTTGTCGGTTTTGATATATAGCCATTGTCAAAGAGCGAACTCTCTAATATAGGGTTTAGTCTTGTCTGCCTATACCTTTTACTAGACTAGATAAGCTTATGTTAGAAAGCTGAAAGGGTGACATATCTCCTTATATAGCACTTGATAGACCATCTGGAATCAACTGAAAGAGGCATGTTTCAGCCCATGTACCTGCATGTGTAATAGGATTGTTTGGTTTATGACAATCCTAAGTCAATGTCTGTGTTTTTCAGAGATTCATAGTTAAAATATCTGTGTTTGCTTGATCAGATTGTCAAAAGAAAATGCTGATAAGGCTATGTCTTAGAATCAGGATAACTGGAACAGTGGAATAGCGGAGTTGAGTGACAGAGTTTGAAATTGGTAAATAATTTGAAAGCATGTGATGGAGTCTGCAGTCATGGTTTCTCAGGAGAGTTGCAAACATTCACTTCAGGAGATAAGCCAAATACAATGAAGGAGTGAAACCCTCAGTGAGAAGGTCACACCAGAAAAACAGGAAGCCAGTTCAGGGAGGGATCCAACTAACATTGGAACATAGAGAAGGTGATCAGTTTCCACTCTGTGAGCCTCTGGTGGGTTTGCGCCACTCTGACATAATACCTTGGGGACAGGCGAGTCTGGCGCTGTTTAGTGCCTAACCATGTGATGAGTGACACACATCTATTTGGTTTGACATAAGAGGAGGTTAATTTTCAATGGTGAGGTAGTATTTCATCTCCTATTTATGAGACCTGTTTGGGAGTAACTAGAACCAAAGTAAAGAACTTGATAGGATTTAATTGTTTCAGGAATTTATTTGACAGGAATCAGTTCTTCAGCACTGGGATCCTAGCACAGGTTCAGTCCTCACATGGTTTACCATTACAAGAAAAACAGCATCAGTCCCTAGTTATGCTAGCAGAACTGCTGTCATACGTTTTGAAATAGTTGATCTTTTATTAATCTGTCAGTTCTATAATACCAGTGTGACCCATTCATATATTCATGGTCTTGATGAATGGGCTCGGCCATATTAGCCATAAAATCATGCACAGACACATATTGAGGTTTTACAATGAGAAAGGGGTTCCAAACCAGTGCACATGATTTTAATCATGTGTAGAGAAGACAGGATTAAAGTTTACTATAAACTACTACTTTTAATTGACATAAAGGTAATTAGTTGTAAGGTTTACATAGATTTTAGAAGACATTTTAGCTAAGGGAGAGTGTAAGTTAGGGAGTAGCACCAGCCATGTACACTCTAATGCATAGTGTTTTCCAATGATGCTGGTGCCGCCCGATAATGAAACATGACACATTAGGAGAATGAGAGCTTTTCACTACCTACAAGAATATACTTCCCATTTGGTCTAAGGTGACTCAGGGTGGGGAAACATATACCGAGCATACCTGTGTAATGTCTACTGTGCATGTTTTTTTAAGATGTTCACAGTTATGGAGAAGTCAGGTTTTCTTATTGCTCCTTACTATTTTTTTTAAAATCAACAACTATACTGTTACACCACAACATAGATTGGTAATTCAGTTAGTAATCTACTTTTATCTAAAGCTTTGCCTCAAATACACTTCCATATTTTTTGTTAACATGCATGAGCCAATTCATGCATATATGGGCATCATCTCTATTGAATTCAATAAGTGGCGTGAAGCAAGCTGGTCATTCACCAGTGTCCCTAGGTATCAGCATCTAACAACAAAAAGTTTATCTTTCACAAGTGGCAATTTACAGAACAAAAAGTTTATCTTTCACAAGCAGTACAACAATTGGAAACTTCTGGACTTACATTAAGAAACACGTAAATTTTGAAAAAGGATATGCTTATTTCTGTCACTCCAACATGTATTCCCTTTACATTTCCATCAGGAAACAAAGTTGCATCAAAATGATAATCATTTTAGCCATATCATCTAATTGTTCAAAATACAGCTTGTTCAGGTGTTACTGCCACTTATCGTTTGTAGGCCTTTTACTTCTGGATAAAAATTTCTTAGGATTAAGTAATCATACCATGGCCTACTGGAATTCAGCTTCTGTCTTATTTGCTACAATAAAATATTAAAAAGCATGAAACCTCATTTATATGCCCCGAACCCACTTGGACTTTCAACATTAAAATTTAGGGAAATTTTTTATTATGCCACCACCATTAAGATGTCAGATAAGTCGTCTCAAGGCAACATTGTATACTAAAGCTCTGTGCCCTGCTTGTTGAATTTTGTCTCTTTTGCACTTTTAAGTTACAGTCTTTGTCTGCAGCTTTCTCACTAGATGTACATTATTTATGAGTCATTTGTAGTTTGTAAGTGAAAGGTGGGCCAAGATCACACATTTTATCACACTGGGAATTATTTTAAAATACCTTGTAAGATTTTAGTGTGAGTTAATGAAGAGAATGGCTGGCACACAATATTAGATAAGGGCTTAAAATGTATGTTAAAAGTTGAGGATTAGACACAGTGTTGATAATCACATGAAACTTTAAACATTGTTAGATTTTGTGTTTATATTTGTGTCATTCTCCTACCTTTTTTCCCTCCATTTGATGAACACTTGTGAGAACAAAAATGGCTGTCTGCAAGCAGAGTTAGGCCTTCGTAGACCCACTACCACACAAAGGGAGTAGGCCTGTGGGATTATAAAATGAAGGTTCTCACAAGAGGTAGATTTAAATGTCCGTAAAATCAAGATATCAGGAATAAATATACTCAACACCTTCTCTGCTGCCACTCTCAACCACCCAGCTGAGAAATGACTTGAGATGCCACATTCTAGAATACTGAACCTTGACACAATAATGGCTGCATCAGGAATATCCAATGATAGCACAGCCTCCCCTAGGCTTCCATGGCTACCAGACACACACACCATGCTACAGGATTCCATGCTTTCCAAGACCTCTGTGTTCATAAACAAACATATTCATCCCTAAGAGTGGTAGCTAGAAAACCTGAGCGGGGTGGAACATTTTAAAGAAGTACCAAGACATTTCTTGAAAAATATAATCTCTCTTTCTTCCGTTCAATCCTTCATGTTGTCTTGTGCAACTGTTTAAAAATACATAATTCATTCATTTATGTGTCTTCTTGTGTAATTTTTGTAAGAGGAGTGAACATGTAACCTGAAGGGTTTTGTGAGTCAACATGCAAAGTTCTCTTTGTGGGTTTTGTGGTATAGCTATTGTCAAAGAGCGAATTGTCTATTATAGGGTTTAGTCTTGTCTGCCTAGACGTTTTGTTAGACTAGATAAGCTTGTGTCAGAAAGCTGAAAGGGTGGCATATCTCCTTATATAGCACTTGATGGTCCATCTGGAATCAACTGAAAGAGGTATGTTTCAGCCCATGTGTCTGCATGTGTAATATGATTGTTTGGTTTATGACAATCCTAAGTCAATGTTTGTGTTTCTGAGTGATTCATAGTTAAAATATCTGTGTTGTTTGATCAGAATGTCAAAAGGCAATGTTGATAAGGCTGTGTCTTAGAAGCAGGATAAGTGGAACAGTGGGATAGCTGACATGAGTGACAGAGTTTGAAATTGGTAAATAATTTGAAAGCATTTGATGGAGTCTTTAGTCAGGGTTTCTCAGGAGAGTTGCAAACATTCGCTTCAGGAGATAAGCCAACTAGAATGAAGGAGTGCAACCCTCAGTGAGACGGTCACACCAGAAAAACAGGAAGCCAGTTCAGAGAGAGACCCACCTAAGATTGGATCATAGAGAATGTGAACAGTTTCCACTCTGTGAGCCTCTGGTGGGTTTGCACCACTCTGCCATAATACCTTGGGGCCAGGAGAGACTGGTGCTGTTTAGTTTATAACCATGTTATGAGTGACACGTCTGTTTGCTTGGACTTAAGAGGAGGTTAATTTTCAATGGTGAGGCAGTATTTCATCTCCTATTTATGATACCTGTGTGGGAGTAACTAGACCCAAAGTAAAGAACTTGATGGGATTTAATTGTATAAGGAATTTATTTCAGAGGAATCAGTTCTTCAGCACTGTGCTCCTAGCACAGGTTCAATCAATCAATCAATCATGTCACTTATAAAGCGCACTACATACCCGCGAGGGTCTCAAGGCGCTGGGGGAAGAGGGGGGTGGTGCTGCTACTGATCGAAGAGCCAGGTCTTTAGGAGACTTCTGAAGGCCAGTAGGTCTTGGGTCTGTCGGAGGGTGGTGGGGAGGGTGTTGCAGGTCTTGGCGGCGAGGTGGGAGAAGGATCTGCCGCCGGCGGTCGTTTTCCGGATGCGGGGGACTGTGGCGAGGGCGAGGCTGGTCGAGCGGAGCTGGCGGGTGGGGGTGTAGAAGCTGAGTCGTCTGTTGAGGTAGGCTGGTCCGGAGTTGTGGAGTGCTTTGTGTGCGTGGGTGAGGAGCTTGAAGGTTATCCTCTTGTTGACAGGGAGCCAGTGCAGGTCTCTCAGGTGGGGTGTGATGTGGCTGCGTCGGGGGATGTCGAGGATAAGACGTGCAGAGGCGTTCTGGATGCGTTGCAGCCGTCTCAGGAGCTTAGCCGTCGTTCCTGCGTAGAGGGCGTTTCCGTAGTCCAGCCTGCTGGTGACGAGGGCCTGGGTGACTGTTTTTCTTGTTTCGGTGGGGATCCACTTGAAGATCCTGCGGAGCATTCGGAGGATGTTGAAGCAGGATGAGGAAACGGCGTTGACCTGCTTAGTCATGGAGAGGGTGGGGTCGAGGATGACCCCTAGGTTGCGTACGTGGTCGGTGGGTGGCGGGGCTGTTCCCAGTGATGTTGGCCACCAGGAGTCGTCCCAGGCTGAAGGGTTGGAACCAAGGATGAGGACCTCCGTCTTGTCCGAGTTCAGCTTCAGGCGGCTGGTCCTCATCCATTCGGCGACGGCCTTCATTCCTTCGTGGAGGTGGGCTTTGGCGGTGTGAGGGTCTTTGGTGAGGGAGAGGATCAGCTGGGTGTCGTCGGCGTAGGAGATGATGTTGAGGTTGTGCTGTCGGGCGACGTGGGCGAGGGGTGCCATGTAGATGTTGAACAGCGTTGGGCTGAGGGAGGAGCCTTGGGGTACGCCGCAGATGATCTTGGTGGCCTTGGATCGGAAGGGGCGAGGCGGACGCTTTGTGTTCTGCCGGAAAGGAAGGATGTGGTCCAGTCCAGGGCCTTCTCTTGGATCCCGGCATCGTGAAGGCGTGTTCGTAGTGTGTGGTGGCAGACCGTGTCGAAGGCGGCTGATAGGTCCAGGAGGATGAGGGCTGCTGTTTCTCCGTTGTCTAGCAGGGTCCTGATGTCATCGGTGGCGGCGATGAGGGCGGTTTCGGTGCTGTGGTTGCTGCGGAAGCCGGACTGGGAAGGGTCCAGGATGTTGTTCTCCTCGAGGTAGCGGGTCAGTTGTTTGTTGACGATTTTCTTGGTGACCTTCGCGGGGAACGGGAGCAGAGAGATGGGTCGGAAGTTCTTGATGTCCTTGGGGTCTGCCTTGGGTTTCTTGAGTAAGGCGGTGATCTCGGCGTGCTTCCAGCTTTCCGGGAAGGTTGCTGTCTCGAAGGAGATGTTGATTATTTTCCGGAGATGGGGCGCGATGGCTGTACTGGCTTTGTTGAAGATGTGGTGAGGGCACGGGTCTAGCGGTGAACCGGAGTGGATGGTGTTCATGATCTCGCTGGTGTCCTCGTCGTTGATGTTGGTCCAGGAGAGCAGGCGGTTGGTGGTTGTGGGGGCAGTGGTCTCGGTGGTTGCCGGGGCGGTTGTGGTGTTGAAGCTGTCGTGGATGTCGGCGATTTTGCGGTGGAAGAAGGTGGCCAGTGAGTCGCACAGGTCTCGCGACGGCTGGATGTCGTTGGTGTTGGAGCTGGGGTTGGAGAGTTCCTTCATGATGTTGAAGAGCTCTTTGCTGTTGTGTGCATTGTTGTCTAGGCGGTCTTTGAGTGAGGCCCTTTTGGCGGATCTGATGAGGTGATGGTGACTGCGGGTGGCGCTCTTGTGGGCGGCGTAGCTGTCCGCTGTCCGTTCGTGGAGCCAGATCTTCTCCAGTTTTCGGCATGTTCGTTTGGAGGCCTGGAGGTCTTCGGTGAACCAGGTGCCTTTCTTGCTGGTGTGGCTGTTGGTGGCCTTGGATGGTTTCCATTTACAAGAAAAATACCATCATTCCCTTGTTATGCTAGCAGAACTACTGTCATACGTTTTGAAATAGTTTATCTTTTATTAATCTGTCAGTTTTATAATACCAGTGTGACCCATTCATATATTCATAGTCTTGCTAGATGGCTGGGCCATATTAGCCATAAAATCATGCACAGACACATCTTGAGTCTTTACAATAAGAATGGGACTCCAAACCAGTGCTCATGATTTTAACTATGTGTAGAGAAGACAGGAATAAAGTTCACTACAAACTACTAGTTTTGTTTTTTAAACACATTTTTATTGAGTTTTAAACCAGTGGCACTGGTGAAACAGTGGAGCAAGGCACACACCAAACAACATTGCAGAAGGTAATTAGTCTATACAGGGCAAAACAGCAGTTGTACGTTAGACAGTACATTTCTGTAAAGCCCACAGGCATAACGGTGCAACCGATTAAACAATCTGCCCAAGCCATTTCTCCCACACCCTTGCATGTTTCCAAGGGCAACCACGCACTTCGTCAACCACTCACTCTTGCTGCGCACACCAGTCGACACCTCTTCTCTATTTTGACAGAGTGAGTGATCTAGAAGCTATCCATTGTGAGGTAATATCGCATTTCGCCACCAGGAGGGCCGTACTTAGAAAGGACCTCTCAGCTCTTGTACACCCGCAACCCTCGAACACCCTGAGGAGAATCAATGGGGGAGATAGGGAAACCTCCCAGCCCAGAACCTCTGACAACTTCCTGGTTACGCCCATCCAGTAATGGAGTATGGTGTTGCAGGCCCATATCATGTGATAAAAATCTGCTTGGTCAATTCCGCATCGTGGACAAGTGGAGGTGTGCCGTAGGCCGGCTCAGGGCAAATGGTGTGGAGAGAGATAGACAGAGTAAAGATAATTAATTTGAATGAGGCTTAGTCTAGCCGAGGTGGTGAGTTCCAGTGGGGCCATTAGTGAGTCCCTCCAGTCCTCATCCTCTACGGGGCCTATCCAGCCCTCACATCGGCTCCTAAGGTGGTCCAGTGACCCGGGGAATTGATAATGAGTGTGCAGTAAATCTGAGAAATCCCGCCCTTGCCCATGTGTTCCATTAGTAGCTTGACTTCCAGAGGATTAAATTCTGGAAGGGTATCCGCAGGGAGGGAGTGGGTGTAACGGGCATGTTGAAGGTATTTATAAAATTGGGCATGTGTGAGGTTGTACGCCTGTTGCAGATCGTGAAAGGACTGCATATGTGTCCCGACCATACATCCTCCAGTCTTGTGATGCCAATGAGGTCTCAGGCGCGGAAGCCGTTAAGAGACGCTGTTTCCTTCAACCAAGTGCCATGCCAAAGTTGTGTCTGTTGCGTAAGTTTAGTTTCCCATTACACGTGCCGCAGGGCTGCCCTCCACGCAAGTAACACTGCCTGGGTCACCATGGACAATGAGAGTGAGATCGGTGCCCCATAAAGCATGGCCTGGAGACGGGAAAAGTCTAGATGAGAGATCTCCAACTGGTAGGCAGGGTCTGACCACCCCCCATTGAACCATTCATGGATGACAAGCAGGTGAGAAGATAGGTAGTAGAGACATAGGTTGGACATGCCCAAGCCCCCATCATAGGGCCCCTGTTGACAGTGTTCAAGTTCAATGCGTGGCCGGGAGCCCCACCACAAAAATGATTTTGTGGCGCTGTCAAGGGCAGAAAACCATGTTCGGGGTAGCTGAAGTGGTAAATTCTGAAAAATGCAAAGGAATCGTGGGAGGATCATCATTTTGTAGATGGCGATACGGCCTAAAATGTTGAGGGGGGGGGTATGCCACCTGGTAAGGTCTGACTTGGTCTTCCATACCAGAGGTTGGAGGTTGAGGGTCCAGGAGAGCTCGGGGTGTAAGGTGACCCATACACCCAGGTATTTAAAGCTAAGGTTACGCAGGGAGATTGTCGCCTGCCAGTCAAAGCAGTCCCTAGTCAGTGTCAAGGGGACCAACACGGTCATAGAGAGGTTCATCTGCAAACCGGATGCCTGTTTGAACCGCTCAAGCAGCCGGAGACACCTGGGCCCACTCACAGTCGGTTGGGCCAAGTACAGCAGGACGTCATCCGCGTATAGCGCTCTGCAGTCCTCATGACCTGTACCCCACCTCCAGCCAGCTAAAAGAGAATCCATGTGGATGAGGGCGGCTAAGGGGTCTATAGCCAGAGCAAAGAGGAGGGGAGACAGGACCATCCCTGTCTAGTCCCCCGCTCTATGGGAAAGGCTTCGAAGAGAGCTCCATTTACCCAAACTCGGGCAGTGGGATTGGCGTAAAGAACTTGGACCATGCCTGAAATCTGAGCCTGAGGCCTGCTCTGGCCAGCACCGACTTGAGGAAGCCCCAATCCACCGAATCAGAGTCCTTCTCAAAATCAATAGGAAGTAATGCTAAATCTGGAGGCAGTCGATGTCGGTGGACCAGGGCCACGTGTAGCCTTCGGATACAGTGTCTCATGCTCCGGAGTGGCATGAAGTTGCCTTGGTCCGGGTGCACCAGTCCCGTGATGATGCGCCTAAGCTGGTTTACCAGGATTGCTGCAAAGATTTTCACTTCACAGTTGAGGAGCGATATTGGGCGGCAGTCTGCGCACGAGGTGGAGGGGAGCTGCGTCTTGGGTATCACCACTATGGTTGCTGAGTCCACCTCAGCCGGGAAGGACCCGACCTGCCCGACCTCTTAGTAGAGCTGCAGAAGGTAGATGGTAAGAATGTCCCAGAATGCATTGTAGTATTCCATGGGGAGTCCATCAGGGCCCGGTGTTTTGCCCGGCCCAATACCGGACATTGCCTCTCCAACTTCTTCTGCCATAAGGGGCTTGTCCAGTGCATGGGCCTCAAAGGGGGATAGGCAGGCAAGCGGGAGTGAGTCAAGAAAGGCCTGTGCTACTGCCACTTCTTGGGCTGTGGGTTTAGCATATAAGTTTTGGTAATAGTGAGCGAAGGTCCGAGCTATCTCTGGGAGGGAATGCTGAGGTTGACCGTGTGTGTCAAGGACTTCAGGGACAATCCTGTTGGCCTGCGGATGGGAGACCAGCCAGTAGAGTAACTTCCCTTTTTTGTCCCCAGCCTTAGATTCTTGCCGTTGTGGCCCTCCAGAGGTGTTTGGCTGCCTCAAGGTAGTGTAGCCGAATGTATTGCCTGATGAGGCTCAGCTGGCGAGCGATGCCCAACTGGGAGTCTGCCTCCAGCTGTTGCTCCAGCTGGAGAGCCTGCGCCTCCAATTGAGCGACCAGAGCCGACCGGTAGCGTTCCTGGCCCCTGATGTAACTTTTAGCGAAACCTCACATTGTTGCCTTACTTGCGGACCATAGCGTTCCCGTCTTGGCCACGGAGCCAGCATTGATCATAAAGAGGGACCATAGCTCAGACCGGAGACGGCGTGTGAATCTTTGTCCTGGAGGTACCAGGCATTTATGCACCACATACATTGCTGACCCGCCATAGGGTGACCAGGTGTAGAAGTAAAGGGGAGTGATCAGAGATACCACAGGCCAGAATCTGGATCTGGGTCAACCTCTGGCAATTGGGGGCGGGCAGGAAGATGAGGTCTATCCGGGAATGAGTATGGTGGGCCGCTCAGGTATGTGTAAATTGCTGACGTCGAGGGTGCGAAGACCTCCAAGCATCGCAAAGCCCCCAAGCCGCAGCCCAGTCAGAAAAATGGCGGGCACCCATCCTGCGTAAAGCCGTGGGGGCGCCGGAGCTGTCCGCCCCAGGGTCAGGGACAGCGCTAAAATTTGCCTCCGATCACCGTGAGTCCCTGCGGGAGGCGGACAAGGAGACAGGAGAGATCCTGTAGCCCAGAGGTCAGGAATATGGGTGGTATGTAGAGGCATACCAGTAGGACCACCTGGCTCTCTAACGTGCCCTCAAATGTGATATTTCGCCCCTGCGGGTCGCATATTACGTTTGTGACTACCAGTGGAAAGGAGCGGTGCAGCAAAATGGCAACCCCCTGGCCCCCCATGAGTACCCCTGTGTGGAAGACTCTGCCATAGCCCCTCTGAGCCAGGAAGAGGCAGAGATCCCCCAAAAGATGGGTTTCCTGCAGCAACAGGACTTCTGGGCGGCGGCGGTGGGCAAAGGCGAGCACTACTGCGCGTTTCACTCGGTCTAGCAGGCCGTTAACATTCCATTACATAACTTGGGAGGTCATATGGACGTGAGATTAGGATTGGTTTGGAGGGCGTGCGTCAACGCACCCCTATAATGGGTGGTCCGAAGGGCCCTGTAAGGCTCTGCAAGGTGTGCTAGTGGAGTGTGGTAAAGGAGTGTTACCCCAGGACTGCGCATAAAAATACAGTGTGTGCCTGTGCCATAGCCTAAGGAGGGAAAGAAAGAGTTAAGCAGAAAAGCAATTAACAGTGTGCAAACATAACCCCACCCTCCAACGCCCACCCCTCCCCATACTTCTACCCCAGAAGCATCTGTCGCCCTGTAGAAAATGTAAACACTAAAAACCAATATACTTAATAACATTCTATGGGGCATATTTACAAGAAAGTGGCAAAGCGTGTCGTTAAGCCAAGAAGGCTAACAACACGCTTCAGTACTTTAGAAACGCAGGGCTGCACCATTCTTACCAGAATATGGTGCAGCCCTGCGTTTCCCCCTGCGCTGTCACTAAATTTAGCTGCCTAGCGCCAACACAGGCACCCTTGCACCATTATGCAAGGGTGCCTGTGTTGAGGGGAAGATTGTTTATGTGCAGGAAGGTCCCCCTTCCTGCACATAAACAATCTTGAAATGCCGTTTTGTAACTTCTATGTGTGCTGCTTAATGCAGCACAGATAGAAGTTGCAAAACAGACTTTTTAAATGATTGTTTATGTGCAGGAAGGGGACCTTCCTGCACATAAACAATCATTGGCGTTTTGCTGTTTCTATGTGTGCTTCCCAAGGCAGCACACATGGAAACAGTAAAAACGAAGAGAAATAAAGCATTTCTCCTTGTTTCGCCTGTTTAAGACCAGGTTTACCCTGGTCTTAATTTTGGCGCTGCCTCCTATTTACGCTGCTCTTGTAAATAGGGGGCAGCGTCAAAATCAATGGGTGTTGTGGTGGAACGCCCACCACAATACCCATTGCCCGCCCCTTTCACGCTAACTGTAGCATCAAAGGGGCCTTATTTACAAGGCAGTGTTGAGCCACCTTAAGTGGCTTAACCCTGCCTTGTAAATAAGGTGAAGCTCCTTTCGCCATCACAACGTCACTAAAAGTGACGTTATTGTGGCGATAGGGGCTTGTAAATATAGTATATTGTATATGAGCACCCCCGTCTTCACGTAGAAAATCTTTTAAGTTCGACCAGAGTTACTGTAAAGCGGGCAACTGGAGGCTGTTTAGCCCTCAGGCGGGCCTGCATGGCCCATAGGAGTCAGCACAGCCCCTTGGTGGATGGGCAGTTGAGACGGTGGAAAGCTAGGAGAAGAGTCATCATTGGGATCCAGTTTTCACCCCTGGCACGCTGCAGGCATCCCGGTATCGGCAGCCAGGTCTGGAGACACGCGACTAGGACGGAGGCTGTCTACCTTCCGAGCATTGCGGTGTCCGCATCTGCCTCCGGCACTCCCCCTCAGATGGGTCGGGGTCCCGGGAGTGAACACATGCACAGTTTCTTGGCCTCCTCAATGTCGCTGTGCCAGTGCAAATAGGGAAAGGCGGAGTTTCTATTAGGACAAGTAGGAGCACAGCCGGCTAGCTATTCAGTGATGGGGCTGCGGATCAGATGGGAGTCAGAATGGGGGCGGCCAAGTCCAGCCATGAGGTTCCCCGTTCCTTAGCCGTTAGTTTGTCCTCTTCCCCTCCTGATGCGGTGTTTGATGCTTGCCAGGAGGACAGGGGAGTGGTGTTCCAGGGGGACCCCATAGGTGACAGTGATCGCCCTCTGCTGCGCCCCCTCAGTGATCGGTTGCGTTGTCTACGTGGTTTGGGTAAAGTCTGCGTTCCCAAGTCACCGGGTGCTTCTCGGTGCCGGGAGGGAGAAACAGCAGGGCCATGTAGTGGGCGTTTCTCCATGAGCCATTGCCAGGCAGATTCAGGTGTGTTGAAGAAATGGGATTTGTTCAGGTGGAGAACCAAAAGGCGCTCCTCGAAAAGAAGGCGATATTGAAGCCCCATTGCTTTCAGCTTCTGCTTGACCTCCGCGCTGAAGCAACGCCGCAGCTGGACCTCACAGGTGTAATCCGGGAAGAGAAGTACTTTGGCGTTTTCGAAGCTGAGGTCTGCTTGTTGTCGGGCTTCTTGAAGGACGGCGTCCCTGTCCCAAAAATTAAGGATTC
Organism: Calotriton arnoldi; assembly: GCA_963921515.1. NCBI lineage: Eukaryota > Metazoa > Chordata > Amphibia > Caudata > Salamandridae > Calotriton > Calotriton arnoldi. The sequence goes on from CAWUFW010013209.1 coordinate 241,490, forward strand.
AGGTGATGATGGGCCGAGGTGAGGCCCCCGGTGGCGGCCTGGGGATCAGGGCCCGATGTGCCCTTTCAATGACGATCCATGAAGATAGACGGTCGGCCGGTATCCAGGATTTTATCCAACTCTCCACCCGGTCCACCACTTGTCTGAGGTCGTCGCCCACTACATTCTCCGGGACTCCAAAAAGGCTGAAGTTGTTGCGCTGGGAGCAGTTTTTGGCGTACTCCGCATGCCTGTGGAGATCCGCCGTTCTTGTGAGTAGAGTGGATACTTGTTTTTTAAGATTAGAGATGTCACCTTCAGTGAAGTAGATCCGGGATTCAGCTTCTGTCAGTCTGGCTGTGCACTACGGAGGTCCTGGTGCAGTAGGGCCATTTCCATTTGAACCCCCCTATCTTGTTCTTCACCGCTGACTGGGAAGTATGAATTGCCTGCAGTATCGTGGTAAGGTCTGGATTCGAGGGGCCGGGTTCATTGCCCTCTGGCCGGTCGGAGGAGCCCACGGAGGAGCCGGCGGTAAATTGATCCATTTTCGTCTGTGTCTGTGTAGGAGCCGAACAAATGGACCTGTCCTTGCTTATCCTGGTGGGGAGTGACCTGACCAGGCTGGAAGCTCAGTGTCAGGGTGAGTCACGCCTGGGCCACCGACAGCCGTGCTGGAGGTAAGTGTGGGAGGGGGCACGGGTCCCAGGTGTCCAAGCCATCAGCCTAGTCGCTCAGGGTGGAGCCACAGTCAGTGAAGCAGGTCCCCCATCAGTCCGAAGGTGATCTCCAAGGGCCCAATCAGTTATCTTGGGTTGTCAAGATGGAAGGGGCACCGGGAGCAGCTTTGCAATATGCCGGCAAAGTGCATAATGCAGGGTCTGAGGTCTCTCACACAGGGCTCCAGCCAACAGCAGGGCAGGGGGCAGAGCCATGACCTCCGTCCTCAGAGAACCACGAGGCCCTTGATGTCCCGTAGGCACCCCCTGGATTCAGTGGTGGTGGCGCAGGTACCGGGTCGCTGACCAGCTCAAAAGTCGAGGTTACCCATCAGGCTTAGGACTCGGAGGCCCCCCTCAGCAGGGCACAGGCGGTCAGCGCTGGTGGGAAGAAAAGGGGGGGCCTCCACAGCAGATGGGACACCGGTACGTGCCTCTCCCTGAGATGCAGCTCCTCCTGCATGGGGCTACTTCTTTCCAGCCCCTGCCGCTGCGTCTCCAGTCTAGGCCCAATGCAGCCAGTGACACCGCCCGAGCAGAAGAGGAAAGTCCATGCCCAGAAGTCAAGGCTGGGGCCTCCAGCCGGCAGGTTGGTTGATGCCAGGAGTGCAGGCCAAAGGCGGTCCGAGGCCCAGAGACCTCCAGTTGTCCCCAGCAAGTGGGCAGATCAAGTGGGGCGGGGGCCCCACCCTGAAAGCTGGACCCCGGGCGGGCATCCCCCGCTCGCACCAGCACAGTAGAGCCCCGTCCGTTTTGTGGTTCACTCCCTGGGGCCTTGGCAGGCCCCAGCCGCTACCACCTCAGGGGCTGCCTCAGGATCACTCCAGTCCTCACCAAGGTGGCCGGAGCACCAGCCCCAGGGCCCACCAGGGCCTTCACATCAACAGCCGGGCGGGAGGGCGTGCACAGGCCAGCACCTGGGCATGAGAGAAGTGCGAGGCCTCCGGTGGGAGGGGTGACCTCCCGCTGTGGACTCTCCGCCACAAACCGCAACTGTCACAGTGGCCCACGCAGGTCCGGTCTGCCATGAGGCGACTCCCCCGGGTCTCCGCTACTCCGGGGAGCTCCCCGCAGGCAACGCCAGGTCAGAAGGTGGGCCTGCTGTGACCTGCTCTTTCATGCCAGGCGGCTGAGCAGGCCTCGGCCCAGGCGCAGTCCCCGCCAAGTTCCCGGGTCAGAGGCACCGGGAGGGCACCCAGAGCACTGCTTCGTTGTTCTCCGGGATGTGCCCTGTGGTCTGGACCGTCAATGACAGCTAGTGGTCTGGATTACTGTCGGATCTCGAGGGTTAGGCACGGCGAGACGTTAAGGTGCGTCCGCCATGTTAGCCTCCTTGGCCACGTCCTCAAACTACTAGCTTTAATTCACATAAAGGTAATTAGTTGTTAGGTTCACATAGATTTTAGCAGACACTTTAGCTAAGGGAGAGTGTAAGTTAGGGAGTGGCACCAGCCATGTACACTCTAATGAATAGTGTTTTCCAGTGCTGCTGGTGGCGCCCGATAATGAAGCTTGACACATTAGGAGAATGAGAGCTTTACACTACCTACGGGAATATACCTCTGATTTGGTCTAAGGTGACTCAGGGTGGGGAAGCACATACCGAGCACACCTTTGTAATGTCTACTGTGCATGTTTTCTGAAGACGTTCACAGTTATGTAGAAGTCAGGTTTTCTCTTTGCTCCTTTTTCTTTTTTAAATCAACAACCATACTGTTACACCGCAACATAGATTGGTAATTACTTTAGTAATCTACTTTTATCTGAAGCTTTGCCTCAAAAACACTCACATATTTTTGTTAACATGCGTGAGCCAATTCATGCATTTCTGTGCATCATCTCTATTGAATTCAATAGGTGACATGAAGTAAGCTGCCCATTCACCAGTGTCCCTAGGTATCAGTATCAAACAACAAAAAGTTTATCTTTCACAAGTGGCCATTTACAGATCAAAAAGTTTATTTTTCCCTGGTGATTCAAAAATTTGAAACGTCTGAGTTACATTAAGAAACCTGTAAATTTGGAAAAAGGATATGCTTATTTCTGTCACTCCAACATGAATTACCATTACATTGTCATCAGGAAACATAGTTGCATCAAAATGATAATTATTTTAGTCATATCATCTAATTGTTCAAAATACAGCTCGTTGAGGTGTTACCACCCCTTATCATTTGTAGGCCTTTTACTTCTGGATAAATATGTCTTAAGATTAAGTAATCATACCACTGCCTACTGGAATTCAGCTTCTGTCTTGTTTGCTACAATAAAATATTCAAAAGCATGCAACCTGATTTATAGGCCCAGTAACCCACTTGGACTTTGAACATTAATTTTTTGGGACACTTTTAATTATGTCACCACCGGTAAAATTTCAGATAAGTCGTCTCATGGCAACATTGTTGTGAGAAGCTGGCCTGGTATATGATGTCCACTAAAGTAAGTGGGCACCTTGCACCAGTCCAGACAACCCTTATGGTGATTGAAGAGATCTTAGAGAACCACGAAAGCTCTCTAAGTGATAGCTGTGGAGAGCAGCCTTCAGGCTTAGCCTTCAAGGGGTTTAAAGCAGCTTGTTTTACCAGAATGCAATCTTATAGTATAGATTAAATTAAAGAGAACCACACAAGGTATTTATAAAAATATGTATTTATTATAGAATACTCTCTAGTACTTACAGTATCTCCCACACGGAGATGTACACAAAGCACACAATACTATAGCAAAGAAATTACAGTAAATAGCACTAATACACAGTGGGCCCCAGGGGGTGCCAAACCATATACTAAGAAAGTGGTATAAGAATCATGACTCGAGTCAGGACAATGTCGAGAGGCTGTAGAATCGCTGGGGACCCAAGGAACCACCCAAGGTAAGTAGACAGGGACCCCATGGAGGACGCGTGCAGTGTGAGAACACGACGCGGGCTCCGTACAACTCTACGTGTAAGTCGCGGTTGGATTTTGAAAGATTAAGGACCCTTCCCAGTGGACCCTGAAAAAACCCCATGGAAGAAAGAAGGTTGGAGAGCCACCCCATCCGTGGATATTCTAGTACCCACGTTACCTACACCAGGGAAGCCGGGTGCATAGGGGTGAAGTGGTGTCGGAAACTGCCGTCGAACCCAATGGAGGACTTCAGGAAAGTGCCAGTGCTGGAAGAGGAGAAAGTGTCCGTGGGAATCCAAATGTGGATTCTGGATGAAGAGTACCTGAAAGCAGAGGGGACAGAGTCTGGGTCGCTGGGGAGTGACCAGGGGCTCGATAGACAAATGCCCACCTATGTCGAGTGCTTCAGGATAGATGTCAATGATCTTGACTCTGCAGCTGTGGGGACCAGGTGACACTGAGAATGACCAGGAGCCATATACAAGCTGTCCCACGAAGGATGTCGAGTGCTGAGGGGTCGGTGTCTGGCGTAACACCAACAAGCCTTGACAAAAGCAACCCACGTAGGAGGTCTAGAAGTTGCAGGAAGAGGCCCAGCAAGGTCAAGGATACTCACCACAACCAGGGGAGTCAGGGCAAGGCCAGAGCAATCAGGGGAGCCCAAAGAAGACACAGTTGACCCTCCACAGGACCCACATGTCAAAGACACTGGAGTTGCAGGAGGACCTCGGGCAGCTTTACAAAACAACAGGCCACGGAGCACACAGTGTGAGGTGGTTGAAGATCTTTGCCGGAGAAGTTGCCAGAGGTTGGGGCTACTTGGAGCCCAATGCACTTGCTGCAGAATTGCCAACAAGCATTTGCACTTGCAAAGTACACAGTGCACAGGGGTTCTGGCCTCAAACTTGGCGAGAGGACAGCTCTGGCCTCCAGGGATGTAGAAAGCCACCTTCTGTGTTGTTGAACCCTTTGGTGTCCGTAGGAGCTTGGGATAAGCAGACTGGTCAGCAGTGTTGCGGTGCCTGCGAATGCAGGGGAGTGACTCCTTCACTCCAAGGAAGATTACTTCAGTAGTCCTTGATGCTTCACAGGCCTTGGAAGATTCCTGTATGATGCACAGGCACAGCCGATGCAGCAGACTGAAAGGGAGACGAAGTCAGGCCCAAACAAAGTCCAGCAAAGTCCAGAGTGCCCAGACGATAGAAGTGCAGTGGTATCAGTTCTGAATCTTGTCCACGACGAATCTTGGGACCTACACCTAGGTAAGCCCTTAAGTACCCTAGAGAAAGGGTTGGGAAGATTCAGGGGACCCTCCCAGGGGAGGGTCTGGACAGGGGTGAGGTTACTCTCATGTCCTTTGTCCAGTTTTGCACCAGAGCGGGAGCCAACGGCTACCAGGACTGGTTTGAACTGAACTATGCACAGGGACACCAAATTTGCCCCTCATGCAGACTTTCAGGTGCTAGCAAGCGCACCCACCCAGCTCCAATACACTAAATCCTGTCTGGGAGGTGGTCACACCTGCCTGTGACAGGATGCCTATTGTTCCACCTTCCTCTGCTCGAGCCTGGCTCAGCAGCAGGAGGGCAGAAATGTGTCTCTGGTCGGCAGCAACCTGTCGTGTAGTTCCTATAGTATCCATGCAGGACCTGCCCGTTTGGATAACATAAACTGTGGGCTTGGTGTTAGACTGACTCTGTGCACCCCCACCACATATGTTAGCCTGATTTGCATTAGCTAGCTCACAGTGCCACTAGAATCTCCTCTTATCGGGGAGAGATTAGTTTCTGGCAACCTTAGATCATGACAACCCAAATTCCTCAGAATCGTGGAAACAATGTACTACCTTTCGCTCAGTCACTCGTGCTTACTTATTCGGTTTGTCTCAGAGAGTTACACAGAATAAACAGTCTGGGCGTTTCAATAAGTATTTATTGAACAGTTGTTATTCTAATGTAAAATATATGTGCTGCGGCAACCAGCAGACAATAGCAGAGATATATTATCAGCAGTACGATAAAAGCAAAGGGATAGAACAGTTCTACCATATTGCAATAACCATGAATACATACATGAGTATAAAAAGCATTATGAAAGTGCGCGTACTCCTATGATGCATAACTAGATGTACCTGAGTGTACCTAGCATATGTGTGTAGGTCTAAAAGCCTAAGAGCCAAGAATCCTTCTAGGATTTAGTCGAACCCCCATACCTGAATAGAGAGAGTGTGGGACCCTGTCCTAGTCTCGAGTTGGACACCCCGCAAGGGCTGTGTCAGACCGGTGTCAGCTGGAGCGACTGCATGCAGGAGCCTCAGCGTCTCTGGTCAGTGTGTCAGCATGGAAGTCTCGGTTCCCTCTTTCTTACCGGGGTAAGATGTGGTGTATTTATACCCTGAAGACTGTAGATGCTTCGTATGGTTTGTATTGGCCCTTGTTAGACGTGAGAAAGACGTCAGGGGTGAACTTTGTACATACATATTATGCAGGTGGTGTATTCCTAGAGAGCCATGCATAATTGATGAGTACAGTGTGGGCCTGTGTTTGGGAAAAACCCGGCTGTTTGGGAAAAACCCGGCTGTATTCAAAACCACAGACTAGATAACGTTCAGCCCTCAGAGCTCGTTGTGTACTAGCGAGGACCAATGTAGGTGAAAGATCATGCCTATATAAGGAATCATGACTATAATAGGACATGTACAGTTATGACCGTAATAGGGCATATGCGGCTTTGACCATAATAGGGCAAGTACGAATATGACCGTATTAGGGCAAATACGAATACGTCCATTTTAGGGCATGTATGAACGGGTCTACATTAGGGCCTCTATACGGGACATAACACCCACTCCTCTTCCGAATAGGATGACAATGACCATACTTAAATCTGGACAATCTAAAAACATTTTAAAAGCAAGTAAAAACATGGTTTTAAAATTGTTTAAAAAAATGTTACAATTCAGCTATTTCCAATTGCCACTAAAAAGAAATGTCTATTTTGTTTCTCTATATAAGTTGCTTCACTCAAAGCGGAAGAAGGCCATGCTTTTCTCAAGCGAAAGTGTCAATTTAGGAAATGTTCCAAATTTGCTCTGTTATTATGAAAACGAGTGGAGTAGCCGAATTCTTTCCCAGGACGCGATGAGCCAATTTGAGATTAGGTGTCATGGCTGGGAAGCACAACATTATCAGTGTGAGCTACTGCAGACGACAAATCCAATGCCTCACAGAGAACGTCAATCGCACATAGATGGTATGTAGCACTGCCAACAGTCGGTGCTGCAGCAGCTTGTGCGGCAGTTGCTACCTGGGTGCCTGTGGAGGAGTCACCTAACCCAGCAGGAGCAAACGGCACCTGTGGATTCTCAAGGAATGCATTCATCAGAATCGGAAGACGCTGGGGACAACGCAGAGCATGGGCCTTTAGGGGGTCCAGCATTGCATCCGTGTCCGGAGGCGCATCTGATGGAAATGTTAGACAAAGATCCAACGTGCATTCTTCTCCGCAAAGCAGGCATCGAAGAACAGGTAAGATGCAGTCTACCCAGACTGGTCGAAAGGATAGAAACCAGGAGGTATTGAGTTCTCGCAGGCAAGAAATGCCCAGAAGTTGTACCATGCGTTCACAGTATTTCCACTCCAGGAGCATGTTCGCCATTCCCTCGGGAATTGGGCCGTCCATTGCGTAGCAGTAGTATTATGAATAGGACCCCTGCAACCAGCAATAGGATAAGCGGGAGTACTCCAAATACGCTTCCCAATATGGAGTGTATAAAATTTGGGATTACCCGAGGACTGTCTGAAGGGTGCTTAACAGTCCTGACCCTATGGTCTTAAATAGGTGTACAATACCGCTCGTATCAGACATATTGAAGATACGTCCCACCATTTCTACGAAATGAAAGGGGCAGTTTGTACGTATAAGCGCCTGTATCTCAGTCGAGGTCCTTGCAACTTGAAGTCCATAGGTTTCTCGAGCGTAGGTTAAGGGCACGGGTTGCTGTAAAAGCATGGCTTGCAGTCTGCTCAGAGTATCAAATTGTAAGAAAGAAATGTTCAGTGAAGGCCATAGCGGCGCCTCCCTGACTGTGTTCAGTGGCGGAAACAATACTTGCATACAGCAAGTAACCCTGGAGTTAACAGTGACCAGATAGGCGACGCCCGGAAGCATCCCACAGCAACCTTGATCATTTAGCATCAAGTAACTCCCATTCGAGAGCAGCTGAAAATCCGGTGTGATCATGGCCGCTGGGGTCCCTGTCATGTGACACGATAGGTTTGCTACTGAACCGTTACAGGCTCCGTGTAGTGAAATATCCTGACACATGAGAGAACCGCTTAAAGCGTTCTTGCAGTTTGTACCACTCAGATACACTTCTCGATCCCCATTCCGGCATCGGTATCTATATGGTAACTCCCAAGTTTCCTTAATGTAACCCATACCCATCTTTTCATATTTGCCTGCCTGCCTCTGCTCAAGGCAATATTGAAACAGAAACGTAGTGACCGGCAGAGTAATTTGGCCATGAATTAGCCATTCTGTTGATGGTGATTCGGCTACAGTGAATGGTAACCTTTCCAGTTTCTCAATACGCAGCATTGTATATTTGGCTCCCCTTTGTGCCATTTCTGTCTGTTTATCTGTTAGATTGTATTCTGAAAACAGAGACGTGGTGTTTATAAAACGCCAGGGCACATAGCCTGCACGCAAAGATTGCAGCGTCCAGCTTAACATCATAATAGAACGTAGCTGAGATTGCCCGTGTTGTAACAAGGCCAGATCTTGTTCTAATATGTGGATTGCCGAAGACACAGTGTTGCCTAAGGAGTAAATCCTGGAGGTCAAAGTTGTTAACCCATTATCCACTACAGCTAATGCCTTCTCTAAGTTACTACGGTCAATTTCCCGTATTCTTTCTGCGGCCTCCTGTTGGGATATTTTCCAGTTTTCATTATACTAGGCATAAATGCCAGCATATATGAAACGTTTCTGACGTGTTTTCCTTGGGCCTAGTAAAAAATCCCTACGGTCTACATCAGGTGTGAGTAAGGTCAAGTGATGTTTCACTTCTGTGAGTGTTGAGGTCTCTAGCCAATCAAGGCACAACTTCCCAACACTATAGGATGTCACTACCCCTGGGTGTTGTCTTTGTACATAGCGTGTATCTGGCCTATGGATACTAAACCCTTCGGTTGTATTCATAAATCTCTGTTGACAGGTGTTTGTGTCAATGGGCCAAATCAGCCATTTCGTCCACTCAGGATCTGATCTGTTGTACTGGAGAATGTCATCTAATCCTACCCCTTGTGTAGTAGAATTCTGCCCCCCACCCGTCTGTGATGGTGTAGGAAACCCGGGTGAGTTCAGTTCCTTATTCTTGGCTAGTCCAAGACAGGATGTCTGTTGCACAGTTTCATTCAGAAATATTATCTGCTGTGGAATGAGGCATGCTCTAAAAAGCGCTTCTGTTCCCTGGACTAGCCAGTCCCTAGAACCCCAGATTGATTTTAAATCTATAGTGTCCTTCCATAGGTCGAAACCCTGTGTAGACAACTGGGCCATAAAGGAAGCAGAGTAAATCTGTTTGATGTTAGTCAACATAATTTTCTGTGCTGATGTTGTTGCCACTTTGTAATAAAATGACTTTGGGTCAGATATGTTGAACCCTGAGAAGTATGTGAATTTCTGTGTAAAAGTTTGCGAACTACCTTTTGGAGGAGTCGGGCAGTGTTCCCACTGGTGGTATTCAACAACATTTCTAGGTGTTATGGATTTGTGCAAGAAATGATGACCATAATGTTGGTAACAGTACAATGTATCATAGTCTGAAGTACCTTCTAACATTTCATTGTTCTGAAATGCAGCAGTTTTTTCTAAATCAGACATCATAGCATTTACAGTTTCAGTGTCCCAATCATCAGAAAATGTACTGGAGGTAATGATATCACTTAAAGAAATTTTAAATACATGTTTAAGCTTTAAAAGTTCAGTCGGACCGAATATATCATATTCAATCTTGTCTCATACTATACCGTCCGGTATAGGAACTGCTGTGATGTTCACTGAAGACAAGTCTCTTGGTTCACGATGTGAAGACTGGTGTGGTTTTAAAATCAAATTGACTCTTTGGGCTGTAGAGCTCTGCTGAAGGTATCGTCCATTAATAAGCATACTAAAAGTTATTATTAAACCTAGCCAGAAAAGAAAAAATAAAATCCCAGTGATATACCATAGTTCAATCCAAGGTGACACCAGGTAAGTCTTTCTAAAAAAGTTTAAAACATCAGTGAGTTTCTGTTTGCGTGATTTTTTGGCTGGCGTCGTTTCCGGCTCACTTGGATCCAGTGAAAACGTATCAAAGTTCATGAAATAGCCAGAAGCAGTTCAATCAATTGTTTGAATTGCATCGGGATTTGTTGAAATCGGCTTTTTGCTCTTGACGAGGCATGTTGACATAGATGTCTGTAGTCGGTCTGATTGCAACTTGGTTGTTAAGTTGATTTTCATTTTGAAGATGAATTTCTTGTTGAAGTGGAACGAGTTCCATAGCATTGTTGCTTAGTCCTTCATTCCGTACAGGTGGCTCTTCGAACGTGATGAGTCTTTCTGTTTGGACTTCTTGGATTGTAGCGAGAGGAGGGCGTCTGCTACTGTGGAGTCCACGTGGCCTACTGTTTAGTATCGGCCATATAGTGTGGTTTGATTAAGTCGATTGAGACAAATCTTTTTCTCCTTTTCCCGGCAAGAGGCGGCAGAAGTACAGTTCTTGTGCCTTGGATTGCAAGGACCGGTACAGGCTTTCTGTAGGATGGCCCAAATTCTTTTTTGTCAGCAATCTTCTCTCTGACCAGATCCCCGACTTTTGGGATCCAGACTGGTCTTGCCGTTACTGCCTTGACTTCCTCAGTGGCGGTCTGTTTCTGGAGCACGTTACTTTGTTGTGTTCTGGATTCATTTCGATCCTGTAAAAGAGCCAAACGATCATGGATATCAAATGGTTTTTTATCCGCCACTGTGCCTTCACAATCAAGATCAGGTACCCACATTCTTGTCCCAAATAGGACCTCATAAGGAGTGACACCCCCTAGAGAGCTTCTTGGCTGATTGTTTATTGCTCGTTGTACCCCATAAAGGTGATCGACCCATCTACCGCCCTTGCCTAATACCCTAGCTGTTAAAGATTGCTTTAAGTCCCGGTTTTTCCTCTCCACAACAGAATTTCCCTCTGGATGGTACGGAGAGGAGTACCGCAATGCTACGCCCATTCCTTCCATGGCCTCTTTGTAAGCCAGAGAGCTAAACGCCGGACCATGGTCAGAATGTAACGTGCCAACTGCGTATGTGCCGATAAAGACTCGCAAATCTTTTATAACAGTTCGAGCGTCAGCCAAGCGCTGAGGCCAAACCCATAGGAACCTAGAGCAGGAATCCACTGCAACCATGATATATTTCTTGGACCCATCAGATTGTAGGGGTCCTCAGTGGTCCAAATACACACATGCGAGAGGTTTGTCTGATTTCAGTAATGGTGTCTGCGCTGGGCGTGTTACGGTGGAGCCTTTCATCTGCTGACAGATGTCGCATTTCAAGACATAGTCTTTAGTCTGCTTTGTTAACCCTGGCCACCAGTAGCGCTGTTTCAATAAAGAAATAGTCGCTGTAACGCGTGTATGCGCAGAACCCAAACCCTCGTGTGCTGCTAGAATTAAGCCTTGCCTACGATCCATATTTGGTATTACTCTATCCCCCACTCCAGGAATCTGAGCATATGGAATGTTTTGTGCATCTAACTTGTAGGAGTACTTGAGTGGAAATTTCTTTGGTACTGCTGTGCTGCCTTTGCGTGAAGCATTGACAGCTCCCATAATCTCGCCGTCTACTCTCGTTTTTGAACGAGTAACTGCAGCTACGGAAGCCGTGCGAACAGCCGCCTTTGCGGCTTCATCAGCCAATGAATTCCCTTCAACGTGAACGCCATCACGCTGATGACTCAGTGTATGTATCACGTGAGCCCTTGGTAGTTCGTTTCTCAACTCCACTACCTGTTCCCATAGCATTTTATGCTTAATTGTGCCACCTTTTGCATCTTTGAACCCGTTTTGTTCCCAATGATGTAAATATTCATTGTACGACTGTACACAGTAAAAGGAATCACACACAATTAGTGTGGGAAATTCGTGTTCCGTGTTTACAAGTGCCAGTATCAGTGCTTTTAACGCTGCCAACTGAGCCGTGCAGTCTCCTAGAGATTGCGTTTTAGTGCAACTCGGATGGAACTTTCCATCGTGCATGCGACCTTTAACAATCGCACACACTGCGCTGTAAGCTTGCTTACTCCCTATGGCTGGTTGAGCAGATCCGTCAGTGTAAATAATGTATTCATACTGATCTAGAGGCAAAATCTCATTTGGAAGAGGATATTCTTGTTCGTATTGCAGAAATGCTTGTATTTTTAATCTTGGATCAAATCTGTATTCAACATCCATTGCAGTAAGAGAATTAGCCCATTGTATCCATCTGGGATGTAAGGCTTTCACATTTGGAATGCTAGCTTTTGTAAGAGCTTCTAAAGCTGGTACTGGGGTCACGACAATTATGCGTTTACCCTGAGCCAGAGCTCTTTCTCTTGCTACAGCGGTCTGCACTGCTGTCAGGACTTTTTCTGTTGAAGTGAAACGCATCTCTGCGTTTGTGTACAGGTGTGATTTATATGCGATTGGTACTGTTTCGCCTTCATTGAAAGTCAAATAAGTGTACCCGCATTGACCGCTATTACTCGGATCACTAAGTTGCGTACGTTTACGCGTGTCTGTAAATGTTTAGAAGCTATCATGTCTTCCTGTAGTGAACGTAGGATATTTGTATGTTCCTGTGTCCATTGTCTGACTGAAAAATCAGGTTTTATTAAGTCGTAGAAAGGTTTTACTCTTTCTGCGTAATCCAAAATGTATGTCCGACCAAAATTTAGGAATCCCAGAATTGATTGTAAATTCTTTAATGATTTTGGAGATTGAAGCAGCGCACATTTTTCTAAAAAGTTTGCTGCTAGGCTTTTTCCTTCACTTGACAGCTCATATCCTAAAAATAGAACACTGAGGTGGGCAATTTTTGAAATTAAACTTATAGCCCTAAGAGGCGAATCCCATAATAATGGTGCTCACCCTGGTCAAGTGCCTCGGTAAGTCATCGTCCGTCAGATAAATATCATCTACATAGGACAATGCTTCTTCATCCAAATTTTGGAGTAACTGTGTTACTCTTGCTGAAAATACCCCGGGGCTATTTTTATACCCTTGGGCTAGTCGACAAAATTGTCGCTGGGACCCTAACGCACTGAATGCGGTCAGATACCTGCTTTCAGGCGCTATATTTTGGCAGAAAAATCCATTTGAGATATCAAGTGATGTTTTGTATTTTGTGCGCACAATGTTATTCATTAATGGGCACTGTGTGCATTCTGAACTGCAAATGTCTTTGTGCAAGTGTTTAAATGTCTGCAATCCAAAACTAAACGATATGTGTTGTCAGGTTTCATTACGGGAAACAAAGGATTGTTCATAGGTGAAGTGCAATTTTCATTCACCCCTGGTATTCAAGTTGATCTAGGATCTCCCTGACTTGTTTTTTAGCTTCCTGCTTTATAGGGTATTGCCTTTGAGCATTTGGGGAAACTTTTAACGGGATCACGTGGTGGGTTGAATCCTCATCCCAACCAACATGATTTTTATACAATGCTGGAGCTAGGGCAACCGCCCACTCCTGCGCATATGCATGTTTTAAATGTATGGGAACGAGGTCGGAAAAGGCTGGAAAAATTACAGTTTCTCCACTAGGGCACTCCATGACGAATGCTGGCGGCCAGTCTTGTTCTGCTAATAGAATGTCATATCCAGATGACAGATTTTTGCAAAATAGACCTTTAATTTTTCTGGGTTTGTCCCCCTCCATCTGGAGTGTTATCTCATGTAACTTATGTGGGACACTTACCTGAGTATCAGGTGTTTCCACCGTGATATACTCACTCAACTCCGCTGTCACCAGAAATTCCTTCAGGTTCTGGCGAGCTATTGTTACTTCTGCCGCGCTGTCTAGCATCGTCAGAACCCATTCCCCGTTCAGAAGCTGTGTCCTCAGAATTCTGGGCCTGTCTGATCTTGAGACCTGCTACCTTCTTCTTTTTGAACTGAGGTTTCTGTTTTTGTTTATCTTCTTTTTTAGGTGCGTAGTCCGCAGCGCGTTGCGTGTCTCTGGACTTTGTACGCTCCTCTGACCGTCCTTCCCTCTCGGAGTTTTTGATGAACCCTGAAAGGAACGAGAGGAACGAGTATCAGTATCCTGATACCTGTCAGGTTTTTTAATATTATCCCTATTCCTGAGGTTATACCTCCTTTCAGAGGGCTCCTGTTGAGGAGACCTTCCTCTGGATTGAGATCTGCTGTCTTTAGACTTTTGTTGTTTTTTATTTTCCCACTTCTTTTTAGAAGAAGTAGGTGTCTGCTTTGTAGTGTCCTTTTCAGGACTGCCCACCAGTTGTGGTTTTAATGCTTTCACACCTAGACTGTCTCTGCCCTCTAAAACGTTCAGGTCAACTCTCTCATCCCCTGAACCAATCATGTTTAGAGGAAGAGGTGTTCACAGGGAACTAAGATGAGGTGTTATGCACAATTTAGGAACTAAATGACCTTCAAGCTTGATTAACCAACAGCCAATAAATAGTATTCTCGTACTACTCAGCTGTGGCGGATTTTGTGCCCACCCACTCCAGACGTCTCTGGGGTTTTGTGAGTAGGTTCTCTGAGAATAGCATGACTGAACTACTCAGATTCTACAGTTAAATAAGTATCCAACCAACGTTGGCGGCGCCACGTCGTGTAGTTCCTATAGTACCCATGCAGGATCTGCGCGTTTGGATAACATAAACCGTGGTCTTGGTGTTAGACTGACTCTGTGCACCCCCACCGCATATGTTAGCCTGATTTGCATTAGCTAGCTCACAGAGCCACTAGAATCTCCTCTTATCGGGGAGAGATTAGTTTCTGGCAACCTTAGATCATGACAACCCAAATTCCTCAGAATCGTGGAAACAATGTACTACCTTTCGCTCAGTCCCTCTAGCAATATGTGATAAATATGTCTCGCTTTTTCAGACGCAGACAGTATCAAGTTTGTATTTCCAACTCCTTTACCCCGAATAGTATGGTGGCTCTAACGGACAGCTAGAAAGAATTTACAACTGTCATCAAAAGGTATGCGATGAGTTTCGTAGAATAAAATAATAATAGATTTATACCTTGAAAAAGTAGTAGTCGTTACAAAACGCTGCTAGCAATCGGGTTTTGTTTGGGGAGGACAAATAAAGATACTGAATGGTTTCAATTGGTTATATAAGTGAGTGCTTGTTCCCCACTCACCATACAATCAGAAACAAGCTTGTATTATCGAATTTTGCTTGTCTATAGATCATATGGTAACAGAGTAGATGGAGAATTTTAAAGTATACATGAGTGTTCTGTTAAGTCACCAAGGGTACTTCAGAAACACCGTGGCATTCATATTATACATATCCTAATTCTATTTTAAGAAATCAAAGGTATGTTGATGTAAAGGGTGTATCAACACAACGGATCAACACTAAAGAAAAGTGATATATAATGTAGGTCACAATTTTTAATATGACCTTGGGGGACCGAGTGTAAAGAAATAGTAGTTGATGTATAGAATAAAATTAGTGATATGCTGAAAACAGTATTAGGAAAAGGGTATGTTTAGTATGACAAGTTTATAATGAGTATATATTGCTAAACAATGTATTTTTATTATTTAGATCTGATGAAAACTTTTGTAGTCCTGAGGAAGGTGAAAACATTGAGATATCACCGAAACGCTGCGTCAACTGTTTTTAGAGTTTTTATCTATATGTGTAATGATATGAGATTATGACTTTTTATATGTGTAAAAAAATGAGATTGTAACCTATAGTGGGAGGAATAGTAATGTTTTTATCTGTTGAATTGTATGAATATGTGACAAATTATTTTAATAAAACCTTTTTACTAGTCTTTGTGTTTTTAACAAAGAAATTTCTGGGCATTACACTGTATAAATATACAGATTGATTACTGTGTTTCAGCCAGACCACTGTCTTTTTTAGTGAATAGTTTTATTTTTACTTTGTAAGCATACATCTTAATAGACACTCGGTCCAGGGTAGGTATTTGCCCTTTTTTATAATAAAGGGACACTTGTGTCTTTGCCGTAGTTGTACCCCGTCCCTTTTCTAGACATTGGGGTGACTCCCTCCTTTTTTAATTTGCAAGCACCAACTTACACAGTCTGCAATGGCAGGCCTGTAGGTCCATTTTGAATGGTCCCTCATGGGTGGCATAATACATGCTTCAGCCCATGGGGGACCTCTGGTGTACCTAGGCTCTGGGTACATGGGTACCATATACTAGGGACTGACAAGGGTACCCCAGTATCCAATCTGGGATGTACCTAGGTACTGAACACATCAGTTTAGGGACAAAGCAGATAGACTGGGGTCCTGATTAGCAGGATCCCAGTCAGACTAGTCAAATACAGTGTCACATCAAGCAAAAAGTGGGAGTAACCATAAGAAGCAGATCCTACTTTCCTACAATTGTATTCTAAAGCTCTGTGCCCTGCTTGTTGAATATTGTGTGTCTTGTACTTTTAAGTTACATCGTTTGTCTGCAGCTTTCTCATTAGATGTACATCATTCATGAGTCATTTGTAGTTTGTAAGTGAAAGGTGAGCCAAGATCGCACATTTGACCTCACTGGGAAGCATTTTGAAATACCTTGTAAGATTTTAGTGTGTTTTAACGAAAAGAAGAGCTGGCACACAATTTTTGATATGGGCTTAAAATGTATGTTAAAAGTTGAGGATTAGACACTGGGCTGGCAATCACATGAAACTTAAAACATTGTTAGATTTTGTGTTTATGTTTGTGATGTTCTCCTACCTTATTTTCCTCCATTTGATGAATACATGTGAGAAGAAAAATGGCTGTCTGCAAGCAGAGTTAGGCCTTCGTAGACCCACTACCACAGAAAGGGAGTAGGGCTCTAGGATTATAAAATGAAGGTTCTCACAGTAGGTAGATCTAAATGTCCGTAAAATCAAGAAATCAGGGATAAATATTCTCAACACATTCTCTGCTGCCACACTCAACCATGCAGCTGAGAAATAACTGGAGATGCCACATTCTAGAGTACTGAACATTGACACAATAATGGCTGCATCAGTACTATCCAATGATAGCACAATGGTAAGAGCCTCCCCTAGGCTTCCATGGCTACCAGACAAACACACCATGCTATAGGATTCCATGGTTTCCAAGAACTCTATGTTCATAAACAAACATATTCATCCCTGAGAGTGGTAGCTAGAACACATGAGCTGTGTGGAACATTTTAAAGAAGTACCAAGACATTTCTTGAAAAATATAATATCTCTTTCTTCCTTTCAGTTGTTCATGTTGTCTTGTGCAGGTGTTTAAAAAGACATAATTCCTTCATTTAGGTGTCTTTTTGTGTAATTTTTGTAAGAGGAGTGAACATGTAATCCCAAGGGTTTTGTGACTCAAGGATGCAAAGTTCTCTTTGTGGTTTTTGATATATAGCTATTGTCAAAGAGCAAATTGTCTATTATAGGGTTTAATCTTGTCTGCCTAGACCTTTTGCTAGACTAGATAAGCTTGTGTTAGAAAGCTGAAAGGGTGACATATCTCCTTATAAAGCACTTGATGACCATCTAGAATCAACTGAAAGAGGCATGTTTCAGCCCATGTGTCTGCATGTGTAATATGATTGTTTGGTTTATGGCAATCCTAAGCCAATGTCTGTGTTTCTCTGAGATTCATAGTTAAAATATCTGTGTTGTTTGATGAGAATGTTAAAAGGCAATGTTGATAAGGCTGTGTCTTAGAAGCAGGATAACTGCAACAGTGAGATAGCTGACATGAGTGACAGAATTTGAATTGTAAATATTTTTAAATTATTTGATGGAGTCGGTAGTCAGGGTTTCTCAGGAGAGTTGCAAACATTCGCTTCAGGAGATAAACCAAATAGAATAAAGGAGTGAAACCCTCAGTGGGAAGGTCACACCAGAAAAACAGGAAGCCAGTTCAGGGAGAGACCCACCTAAGATTGGAACATAGAGAAGGTGAACAGTTTCCACTCTGTGAGCCTCTGGTGGGGTTGTGCCACTCTCGCATATTAACCTTGGGGCAAGGAGAGACTGGTGCTATTTACTGTCTAACCATGAGATGAGTGACACATGTCTGTTTGCTTGGACTTAAGAGGATGTTAATTTTCAATGTTGAGGTAGTAGTAGTAGTAAATATCTTTATTCGATTTTCATTATAAAAACCATAAAAGCACATCATTTACAAACATTTAGGCAATGCATTTTCAAGCAGGTAGTGGGGAGAGAGAAAAGAGAAGCAAGTTCCACAACTTGATTATAAAAACCATAAAAGCACATCATTTACAAACATTTAGGCAATGCATTTTCAAGCAGGTAGTGAGGAGAGGGAGAAGAGAAGCAAGTTCCACAACAAATGTTCCTTGAATGATGTGGTGTCAGACACCCTGCTATTTATTTCTTGGTATGTAGCTGCAAGCCATATTGTAGCTCTCTGTATTTGCTATAGAACTTACAGAATTATTACAAAAGTGCCTGGTGCCTTTGCGATCACACAACTCTAAGCAATCATTTTAAAATTAGGGTATGTACAGTAAAATCATAGTTAAAATTAATATTTCCTTCACCAATACATAAAACATCAAGGTCAAAATTAATATTCCCTATGCAAATGCATAAAACATCAAGGTAGTCATCAAGAACAAAATAGCAGCATAATTATTTGAGCCGTCACATGCTAGAATCACATCATGGCATGTCTGGGATGTATGGACTGCATAGTAGGAGCCTGATATATTTCACAGTTCTTTACATTACAATCCCTTAAGTGTTGCTCGTCCCTACCCAGATTAAGTCATCTATACAATCAAGAAAATCACTACCATGACCCTAGTTGTGCGGTGATTTTTATGCTCTACTTTGGGCCGTCCATGCGTAGAGCAAATATCTGGACAAGCCAAAGACTAAATTTTCTGTGCTGTCGCTTTTCAAGACTCTGACAATCTCTACTAAGTGGTTGGCTGCCAGGATACGACAGATTGGAATTAATCAGGTCCTTCTTGTTTACTTGTACATGGGGCAAAAAAACAAGAAATGGACTTCTGATTCAAGAACACCTTTGCACCCAGGACAACTGGTTGAGACGTCGACACCCTTCCAGCAGCCAATAAATCTGTTAACTGGAAGGATGCCATATCTAAATTTTAAATAGAGTGATCTTGCGAGTGGTGGCTCTATTCTATCCAAGAATTCTTCTTGCTGCATTTTGTCTTTTATGTTTAGGAATGAGACTGTTAATGCCCCTGCGTTATTCCCTTTTAACCAGGAGTCCACTACTTGGCTCCAGTATTTCTTTTTAAGAAGATTTACAAAGTCTTTTTAAATATTTCCGGGGTTAGCCATAGGTCGCTCATGCCAAGTTTGCCCAACCATTGCTTAATGTGGTTGAGCCATTGGACACTACCTTTGGTGTCCAGCAGTAATATTTCTTGTAGTGATTCTTTTATTGGCAATGGGGACTTGTTTATCCATATGCGCATCCAGAAGATTAAAGGCTGTAAATGAATTGCATGGGCAACACTCTTCATGCCCAAATCTAAGCGCATTGGTGTTAGTGGGGTGTTTCGAGGAAGCTCCAGAACAGATCTAATAAAATTATTTTACGTTTTTTCGATGGAAGTTACGTTGATGTGTCCCCACAGTTCTGCGCCGTAGAGTGCGGCCCCTAGACCCTTGAGGTAGTATTTCATCGCCTATTTATGAGACCTGTGCGGGAGTAACTAGACCCCTACATCAAAGTAAAGAACTTGATATGATTTAACTGTTTAAGGAATTTATTTGACAGGAATCAGTTCTTCAGCACTGGGATCCTAGCGCAGGTTCAGCCCTCACATGGTTTACCATTACAAAAAAAATAGCACCAGTCCCTAGTTATGCTAGCAGAACTGCTGACATACATTTTGAATTAGTTGATCTTTTATTAATCTGTCAGTTTTATAATACCAGTGTGACCCATTCATATATTCATGGTCTTGATGAATGGGCTCGGCCATATTAGCCATAAAATCATGCACAGAAACATCTTGAGGCATTATAATAAGAAAGAGGTTCCAAACCTGTGCTAATGATTTTAACCATGTGTAGAGAAGACAGGAATAAAGTTTACTACAATCTACTACTTTTAATTGACATAAAGGTAATTAGTTGTTAGGTTCACATAGATTTTAGCAGACACTTTAGCTACAGGAGAGTGTAAGATAGGGAGTAGCACCAGCCATGTACACTCTAATGAATAGTGTTTTCCAGTGCTGCTTGTGGCGTCCGATAATGAAGCATGACACTTTAGGAGAAGGAAAGCTTTACACTGCATACAAGAATATACTTCCCATTTGGTCTAAGGTGACACAGGGTGGGGAAGCACATACCGAGCACACCTTTGTAATGTCTACTGTGCATGTTTTTCGAAGACGTTCACAGTTATGTAGAAGTCAGGTTTTCTTATTGCTCCTTACTTTTTTCTTGACAAATTTTATTGAAGTTTTTAGTACATCAAGGTCTGATCGGCCGGCGCATGACTGCATATACATAAATGCAACAAGTTTCGATAATACTAGTGTTACATAATCAAACAAAACTACCACAGACATGACACCACCCCTCAGAACCCCGTACTTCAATAACACCCATAGACATACGTATTATACAGGGAATGGGGACTCACCACTATATCCCAGGCCCATATGATTGTACCTCCATCTCAATTGAGGCTTCAGCAGGCCACACAGGCGGTAACAGGATGCCTCGATAATCTGTCCACCGCCGCCAAATCCTACCATGCTTCTGGGGGAAGCCTTTTGCCTGAAAGACTGTGATATCCATCCCCATACACCTATCCATAGCTGTCTTCCACACTCCCATCGAAGGCGGTGACTCTGCCTTCCAATTCTGGGCTATGTCACACTTGGCTAGAGTGAGTCTCAAGAACAAAAGATGCTGCTTGTAGCAATTCCCCCCGATCGCTTCAGTACTGTGAAGGAGAATCAGTTTGGGGTTCAAGAGGGACCTCCCATGACAGCACCCAGGCCTGTCAAAAGGTCACCCTCCTCCAGAATGTAGCAATACTTTGCAGCTCCAGTACGTGAGGAGGAACGTCCCCTCCTCCACACTGCATCGGAGACACATGGGGGAGGATATCACACCCATCCGCCATAGTAGATGTCTGGTATAATAGGCCATATGTAGATACTTGAATTGGATCAGATGATAGGGAGAGGATATGGCTGCACCATGGGGGGCGCCAAAGCCTCCGCCCAGTCATCATCATCCAAGCCCTCTGTCTCCCCTCCAAGTCTCCCGCAAAACTGTCGAGGTATTGGGGCTATGTGTAACCAAAGTCTGATAAATTTGTCTAATCTTGTGGGCGCTTAAGTCCCCCATCAACAGCCTGCCCTCGAGTGGGTTAAACTCCGGCAATACCTGTAGCTTCTGATTATATGGGAGTAGAGTGTGTCGGAACTGTAGGTATTTGTAAAATTGGCTGCAGTGGAGTTGATATTCGTCTTGTAATTGTTGGAAGGATATCAGAACCGTTCCCCTTATGACATCCCCCAATGTGGAAAGGCCAATGAGGTCCCAGTCCTGGAACCCTGGCAGCATCGACACCTGCCATAGGAAGTTCCAGTACCACAGCAGGGCCCCTCCAGTCAGTCTCTCCCACCAGCCCAGCCGCTGAACAATCTGCTGCCATATCCGAATGGCTACCCCGGCTGCCGTGGGAAGACGCTCCATTCCCCTGCAGCTATAGAGGAAGTCCACAACTGATCACTCGCTTAACGCCAATCTATCCACAGCGTAAGCTGGATCGTCCTGGTCGCTATACCACCAATTATTAATGTTGAAAAGGTGAAAGGCAGCATAATACGACTGTAAGTCGGCAGCAGCGATCCCCCACAGAAGGTGGACTGAATGCAAGTTCAGAGAGCCATGCGGATCGCTCCCCCCCACATTAAATGGTTATGGACTGCATTCATTTGTCAAAACCACAATCTCGGAACATCCTAGGGGGAATTTTGGAGCCAATACAACACTCGCAGCAGAGAAGACCATTGATGGAGCAAGGACTCAAAAATGAGACTTGCTCGAATACAATCACCTCATAGTATTAAATTATTAATCTTGTATTGTTTATACTAACGTTGCATACATTACACGAATAGCAGGGAAGCTTGCCTATGTGTTCTAACTAACAAGTAACGCTTGTCTTTTTCTAAAATGGCCGCTAAAGCGCGGGAACTTTACTGCACATGTCTGAACCATATCACGTGGTGTGACGTCTTTCTTGCTTGGTGAGAAATTTCTGCTTCTGCGCAGTGTGCATTAAAATGGCTGCTTGATGTTTTCACATGCTTCAGCTTTCTCTTGTGTTATTATTAATTTGTCGTTTTCTTAATGCTACTAATGCGGGATAGATTTATAAGTAAATAGGGATTGAGTAGAGAGAATGGGTATACAGTGAAACATATTATTTGTGATTTTATATTCTCTTCTTTGACTTTTATTAGTTCGTAAACTTGGGCCTGGGGTTGGTGAACTGAAAACCCGAATGACGTGGGTTCCACGCATGCTCTATGAAAGACTGCCCAGAAGGAAAAAGGATGAAGTAAACCTGGACGTCGTCCAAGGCCACGACCTAATGGCCGATATTGATGTATTCATGTGTTCCTGCCAAACTTGCAACTATGTATATGGAAATTGAATAAACTTTGTCGTGAGACGGGTGGGAAATAAAGCCAATGTATTAAATTTAATGGGCGGTAGTTTAAAAACAAAGGTCTTCAGAAATGCGTACCAAATCAATATGGTGCGAGGATCAACCCCTGTCCCTGTCCAATCAGAAGTAGTGGTCCCATATTTTAGCAACATTAAGGGGAGGTACATGGGCGTAGAAGGGTATAATAGATATAGAATTAGCTAATTAGTTAGAAGGAGATGCTGCAAGAGAGCAGAGGACCAGAGAGAACCAGCGTAGAAGCTTCTAGCTCCAGACCGTCAAGCTGATCGATTGCAGACTGAGCCGCTGTCCAGAGAGGTCCTGAGGAGGGGGCGGCGGAGTCCATTAGAAGAAAGACACGGAAGAATCGAGGAGAAGTTGAGTATCAGAGAGGGGAACGACGCAGGCGTCGTTGTAGAGAGGTCACCGGTCCTGTCCTGATCCTGGAGGAGGTTTTGCTCTTCATCCTTCCTGGGTCCTAATCTTTCCAACTCCTTGGCCAAGGGGTTTGGTTCTCGCACTTAGGTAAATATAAATGCAACCTTTAGTTGCGCTGCTGTCTCTATCTTCTCCTTTCTGAGGGACCGTCATTAATCAATAATTATTTTTCTCTACTTCATCTGTGATGTGCGAGTAAGTACCATGTGTTTCTGTAATTTACTCTGCTAAATCTTTAGATAAACATTTTTTAACTTCCTGACTCAGTGGTTATTTCAGGATTATGTATTATAATGAATGTCACTCATTTTAAACTTCCCAATTAGCAAAGGAATCATTGGTAAGTCATTACTCTTCAATCGGAAGGTAATTGGTAGCAGGGATTTGATAAAGAGTAACAACTGATAAAACCCAGCGTAAGTATTAGCGTAGTATGAATGTATGGACCCAAGTGAGCATCTAGTGTATGAATGCTGTTTGCTAATATCACGCTGGATCAGTTTTCTGGTAGCAGAGGATGGTTACTCTTTGTTAATTGGGTAATGAGAATTTTATTTTTATGAACTAACATCCGTGTATTCAAAGTTTGTGTTTTGTTGTCTAGGATCCCCGGGGAAAATTGAATAGCAGATGGTAAGTGGAAGCCATACTGCAGTGAGGTTATCTGTCAGGCAGAAATAGTACTGAAAAGTTAAGCAGGACTATCAGTATTGGTTAGGGAATATACGTGTGAGTGATAGCAAAGGAGTACGCTGGTGAAAATTTGATGTTATATCACCTAGAAAGGGTAACATTGGAGAAGTAACAGGTACTTCTGGACCTCGTGTGAAGAGTAAGCGGAAGGGTTTTACTCGTAGTGTATGTTTAGTAAACAGAAAGGTTTTACTAAGTGTGAGAGAAAATTATCTTTTCTATTTTAGAGAAACTGGCACGATAGCGAATATTTTATGTTGTTACTGAAATTTATAGATTTATAAAGTTTGCGTAAGATTTTGTAAAGGGAGGGTCAGCTACCGGAGAGGGAGCTGACGTCACAAACGCCGCGCTGGGATTGGTTGAAACAACGGGTGTGGAACGACTCTTGTAAAGGAGGGGTCAGTAGTCAGGAGCAGTACTGACGTCACAGGTGCCGCGCTGGGATTGGTTGAAACAGCGAGGGACAGAGAAACGCAGATTGTAAAGGAGGGGTTGACAGACAAACGTCACCGAAAGGCCGCGTTAGGATTGGTTCCGAAATAAAAGTTAACAGACACTTGATTGGTTGATATTTTAGAAGCTAAAATCTTAGTGGATAGAGATTGCATGTTAGAACGCGATCCGACTTTAACAGGAACTCGTCCGGATAGGAGATTCCTGGGTTTTGCAGAATATAATTTTATACATCGAGATTTGCCCAAGATGTACGGAGAAAAGAGAAAAATGTCCTTTCTGCAAAAGATTAAGAACTATTTTAAAAAGGATAAACCAATCAAAACTAGAGAAGGAATTATTATTCCACCAGCTAAAACACCCGCTTCATTCATGATGATGGAGAGAGGTTATCATAGTTGTGTATGGATAGAGAATTGGATAGAATATACCAAAAATGATGGGATATTAGCATTTCCCGAGAATGGCACTTTTAATGGAAGAATTCTTCAAAATTTGAGATTGAGAATGAATGATTTGGAACCCAGACCTAGATTAACTCAATACGAAGCCTTAGAGGAATGGGAAACCGAGGCATTTGAGCGTGACCGATCGAGGAGTAATAGGGGTTATCGAGGATTTTTCCCCAGATACCAACATGAGACTAGGGACGGTCAGGTGAAACAATGGAGGAGGGCAATGCTTACAGACGGCTTATATCCATTGTTAACAGCAGAAGAAAAATTAGGAAGCAAATGCACAGAAAAGACAAAGCATTTAATGAGAAATGGAGATTCCGAATATGAATTTATAGAAGAAATATTAAGGAATCCCCCACCATATCAGGAAGGGACAAGTGGATGTACCCCAAGTGCCCCATTGTTAAAAACTCCATTAGTACCACAGGTAGTGCATGATTACACCCCCAGTAGGATACTTCACGACAAAGAAAAAGAAGCCCTAGAAAAGACAAGAGCAGAATTAATACAGAAGATTACACAGATAAAGGTGCATCCTGATTCTTTGACCATACCTGTAACAATTGGTCCAGTAGTTCCATTATATGGTAGTCAGGGAAACTGTCCTCCATCGTTAGTTATGCCTACTCCTGTGAATATTCCTAAACCTGAAGCAACAGTAATGGTTGAGGATCATTTTAGTGATTGTGAATCTACGATATCATTAATGGATTTACCAATTCGGGATTCTGTCAATAGTACTCCCAGAAGAACTACACCTGGGTGCTCAAAAGAGGTAAACTTGATAACTTCATCAGGAGCAAAAAGTGTCACTGTAGTTAGTCCAGAAGACTTAGAAAGGTGGGCACAACGATCAGATCAGCAGTGTACACCTCCAAAGATCATGGACATTTATAAATTAAAAGTTGAATTAGAAGAAATAATAGCAGGAAATGTGGGACTAGATCGCCTAAATGCTTACAATGAAGAAGAATTATTGTTCATATGCAGAAGTATCACCAGAAATGTAAAAATATTTCATGAAAAATTATCAGATTTGGCTTTGCAAATGGGAATTGAAATAGGGAGATCAAAGGTGTTGCAGAAACCCTATAGAGCAGATTTTTCAGACAAAGATTTAGAAAATATGAACGCATCTGGAAGAAAGTTACAAGTAAAGGAGTTAATGACAGTCTTGCAAAAATGGGGAGACCTAGATAAATGGAGAGTTCGATGGGCAAAGAAAAAGGAAGAGGCACGATCCAATAGAACAGCCTCTGAATATGTGATGAAAGAAACAGGGAAGACAGATCAAATGTACCCGATGCGAGAAGTTCCCGGAGGGGGCTATGTACATGTCCCATGGAGTAGACAGGATATTTTGTCATTTACGAATGATTTTCCAAAGTTGAGAGAAAAACCAATTGAATGGTACAAGCAGGTTGAGAGGTTTGTGAAGGTGCCAAAGGTATTGTTGAAAGATTTAGATGGTCTGTTTGACATAGTGGTACCTGCCGATTTGTGGACAGATTGTAAAATTACAGTTGATTGGCCTAGTGATGAGTATCCTAGAGATCCAAAAACAGGTGCCCCGTCAAATGATGTAATGAAAAAGTATCAGCAGGTGATAACTTACCTGAAAGGCAAAATACCACCGAAAGAAACAGATTGGGTGAAAATAGAACGAACCACCCAAGAAGCTAGTGAATCGGTACATGCCTATTATGAGCGTTTATTGCAGGTATTCAAGCAGTATAGTGGATTTGAGGACATTGGAGACAAGAACATGAGTCAGTTTGTGTATCGATTTGTTTATGGTCTAAAGCCAGAGATTTGTCAGATGATTAAACAGCACATGTTGTGTTGGCAGGGGAAACCCATAGATGAAATTCTGAAATATGCGAAATATTGTGGAGACGATATTGAGGATAGACACAAGAAATTGCAGGAAAAAGTGATGTGGGCACAAGTGAAAATGGCTGAGAAACAGGGAATTAATATGGAAAATCCAAGTGAAAGTCAAGGAAAGGATTCTGGAACGAATGGAGATACTAGGAATGGTGGAAAAGTGAGAGGACGAATGAGTAGAGAAGAAGCTAAAAAGAAATTCCCTTGTCATGGATGCTGAAAATTGGGGCATTGGAAGGATGAATGTAAAAAGATCCGGAATAATAATGGCCCAAATCAAAATTTAAATCCACAGACGCAGAATGACTCACAGCAGGGTGTAAACCCTCACAGTCAGTTGCCACCTGCACCTATTCAGGGTAGTGTAAGCAGAGCAAAACACGGTACAGATGTCGGATATCAAGGAGGAAGTGGTAAGAATGATTATGTAACATCACAGTTTCTTTTACAGGACGATTTCTGTCAATACAGTTCATGACGGTGCCTGGGAGAGGGGGAGAAGGAGTGCGTACTTGGCGCATCCTTATCGGTAGATCAGTCAGGTCCATATGTTGAAGGGAGTGTAAAAGGTAATGATATTACTTTTCTTTTGGACACTGGTGCTACCCGGTCTACTGTGAGAACAGCAGACATTCCAGACCTTCCTCTCTCTGGAGAAGCTATCCAAGTAGTGGGAGTAGCTAATAGAAAGATTAGAACACCTCTTACCGAACCAATGGAAGTTAAAATTGGAAATTTCAAAGAAATGCATCAATTTGTAGTATGTGATTCCAGTCCAGTAAATTTATTGGGCAGGGATTTGCTTTGTAAGATGAACTGTACAATTTTCTGTACACTGGATGGTGTGGCAGTTCAGATCCCAGATGAAGATCATGTATATAAGTTTATGATTGCAAAACAAGGTACAGAGGTAGATGAGATGTTTTCGTTAATAACAAAAGATGAGCTGCCAGAAGAATTAAAAACTACAGTAAACCCCATAGTATGGGATTTCACAGGAAAGGAAGTAGGACTTATGGCCAAAATAGACCCAGTTAAAATTACTGTAAAAGAAGGTGCGATTTTCCCAAATACCAGACAGTACAAAATGAGTGCAGAAGTAAAGATAGGAGTCATTGAAGAAATAAATCGAATGGTAGAACAAAACATACTAAGAGAAGTGATGAGTAGTCCATGTAATTCACCAATAATGGGTTTAAAGAAACCTAGCGGAAAATATAGAATTGTTCAGGACCTGCGCAAAATAAATAAGATCGTGGAACCTTGTTGTCCTATAGTGCCAAATCCTGCAGTAATCCTATATCAAATACCTTGGAGTGCAGGATGGTTCACAGTGATTGATTTATGCCAAGCGTTCTTTTCAATACCATTGCACCCAGACAGCCAGTATCTATTTTCATTTAAATTTGAAAACAAAGTTTATGTATGGAATGGTGTTCCTCAGGGGTACACGGAAAGTCCTTCTATTTTTAATCAATTATTGAAAAAGTGCCTAGAGAAGCTAGTGATGCCAGGAAGCTCAGTTTTAGTCCAATATATCGACGACTTACTGGTGGCATCAAACACCAGAGAGGACTGTGTTGTTGATTCCATAGCACTATTGAATCATTTGGCTGAAGAAGGACATAAAGTCTCACCAGAAAAATTGCAGTTCTGTACAACAGCAGTTAAGTACCTAGGACACCAAATTGAGAGGGGCAGAAGGAGAATAACATCGGAAAGAGTACAGTTGATTAAGAAAATGCAAATGCCTGTAACCCAAAGAGAAGTGAGAATGTTCCTAGGAATAGTAGGTTACTGTCGACAATGGATACTAGGATTTTCCTTGTTAGCGAAGCCCCTAATTCAAATGACAAGAAAGAAAGCAAAAGACCCAGTTGAATGGGATGATGAGAGTGTAGGAGCTTTTGTAAAATTGAGAAATGCTTTGTGCTCAGCACCGGCCCTAGGCATGCCTGACTATAAGAGAAGCTTCGCATTGTTCTGTCACGAGAGAGAAAATTGTGCACTTTCAGTCCTAACCCAGAGACATGGTTTGGACAGACATCCTATAGCATATTTTTCTGCTACGTTGGATCCAGTGGCAGTCGCATTGCCAGGCTGCTTAAAAGCAGTAGCGGCTACCTGTCTAAGCATTGAACAAAGTGAGTCAATTGTGATGGGACACCCAGTAAAGGTGTTTGTTCCACATGCGGTTGTGATTCTGTTGACAAGAACACGAACTCAGCATCTTACTCCTAGTCGGCTGACTAAATATGAGAGAATAATAATGGGTGCTGAAAATGTGAACATAGTGAGGTGTACAATAGTAAATCCTGCAACCTTACTACCAGACCCGTATCATGAGGAAATTAAAAATGACGAAGAAGAAGAACATGATTGTTTACAAGTCACAGAATTATGCACGAAACCACGTCCGGACATTGAAGAACAGCCCCTTAGAAAGCCAGACAGGGAGCTGTTTGTTGATGGTTCATGCCAGAGGCATGAAGATGGTAAACTGACTGCAGCATATGCAGTATGTGAATTAACTGGAATAGTCGAAGCATCCTATTTACCAGGAGTAAAATCTGCACAAGTAGCTGAATTGATTGCTTTGATAAAAGCTTGCAAAATTGGGAGGAATCAAAAAGTAACTATATTCACAGATAGTCAATATGGTTACGGGGTTGTGCATGATTTTGGCCAACTATGGATGCAGAGGGATTTCATGACTTCTTCAGGATCCCCCATTAAAAATGGAAAATTTGTAAGGGAATTGCTGGAGGCAATACAATCACCAAAAGAATTGGCTGTGGTGAAATGTGCCGCACATCAGTCAGGAGATGACTGGGTGGTAGTCGGCAACAGATACGCAGACCTTGTGGCTCAACATTGTGCCAGAAATAGGTTGTCAGTCAATAAAAGGGTGGAAAGAATGGGAATCAGTTGCCAACTTATGCTGTATATGCCACCTGAAACATGGAATGAGGTTAGAAGATTACAAGATGGTGCTGATGAAAGTGAGAAGAAAACATGGATCAAAGTGGGTTGTTCCCAAAGGGGAGATGATGAAGTGTGGATTTGTGCTGATGGCAGACCAGTCATGCCTGACTGTCTGCTCTCTCAAATGGCCAGGATGTATCATGGAGACACACACATAGGGAGAGATGCAATGATTAGGCTTTTCAGACAGAACTGGTACAATCCCAAGTTCAGGGCTGTAGCAGAGAGCCTTTGCCAGAGATGTTTGACTTGCCAGATGCATAATCCAGGAAGAAAAACAATAATTGGGTTTGGAAAAATTGGAAAGGCAGAAGGTCCATTTATAAGACTACAGTTCGACTTTATACAGTTACCACCATGCAGAGGGTTGAAATATGTACTAGTCATAGTATGTCTGTTTTCAAAGTGGGTGGAGGCTTACCCTACCAGGAGGAGTGACAGCATTACAGTCGCAAAGCTGTTACTACGAGAACTCATTCCTAGGTTTGGTTTCCCAGTAACTTTGGAATCAGATAGAGGAAAACATTTTAACAGTGAAGTGATTCAAATAATCTGTGAAGCATTCCAAATTGAACAAAAATTGCACTGTGCATATCGCCCAGAGGCTTCTGGAGTGGTTGAACAATTGAATGGCACTATAAAATCAAGACTGGGAAAAATGTGTGCTTCAACATCATTGGAGTGGCCAGATGCATTGCCACTTGTCTTAATGGGACTCAGAAGCATTCCCGATAGAAATACGGGATTGAGCCCACATGAAATAATGATGGGAAGAGCAATGAGACAAGCACATGTTCCCATAAACAAACTGCTGAATATATCTGATGATATGGTACTGGATTATTGCAAAGGATTGGCTGACCTAGTGCGTTCTGTCTCTCATCAGGTCGGAGAAGACGCAGTTTCGAGGCAGCCTGAACAAGAACATGATTTGAATCCTGGTGACTGGGTGGTAGTGAAGAATCACACCAGAGAGACGTGTCTATCACCTAGATGGGGAAAACCTTGTCAAGTCATACTGACTACCAATACAGCAGTGAAGTGTGCAGGATTTCCTAATTGGATTCATGTAAGCCACACCAAAAGAGTACCAGACCCTGAAGAAGAAAATCCTCAGTCAGCATCAATCACTGAGGAAGCTGAAGGTTGCCCAGCTGAAGAATCTCAGGTTCGAGATTCGAGAGAAGCTGCAGAAGAACAACCGAGCACAAGTCAGGACTGGATACCGGTAGTAGAAATTCCTGAAGTTTACTACAGAACAAGAAGTCAAGCAAAATTGGAAGAAATTGAAGAAGATCAGATAGGTGAAGAAGAAGCAGCTCAGGGAAAAGAAGAACATACAATAAAAGAACCTGAGCAGGACCAGATAGGGAAAGGAAACTGGACTCAAAATAACGAAGAACCAACAAGTTTTGAGCAGGGAAAGACAGGTTTAGAAGAATCCGGTCAGGCTGCAGAAGTACAAAGTGCAATAAGCCCTGATCAGAACCAGTTAGATCTAGAAAATCACACAGAAGAAAAAGATCTCGAGAAACATGAGCATGAAGAATTAAACAAAGAACAAGGTCAATTATTGGAAACTCACGGAGGAGCTGCAGAAGAAAAACAAATAAGGCCTGGAAAAGAGCAAGAAAGAAAAACAGTAATTGCAGAAAACGAAAAGGTGTTGAACAGTGAAAATAAAGAGATTGCTGAAGACAAAAATAAAGAAACAGTGCAAACAAAGAAAACAAGAAAAGGTGATCATTGGCCTAGTGTCATTAAAAGAGTAAAATACCACATAACAACCAGAAGTGAAGATCCAGATCAAGTAAATGAAGTAACAAGTCAAACCGAACAAGAAAACAGAACTAAGAAAAGAAGAAGCAAGAGACTGAAACTTGTAAATAACAAATTCAAGGGTCCTGATTGGACTTACATTATTCTTGAAGATTACGAGAGCTCAGAGTCAAGTGAAAGTGGTGACGAAGGAACAAGTGCAGAACTGACGTACGAGAAAGAAACAAGACCACCTTGACTACGCAAAAGAGTCATATAAAGAAAAAACGAAAAATAGATAAGAAGAGCAATCTTCCTTGTCGAAATGTCTGATGATAGAGTTGCTGGGAGACCAAAACAGAGATGTTGTAGAAGATGCTGTGCAATATGCATATGTAGTCTAGTAATGGTGCTTATAGTATGGTTAGTTCTGATCGTAGCAGTCCCTTACCTTATGATAATGGATAAAAAGATTAACAACGAAACTAAAGGAAAGACAGCACACATGAAGGGAAATAGAGTAGAACTAATGGCAGAAAATGAACCAGAATTTCATCATGAAATAACTGATAACGACACTAGTTTAAATGTTTTCACAAAGTTATTATTTCAATATGTAGATACCATGGAAGTTAGTAATTGTTATGTCTGTATGAAGTTACCCGAATCAGTAGCAGAAGGATTAACATATCATCACTTACCATTGACATATGGCATATCATGTAGTGTATTAGCTAGTTTATTTTATAGAACAGGGAGACTTCAATATTATTATTCAAACATAGATGTGATATTTTCTGAGGTTCCGATTCGAAAGAGTATGAACCCAGTGCTTAGTAGTCAAGACGCACAGTTTATGGGAGAATTTTTCTTAACAATGAAATCGATAGACATAACACATGCACATAGACACAATCTAACATGTTCTTTACACGAAGAAGAAAATATATTTTTGAATTTAGTAGAAGATAGAAGACAAGATTTTCAAAAGAAAGCTTCTGAGCATAAGGCTCATTTGCCACCTTGGGCTGAGAAAGAAGGGAGTTACACACCTGGCAAGGCTCAAGCTGCTATGGCTCTGGATTTTGTAAAGACGGGGAAAATTTGTCTACATAGACTAAGGACTGATTATAACAATGTTTTCATTGGTACCAGTGAATGTGAACACAATTTCTTAATTCTTGGAGGTTGGGGAATCAAAGGAGGAACAGATTCAGTTTTTCCTGGAATCTATTATGTATGCGGGAATAAGGCTTATTTTAGGCTTCCTGCACGGTGGTATGGAAGTTGTTATTTTGGAATAGTATTTCCAAAGATATACCACGTAAAAAGAAACACTGGGAGCAATGAAAACAATGGCGAATTAACACGTAGTAAAAGAGCTAGTTTTTCTGAAATTGTAGGTGATATATTTGGTGCATTGATACCTTCGGTGGGAATAATTTTGAACTCAAGGAAAATATGTAAATTGTCTACAGTGGTTGATCGTTTATCAACTGACACTGCTGGAGGATTTCTAATGATTAATGCAGAAATGGTTGCGATTAGATCTATGGTAATGCAAAATCGACTTGCTCTTGATATTTTATTGGCAAAAGAGGGCGGAGTCTGTAAATTACTGAAGACGAAACATTGTTGCACTTATATTCCTGATAAAAGTGCAGAAATTGGAACGTATATACAGAATATAACTAAACTTGAAAAGGAACTTAAACCACTGGAAGTTGATAGTGTATGGGAAAGATTGACAAGTAGTATTGCGTCAATTGGTACCTGGTTTTCTAATGTAGGAAAAGGGCTTATAGGTCAAATACTAGTACCATTAGCAGGAATAGCAATGATAGTACTGACGATAATAATATGGTGCAAATGTTGTAGAAAGAATGAATCATATAGTGTGACAGGAAGAGGAAAGAAGAGAAAAATTGATGAAATTGAACTTGAGGATGTGAGAAGTGAATTATACAAGAAATTGAAAGGGGATGTTAAAAATAGAAAATGTAAAAATGAGAATGAGACAATTTGCTAGAAGTTGGCACCTGATTGAGGGTAGTATTTTGATGGCTCTTAAACTCCATCAGAGAGGGGATTGATGGAGCAAGGACTCAAAAATGAGACCTGCTCGAATACAATCACCTCATAGTATTAAATTATTAATCTTGTATTGTTTATACTAACGTTGCATACATTACACGAATAGCAAGGAAGCTTGCCTATGTGTTCTAACTAACAAGTAACGCTTGTCTTTTTCTAAAATGGCCGCTAAAGCGCGGGAACTTTACTGCACATGTCTCAACCATATCACGTGGTGTGACGTCTTTCTTGCTTGGTGAGAAATTTCTGCTTCTGCGCAGTGTGCATTAAAATGGCTGCTTGATGTTTTCACATGCTTCAGCTTGCTCTTGTGTTATTATTAATTTGTCGTTTTCTTAACGCTACTAATGCGGGATAGATTTATAAGTAAATAGGGATAGAGTAGAGAGAATGGGTATACAGTGAAACATATTATTTGTGATTTTAATATTCTCTTCTTTGACTTTTATTAGTTCGTAAACTTGGGCCTGGGGTTGGTGAACTGAAAACTCGAATGACGTGGGTTCCACGCATGCTCTATGAAAGACTGCCCAGAAGGAAAAAGGATGAAGTAAACCTGGACGTCGTCCAAGGCCACGACCTAATGGCCGATATTGATGTATTCATGTGTTCCTGCCAAACTTGCAACTATGTATATGGAAATTGAATAAACTTTGTCGTGAGACGGGTGGGAAATAAAGCCAATGTATTAAATTTAATGGGCGGTAGTTTAAAAACAAAGGTCTTCAGAAATGCGTATCAAATCAATATGGTGCGAGGATCAACCCCCTGTCCCTGTCCAATCAGAAGTAGTGGTCCCATATTTTAGCAACATTAAGGGGAGGTACATGGGCATAGAAGGGTATAATAGATATAGAATTAGCTAATTAGTTAGAAGGAGATGCTGCAAGAGAGCAGAGGACCAGAGAGAACCAGCGTAGAAGCTTCTAGCTCCAGACCGTCAAGCTGATCGATTGCAGACTGAGCCGCTGTCCAGAGAGGTCCTGAGGAGGGGGCGGCGGAGTCCATTAGAAGAAAGACACGGGAGAATCGAGGAGAAGTCGAGTATCAGAGAGGGGAACGACGCAGGCGTCGTTGTAGAGAGGTCACCGGTCCTGTTCTGATCCTGGAGGAGGTTTTGCTCTTCATCCTTCCTGGGTCCTAATCTTTCCAACTCCTTGGCCAAGGGGTTTGGTTCTCGCACTTAGGTAAATATAAATGCAACCTTTAGTTGCGCTGCTGTCTCTATCTTCTCCTTTCTGAGGGACCGTCATTAATCAATAATTATTTTTCTCTACTTCATCTGTGATGTGCGATTAAGTACCATGTGTTCTGTAATTTACTCTGCTAAGTCTTTAGATAAACATTTTTAAACTTCCTGACTCAGTGGTTATTTCAGGATTATGTATTATAATGAATGTCACTCATTTTAAACTTCCCAATTAGCAAAGGATTCACTGGTAAGTCATTACTCTTCAATCGGAAGGTAATTGGTAGCAGGGATTTGATAAAGAGTAACAACTGATAAAACCCAGCGTAAGTATTAGCGTAGCATGAATGTATGGGCCCAAGTGAGTATCTAGTGTATGAATGCTGTTTGCTAATATCACGCTGGATCACCATCTTAAAGATGGCCAACCGTCCCAGCAATGTCAGGGGCAACGTGGCCATGCCCTCACTTCCTCCCGAACCTGAGACAAGAAAGGGCCAATATTATGGGACCATGAGACTGCTGGATCAGCGAAAATATATACCCACAAGTAAAGAAACCCATCAACTGCATGCATCAACTCTGCTGGCCATGCCGTCCTGCCCTGTACACCACATACTGAAAATCATTGGAATTGACTTATTCATCATCAAGAAGTGCTTTATTCAGTAATCATTAAAAAAAAACATATACGAGCCCATAAAATGCAATTTTTTGGGCCACCCTGGATCTGCCCCGGTTAGAGAACGAGTTCAGCATGATGTAAGATACCCCGATCACTAAAGTAGAACCAATGGAGGCCATATGGGGTTTAAAACCAGCTAAAAGCCCAGGGAGCGAGTGTCTCCCGTCCGACTTCTATAGGAGGTTTGCACCCTTGCTGGTGGACTGCCTATTAGAGGCATACAATGAAGCCCTAAAGACACAGGCCCTACCGGCCTCTATGAGGGAGGATCTGGTGGTCATGATCCCCAAGGTAGACAGAGACCCCCAGTTGCCGATTTCGTATCGACCGATTTTCCTTTTAAACTTAGATATGAAAATCCTGAGCAGGATACCTGCGGCTCGACTTTTGCTGCATATGCCTTACCTGAGACATGCAGACCAGGCAGGATTTATCCCCAAACGTAGCACTGCCCATAACCTACGGAGGCTAGCACACATATGGCACTCTCCATTCCTGGAAACAGAGGACCACACTC
Source organism: Calotriton arnoldi (assembly GCA_963921515.1). Taxonomy (NCBI): domain Eukaryota; kingdom Metazoa; phylum Chordata; class Amphibia; order Caudata; family Salamandridae; genus Calotriton; species Calotriton arnoldi. The sequence goes on from CAWUFW010013209.1 coordinate 277,173, forward strand.
TGACGCTGCTGGACATAGAACAAGCTTTTGATTCAGTGAGTTGGTACTATATATGGGAGGTCCTACGAGTAATGGGGGTGGGGTTCCTTAAGTGGTTACAATAACTGTATACTGCCCCCCACGCCAGGGTACGAGTAGGGGGCATGATCTCGAGGGCCTTTGCGGTGCGGCACTAGATTTAGGGTTACCGCTGTCGCCGCTATTTTTTGCAGCGGCGAAGGAACCGTTAGCGGAGGCTTTAAGGGAGAAGATGGGTAGGTGGGGGATCCCGCTGGGCGACACTAATCAACGTGTCTCTATGTACGCAGACGATACCTTGGTGTATATTCGGCAACCAGCACAGGCGGTCCCTATTTTATTAGACACACTACAGAGGTTCGGCGAAATATCAGGACTGAAAACAAACTCCAGTAAATCGAAGCTACTTCAGATTGGACGGCTAGCCCTAGAGCCACGGCAGATGTTACCAGTGGTGGGGCTTCCATGGGTGGAGACCGAACCCAAATATCTGGAAATTAGATTGGTGCATACACCCGAGAGATATCTGGAGGTCAACATAGGGACGGTCATAGAAGGAATACAGGGTTCGGGGCGTTTCTGGCAGGAGTTGCCTCTGTCCCTTATGGGCAGGATTGCAATTACAAAAATGATCATCTTGCCCCGATGTTTATATGCGGAACCGGTCCTAGGATGCTTGTTTCCAGTCCAGGGAGGACCTGGCCTGGCAGTTCGGGCTGGACTGTTCTCACTGGGCACAGGGTCAAGACTGATTTGCATATGGCTGGGTTCAAACTGGAATGGTATGGGGAGAAAAAAAGCAAAGGATTTAGGCCCAGATCTCTGTACCGGGGTGAATGTATGACACTGTTCTGCATTCTGTCCATCAATTGTTCTTTTTGCATTTGTCACCCCGAGTGGGACGGGTATGGCCAGATGCGGGCCCCGTGCTCTCCATGCCACTGGAGTCAAGCTATCCTGGCTGATGAGGGGTGAAACCCCGAAACCGGTCCTAGGATGCTTGTTTCCAGTCCAGGGAGGACCTGGCCTGGCAGTTCGGGCTGGACTGTTCCCATTGGGCGCAGGGTCAATACTGATTTGCATGTGGCTGGGTTCAAACTGTAATGGCATGGGGAGCAAAAAAACGATGGATTTAGGCCCAGATCTCTGTACTGGGGTGAATGTATGACATTGTTCTGCATTCTGTCCATCAATTGTTCTTTTTGCATTTGTCACCCCAAGTGGGACGGGTATGCCCAGATGCGGGCCCCATGCTCTCCATGCCACTGGAGTCAAGCTATCCTGGCTGATGAGGGGTGAAACCCCGAAACCGGTCCTAGGATGCTTGTTTCCAGTCCAGGGAGGCCCTGGCCTGGCAGTTCGGGCTGGACTGTTCTCGTTGGGCGCAGGGTCAAGACTGATTTGCATATGGCTGGGTTCAAACTGGAATGGCATAGGGAGCAAAAAAACGATGGATTTAGGCCCAGATCTCTGTACTGGGCTGAATGTATGACATTGTTCTGCATACTGTCCATCAACTGTTCTTTTTTTATTATGTGCGGTACAGCATTCGTTCTATAAAATCCCTAATCATTTTTTAAAACACTAAATAGTTTGATAGTAGAACTGTTATGGGGCTCTAAAGGTAAACAGGTTAGTTTGACGACATTATAGAGAACATGGTAAAAAGGGGGGTTGGAGGTGCCGTGTCTAGAATTTTACTATATGGCTTCCCAACTGCAGCATGCAATCCACTGGCTAGATGAAACTGATGGTGGGAGAGGAGGCTCCTGGCGGGAACCTACACGGGAGGCTCACTACCGGAGCTTCTGATGATGGGGCGAGGGTTCCTCCTGCCTGCCCCTTCATAATTCGTCACGTCGCCGAGGTCTGGGAATATACAGTTAAAAAGGTGATAGGTTGGACACCATATGCCCCAGATATGCCACTATGGGTGATACAACCCTTCTCCAAAATTGCGGACTCTATGTCTATCCACAAATGGAAAGAGGGCAGTTGCCTAACAATAAACAATTTATTACACGAGAAAGTGCGGAGTCCACCATTGAATTAGGGAATGGGCAGTTTCTGCAATATAGGAAGATCTCCCAGGTAGCTCGGGAATTATGGTCCTCATTTCCGGAGGAACCTCCTACTGCAAATGTGTACACGTAATGCTCTACATGGCCCAAGGACACAGCTTTACTTCTCACCTATGCCAGGCAATCCAAGATGGTAAGATGGACCAGATACTCCCTATTCAAACAAGGTGGGATGCAGTTGTAGGGGACCCCCTGACAGCGCAGGATTGGATCAAAATACATGAAGTGGTTAAACGAGTGAGCTCAAATGCACGGTTTAAATTGGTTCAATATAACTTCGTACACCAAACTTACCTTACCCCCAAAACACTGAGTAGAAATTACCCAAATCGTTCAGGGCATTGTCTCCGCTGTAATGAAGTAGAAGCGGACTTTGTGTATATGGTCTGGTCCTGTCCAGTCCTGGCCCCTTACTGGATTGAAATTTTAACCAAATTGAAAGAAGCCAAAGGGTGGGAGGTACCCAGAGAGATCCGTACAGTGCTGTTAGGTCTATTACCTACTCCCAAGAATAAAAAACTCAGTAGGAAATTTGTAATCCTCCGACTTGTACTTGCAAAACATCGAATAGCCATATCGTGGATGAGTCACACTCTGCCCAGAATAATGATGTGGGTAAGAGATGTATGTGAATGGGCAACAGCAGAGGCAGTCCAAATGAAACAGCTTAGGCGTGATGAAAAAGTGGAGGACGATTTATGAGCCTGGGCGACAATGTTAAGGGATATGGGGGCACACAACCACCCACGGTACTGCCGGGCCTGGACCCTGAATGCTAGGACCACCCCGTCTATATCAGGGAGGAGACAGTCGACAGCAAGACAGGACATGAGTTGATATGAGATGGGCAGCACGCTGGAACCAGGAAGAGATGTAGCGCTGGCACAATGACACGGAAGTGGGTGGGAAGGGAGGAACAAACAGGGAGGTTAATAGAATTTGTTGGCAAAGTGTGCACTGTTTAGTAGTAGTACAACATATATGCTTTGGAATGCAATGAAGGGGTAGTTAACTGTTTGTTAAAGTTCCAGATAGAGACTGGAAATGTCTACTTAATACTGTGATGTTTCAGATATGTATGTATGCTTAACAACCTTTGCGTATGTTTAAAAAATGCCAATAAAGTTATTTTTTTTTAAAATAGATCAGGCAAAAAAAGACACCCAACATAAAAATTATCTAAAAATACATTTAAAATCACATTTCACAATTAGTCCCCCATTAAGTTTTTAACTACTGATTGTGCCATCCACTTAAGTAGCCCTTTAAACATGTCTCGGACCTGCCGCTATGGTGCCTGTGTGTACAGTTTAAACTGCCATAGTGACCCAGCAAAATAAACCTTTTGCCAGGCCCAAACCTTCCTTTTTGATACATATAAGTCACCCAGAGGGTAGGCCCTGAACAGCCCAGAGGGTAGGGTACAAAGTATTTAAAAAGTAGGACATGTACTTTTAAGTTTTACATGTCGTGGTAGGGAACAAATCTTAAATTTGTTTTTTCACTACTGCAAGGCCTATCTCTCCTACAGGATAACATTGGAGTTGACTTATTACATTTTATTAGTATAATTTTCAAATGAGAAGAGATAATCAGTTCATAGTTGGTGTCTCTGAAGTCACAATTTAAAATTCTAAGTTATCGTGAAGTCGGATATTAAATTGCAATACTAAAAATGCCACTTTTACAAAGCTGGCATTTTCTTGCCTTAGCCATTTAGTGCCTGTAGCCTGTCTCTGGTCACATGACTGGGTGTAGCTGACAGTTGAGCTTTGTGTACTTCTCCTAGACAGTCACACACAATAGGTAGCTTAGGTGTGCCTGAATGGGTCATCACCGGCAGGATGGGAGGGAGGAGCTGGGCACAGCCCCACTTACACCTGGATAAGGCTATGTTCTGCCTCCCTGTAGTTAGTCTGGATTCAGGGCAGGGAAGGCAAGATGCCTGTGGACTTCAAAGGGAAACCTCTAGAAGTTCCCCCCGCACTTCAAAGGCACAACTGGGTATAAATACTGGACCTTAGACACCAAATCTTCAGTAAACTTCTGGACTTGTGGATACTCTACCAGGAAAAAGGACCAATATGCTGCTACAAGGACTGCCACTCTGCTGTACTGTTGCTCTGAACTAACTGCTGCCCTGATGCGCTGCCCTGCTGCCTGCTGCCCTCTTGTCTGGCTGACAAGGACGGTGCCTGCATCTCTTGAACCCAGAATGACTCCAAGGGCTAGTTGGCTGGTCTACTGATTGAAGTCTCAGGGTCATAACAGGCTTCTAACAACCTTGTACCAGCACTTGAACTCTATCTGTGAGTCTACCCTGCCACGTGGTGCCACACCAGTCCCTTACCCTTGGAAGTGGGCCTAAAGTGCTTATTAGCCTCTGTGGATCCAGCGGAACTGTCTCATCTCCTCTTCTGCGGGGTGCAACTAGTGCAGAACCAACGTATCACCTCTGCTGCATGGATGGGACCTGTCGCAAAGACACGCATTGCAGCTCCTCGGAACCGCCGCATCATTTGACCTTGTGATGCATTCTCGGCGCAGGCCCTCGCATCTCTCATCGACAGCAACCTCGCGACACTGGACTCCGCATCACAGCCTGGCATCGCTTCGGAACCAGCGCATCACCCCGACTGTGCGCCCCATCCTCGACACTGGACTTTGCATCACAAACCCCATCGATGGGATTCTCAACAATGATGCATGTCCTTGAATCGCAGACTCACCCCATCTCGGAACCAATGCATTGCTTTGGCTATGCGACGCATCTTCACGGATCCACACAACAGTCCGCCAACCAGGATTTTATGGTACTTTGGTCATTGGGCCTACCTGGGGCCCTGTGCTCCATCGCGGTCAGCCTGAACTTGTGACTTTGTCCCGGTCTGACTTGACCAGATATCCACAGTTGGCTTTTTGTGCTTTTTGGTGCTATTTTTACTTGAATGTTTAAAATTGAATATCTTCGGTTCTACTATTTGGATTTTTGTCGGTCTGGTTTTGTTTTATTTATTAAAAATGACTCTATTTGTCTAACTCTGTTGTGGGCTCCTTATGTGGTGTGTTTTAACTGTGTTACTGTTTGAAGTGTTGCACAAATACTTTACATATTGCCTCTAAGTTAGGCATGACTGTGCCATGCTACCCAAGGGTTAAGGCCAGGTTAATTTAGGGTTTGTTGTGACTTCATTCTAAGAAGAATTGCAGTTGCTGCTTGAGAAGGGTTTCACCCCTTTCAACCAGAAACTCAATTTCTTACAATAATAAGGGTAAAAAGAATATACGGGTTCATTTTTACAGTATTTTCATGTAAAGCTCCATTTTTCCAAACTGACATTCCTTTGTTCTCTTTACCTTTTTTGTAATTTAGGAAACATAACCAGTTTTACCATGAACTCTTTTGAACAGATTTACTAATTCCAAACTATATGTGGTATCGGTAGGCCAAGAGTGAATCAGAGATTAAAATATTTGGAATGGCTGCAAATAATTATTTTCTGTAATGCTCATTTATATGGCGAAGGCCCTCAAGGTGTTAATAGGACCGATGCGTCCATAAGGTAGAAAACAGCAGCCTATGGACACCATCCAGGGGTGATGCCAGATTAATGAAAAATGCTCTACTTGGCTTTTTCAAAGTATGTTGAGCACTCCAGCTGGGTAAATTCTGTTTTACCTTGATTATGGAAATTCTTTTATTGTATATGGGTGTCAATTCTACGATTAATTGAAACAAACGGGATCCATAAATCCATCCATGCATCTGTGCAATTGTTCAAAGGTATGTGACCGCCTCTAGTAGATCTGATTGGGAATTATAGACTCCAGTGCCACCAGAACATTAATGTCACGTACGTCCGTGTTACTAATAATTTCAATAGTAACCAACTAATTTTATCTAACCAATAAACTAATGGCATGATTGCGCAATTTAATGCAACTCCGCTTGCTAACCGTAAAAGGATTAAAGGCTGAATGGCCTTCGTTTTAATCACTGAGCCTTCTTACCTACATGCTTGTTTATTAGGGGTGTGCAAATATCATGTAGTTTATTTATGACTAATTACGAGAAATCTTTGAAAAATTACACAGAATTCGATGTCATTATTTGACGCGGAATCAGCATTAGGCACTAAGGGGCACAGGCATCAAAAGTAGGAATTGTGAGTCCTTAATAGCGATTATTAAGGAATCGCTATTAAGGAGTCGCAATTACCTATGCATGTAGGTTTCGCAAAACAAATTGCGATTCCTACATATTCCTTAATAGCGAATCGCAAATTGCGATTCGCTATTAAGGAATGGCTTCCCATTCATTCCTATGGGCCTAGAGATAACACAATCGAAAGTGACAAAGTAAAAATAAACAGTTCCTTGGAAAAGTCAAAAGCTCTGTGTCCCAGAAGCAGAAATGGAGAAGGAGAAGAAACCTAAACATCTGAAAAATCCATGGGAGGAAAAGTCCACCAACAAAGAAGCAGTTCGATTAGAGCATTCCTTAGGTGGAAAAAGGCGCAGGAGCTGGATTTGCTGTCAGGGTGGGAAAGAAACATGAGGCTAAAACAAGTTGCAGTGGGATAATACTCGCCTCCGTGTCTTTCATAAAATGAAGACTTGCCTTCATAAATTACTAGGAAAATCTGCATTTTATTGCAAGACTGGAGGCTCCTATTATGCTTTTTTAAAGCATGTTAACTACAACATAAGATGCAGTATGCACTGGTTTACAGGAGAAAGTGCGGAAAGCATTATCATTAGACCAATCAGCTGATCTCAGAATATCCTCCAGATGGGACCGTGTCCAAAAAGCTTTGAAATGAAATGAAGTGAAGTGAAATTGTGATTTATAAAGCACACTACTGCCCTTGGGTGTCTAGGCGCAGCGACATTCTCGCAGGTGCGAAAAGAAAGAGACAAAAAAACAAGCTTTAGGGCAATGAAAACCATGAAGAGAAAGTGAAGACCATACTATTTGTTAAACAACCATGTTCTAAGGGCCTTACGAAAAGTGAATAGGTTGTTGATATTTTTTTACTTAAGGGGCATTGACTTCCAAAGTTTGGCCGTAGCCGCTGCAAAGCTCTTGCCTCTCCAGGTGGCTTTCTTGATTTTGGGCACGAATAAATTAGCCAGAGAAGACAATCTTAAAGTTCTGGAAGGAGTGTACCATTGAAAGAGCTGCCTGATAGATTCTGGACCCTCAAGGTGTAGGGCTTTAAAAGCGATACACAGAGATTTTAACTCCACCCGCTTTTTCACCGGAAACCAGTGGAGTAAGGAAAGGGTTTGGGAAACCGACTGATATTTTGGTATCCCCAGAAGTAATCTTGCTGCCCCATTTTGGACCATCTGGAGCTTATGCAGTGCTTTCTTGTGGGCAGTTAGAAGCAGCCCACTACAGTAGTCAATTTTTGAAAAGACGAGTGCAGTGATCACTGACTTACGCAAGTCCACAGGAAGAAAGGAAAACATTTTACTAAATGATTTGAACATTAGGAAACAAGAGGAGGTGATATCTTTGGTATGTCCAACAAAATAGAGTTTCTAGTCAAAGTGGACTCCCAAGTTTTTCAGTTTGGGGACAGGAATTGGAAGAGCTCCCATTTCCTGAGGCCACCATTTGGGAGACCAAAATGATGGACGATTACCGAAGAGTAGGACCTCGGTTTTGTCTGAGTTTAGCTTCAGACAGTTGTTAGACATCCACCTCCTAATCTGTTGCATACAGTCGTGGAAACACCCGGCAGTCCTCTCTAAATCTTTCGTGACCAACACCATGATCTGGGTGTCGTCAGCGTATGAAACAACTGGGAAACCAAAGCTTTTAATCAATAGAGCTAAAGGTGTTACATATAGATTAAAAAGAGTTGGACTCCGTACAGATCCTTGTGGTACACCACAGGGTAGTGTAAAAGAAGACGAGCTGTAGCCATTAGATTCTACAAACTGTACTCTTTCTGTAAGAAAAGATCACAAGTGCTTGAGGACAACGCCCCTTACGCCTAGCTCATGAAGACGTTTGATGAGAAGTCCATGATTTACAGTGTCAAACGCTGCCGCAAGGTCTAACAAAATTAAAGCAACGTTGCCTCCACTGTCCAGTGTTTTTCTTATATATTCCGTGGCTGTGACCAGAGCCAACTCAGTACTGTGTTGGCTTCTGAAGCCAAACTGGGATGGATCCAGCATCTTTTGTTCCTGGATGAATAGAGAAAGCTCAATATTCATGGCTTTTTCCACCATCTTATCATGGAAAGGAAGGCGAGATATTGGTCTGTACTTACTGGGATTTTCTACATCCAAATTCTTTTTTTTAGAAGTGGAAGAATAGACGCTGTCTTCCATTTTTAGGAAAATATCTTGACAGGAACATTTGATTAAAGATCATTAGTAGATAGCTGGGGACGATGGCAGAGACTAGGTGTAAGACTCTGGGTGGGCAGGGGTCAAGAGGTGATCCTGATTTGATTTGGTTAAACAGGTCTAGCACCTGTTCAGCTGTAAATTGCTGCCTTCCTAGTGTTGGTAGCTGTCTGAGTACCACGAGATGCCTCAGCCTGTAGGATATCAGTCCTGCAGGCCTCGTCGGAGCTTTGGTTTGCGGCAACAATGTTAAAGATAGCCTCTATTTTATATAAAAAAAAGCAGCAAGTTTGTCACAAAAGGAACAACACTCCCCAGCACACGTTAAATATGTGTGAATCTTATGCGTCTCGCAGTGCAAAATATCAGCACATCATGTACACAATAAAACGATTATTTTCTTCTTTTGTTCTTTTATTTCGTAGATCTTCAAAACAGCCGACACGTGTTTCGTCGCACAAATGGGGAGTAAACCCGCGACTTTTTCAAGGCTATTACTTTTCTGTGGTAAATTTCAATTTGTGGTAATACTTCCAACCCACAAAGGGTGTCTGTCTCTGAAGGCGTCCTTAATATGGTAACTGAACATCCAGGGATCCTAATGCGTCAAGTTAACAATGACTAAATGCTGTAATTCGTCACCCTGGACGCCGCCACTTGTGTGATGCCGAGTATACCGTACTGCGACGGTTCCTCAAATGGGGAAAGAGTGGGACCAGAGCAGAAGCGATCTGTGTTGTTGAGCCCTTGTAGCTCATTCCTGGTGTATCTGCGAGAGCCGAGGGGCAGGCTGGGAGGCAAAACTGGCAGGGGGGCGGGCATTTGCGGTCATGATTTAAGCCCCAGCATCCAAGGGGCGTGGTAAGGGGCATGGCATAAGCACTGCTACGAGCATTCCGAAAGAACAGTCTAAAAAAACTGCGAGCTAAATAAAAACAAAAACTGGGGTCCAGCAACCCCTGCTGACCTGCACAAGCTACCTTGTGCAGTGTCAGCTACTAGTAAATGAAATTAATACCAAAGCAACAGTGAGGAATCAACCATAAAAACAATTAAGAGTAGATGCCACGCTAAGATGGCTCAACGGGAGCTAGGCACCTCCCAAAACGGCACGCTCGTGCCTACAAGGAAATCATCTGTATTAACCAAAAGCAGGAGAGACTCCTACCAGTAAGTCGCGCGGACGCGCTGCCAGTCGTGATTTAAGCCCCAGCATCCAAGGGGCATGGTAAGGGGCGTGGCGGAAGCGCTGCTACGCGCATTCCGAAAGAACAGTCAAAAAAAGTGCGGGCAAAATAAAAACAAAAACTGTAGTCCAGCAACCCCTGCTGACCTGCACAAGCTCCCTTTTGCAGTGTCAGCTACTAGTAAATGAAATTAATATCAAAGCAACAGTGAGTAACCATAAAAAAAATTAAGAGTAGACGCCATGCTAAGATGGCACTACAAGAGCCAGGCACCTCCCAAAGCGGCACGCTCGTGCCTGCAAGGAAACCATTTGTATTAATCAAAAGCAGGAGAGACTCCTACCAGTAACTTTGGAGGCCATGGCTCCTCTAGAAGAATGAGGATCAAAAATGGAAGTACAAATACCCGCTAGGGACATGACCCGCTTAACCCAGCAGCGAGGGTAGGGGAAGAAACTGGTTTGTGGGGTTTCCTGATGGAAATAAGAAGCTGGATCTCTGAGGACGTTCTGAGACCAACTGTGTTCTGTTCATATACTTTGAGGCATTGTCCAACACAAAGTTTGGGTTGATCAGGAAAGTATGGATAAAAAACAGAGGTTACATTTGTTTTAGGACGTCTAAGAACTGGAAAAAGCACATGTCGGAGTAAACTGCTGAGGGCTCTAACATCAGACAAACATTTGATAGATATCAAACATAATAACATGGTGAGTTTTGCTGACAACATTTTCAGTGAAAGGTTAGCATTATCTGGCCATGAAATAAAAAAATAAAACCACATTTACATCCCACAACATACTGTACTTAGGAACAGGAGGACTGGAAAATGTTACTCCCTTTAACAGTTGACAGATGAGTGGATGTTCTCCCACTGGTTTTCCATTGATGTGGGGATGATTAGTAGAGATGGCAGATCTGTAAAGATTAATAGTACAGTACGTTTTTCCCCCACTAGCTTCGACTGCTAAGAAATTAACAATGTAGGTTGTATCCGCTGAAACAGGATGGACACATTTTCCCACACACCAGCTTGCCCATAAAGTCCAAGCTGACTTGTAAGCCTTGGTGGTACCTGAAGCCCAAGAGTTATTGATGTAAGCTGAAGCTTCTGGCAAAATGAGAGGGAAAAACTGATATTTTCCAAACTGAGAAAATTAGGGAGACCAGATTGTGAGGAAGGCAGAAGGGATCTAGGAGAAGGTTGGGGAAGGAAGGTAGCAGAACTGGAAAATCGATTGTTAGTTCCAGAAGAGGGGGGAACCAACCATGTGATCGCCAGAAGGGGGACACCAAAATCAGCGTTGCTTGTTGGCATCTGACCTGGGACAAGACCCAGTTGATCATTAGAAAAGGAGGGAAAGCATGATTAGTTGAAAGGGACCAGTCCTGAAGAAAAGCATCTGAAGCTAAAGCTAAGGGTTCTGGGTGCCAACTGAAGAAGTGAGGAAGTTGACAATTCAGTCTGGAGGCAAAAAGATCTATCTGAAAAGGACCCCATTTGCGAAGCAGAGACTTCAACAGTGAAGGATGAAGCTTCCAATCACTCGAGTCTCGAAAGTGGCAGGAATGCCAGTCTGCTACAGAGTTTTGATCTCCTGGCAAGTATTCTGCGTGTATAGAAATGTTGTTTAGAAGGTAGAATTCCCAAAAATGTTTGACTAGCTCCGCAAAGGGCTTTGATCTGGTGCCGGCCAGATTATTGATGTAACGGACTGCGGTGATGTTGTCCATGCAAAGAAGGATAGAGCAGTGCACCCTGTTGTTTTTTGCAAAGCTTTTGATTGCAAAGTAGCCTGGCAGCATCTCTAAACAGTTGATATGCAATCTGGACTCCTCGCATGACCAAGTACCACCCCGTCCGACTTGCATCTGATTCTAACTCAAGATTGGGGGCTGTTAGACTTGGCATCTTTTGGCGTGTTTCCCCTGACTTTTTGCTTTCTGACCTCCCGGTTTTGACTCTGTTTTTGCTGGCTTAGTGTCTCTGCAGCCTTTCTCACTGATGATCAGTATTAAAGTGCAAGTGCTCCTGTTGTAAATTGTGTTATGGATTGGTGTTTCCATGATTGGCATATTTGATTTACTTGTCAGCCCCTAGTAAAGTGCACTGAGTGTGCCAGGGCCTGTAAGTCAAATGCTGCTAGTGGGCTGCAGCACTGGATTGTGCCACCCACACAAGCAGCCTGTAAATGTAACTCTGGCCTGCCATTGCAGAGCCTGTGTGCAGTCTGGGACTGCCAAGTTGACTTGGCAAGTTTACCCACTTGCCAGGCCCTAAACTTCCCTTTTCTTACATGTCAGTCACCCCTAAGGTAGGCCCAAGGTATCCCTGTGGGCAGGGTGCAGTGTATGTGAAAGGTAGGACATGCCCTGGTGTGTGTGGCATGTCCTGATAGTGAATTACTGCCAATTTCATTTTTCACTATGGCAAGGCTACCTGTTCCCATAGGACAGAATGGGGAGTTTGTTTATAACATCTTATAAACATAACTGGCCCTGGGAACCAGGTAGAGAAATAAAGTTTAATATGCCTGAACTTGGAATCTAAAGATGTATCTTTTAGTGAAGGTGATTTTTACATTTTGTGTTTGAAAATACCACGTTTAGAAAGTAGGTATTTTTTTGCTCAGCCATCCAGTAGGCCTCTACTAGGTTAGTGGATTGACTGTCTGGGTTTTGGATGACAGGGGCTGGAGCAGTGGCTCCGGAGAGTCTAGATGGGTCAGGGAAGGGCTGATTAGTCCTGGGCTGCATTTAGAGTAGGGGGAAGAGATTTCCTTTCACCTGAATGGGCCTGGTCTGCCTCTGACAAAGCTGTCTCCACCTCCTGCCAGGAAGCTGCACCAAGGAGGACAGAACTGGTTCTGGCTGGGCACAGACACTCTCTGCCTGAGAGGACAAAGGATTTTGGGCTATACAAAGTAGGGCCCAAACCCCTAAACTTTAGAACTCGCTGTAATCAAGGAACCAGCCAAGAAGAAGAGCTGGAAGAGATGCCAGGAGGAGTACTACCCCTTTGCTGTGCTTTTGATTGGTTAGGTTGGCCTGCAGTTGCTGCTTCTTCCTTGGGCAGTGAAAGGACTGGACTGAACTTTCTTTACTTGTGCTGAGTATCTCCAAGGGCCTGAAATCGAGCTGGGCTCCTGTTCTGAAGTCTCAGGGACTGCAAAGACTTTATCAGCCTCTGGGAACTGCTTCTGGAACCACTGTTTCAGTTGCCACAGAGAAGGGAACCGCAACCGACTCCGTCGCTGGCTCTGTGTCCTGACGGCACCGCAGACCGCACCGTCCGCATCTCGCACCGCAACCCTGGTCTCACCGACGACAACAACCGCTGCCACCGAGCCGCTGCTTGCACCGTGACCTGTGGGCACCGCAGTCCACACCGCCTCGCTTCACTTCGCCATCCTGGTCTCACCGACGCTGTCGCTGCTGCTGACTCGACACCCGTGACAGCATCGTGGTTGGGGGCACCGATCGTAAAGTTTCACGATGCACTGCCTCGTCCCACACAGCCGGCTGGGCCCACCGATGCCAGCTCACGCAAACTGGCTCTGTCACCTGCACCGCAACCTGCCAGCACCACATCGAGCACCATCTTGCCCTGCACCATAAGCCTTGGTCTCACCAACGCCATCTGGACGATCGTCACCAAGCCGCTGCCTGCGCCACATCGAGAGGACACCGCGCCCTGAACCGCTTCCACTTTGCAATGTAACCGCAACGGTTGCCACGACCGACTCGCACTTCCGTGTAAGCCGCAACGAGTAAGGTACTGTTACCGAGTCTGTTGACGCTTTTGCTGGCCCGTATCGATGCGGTCGACTGGAACTGTTAGACTCTGTTGTTTTCAGCATCGCGGAAGCCCCGGACGGAGCTACCGATTCGTACGAACTGTGTTCATGAGGTATTTCTGCAGTTTAGAAGACATCTTGCTAAGTATTATTTTTCAAGTACTGTATTGTGGATTCTTTATCGTTTTTGGTCTTGTTTTGAGTATATAAAAATATTGGATATTTTTCTAAACTGGTATGGTGTCCTTTTGTCATGCTTTCACTTTGTTACTGTTGGGTATGTGCAAATGCTTTACACACTGCCTCTAAGATAAGCCTGACTGCTCGTGCCGAAGCTACCAAGGGGGTGAGCAGGGGTTATTTTAGGAGTGTAACTCCCTTATCCTGACTAGAAGGAAGGGTCCCTACTTGTACAAAGGTGCAAACCCTTGCCAACTAGAGACCCCCGTTTCTAACAGGGGCTGATGCGAAGATAGTTCTGCCATTCCAGGCATTTAAATAGTCTATCCACCATTGAAGCTCTAGATGAGATTCTGGATCTATGTTGACGGGGTCAGAGCAAGGTCTCTGTGTAAAAGTGAATTTTTTGTCTTTGGAGAGCCTGATAGTGAAGAAGACCTGGAAAAATAGCCCGTATGGAAGATTAGAGAAGACCCACAATTCTCACTAAGGATTTGAGAGAGGTCACAGAATTGCGAAGGGTCTGAAGAATTTTGGATTTGATGGTCTTGATTTTTGTTGAAGGAAGATGGAGAGTTGCGCTGGAAGAGTTTATAAGAAAACCTAAGAACTCTACCTGTTTGGAAGGAGTCAACATTGATTTCTCTGTGTTGATCAGAAAACCCAAGTCCGAAAGGAGGGAACATGTAAGATGCATCTGTGTTTAAAGAGTCAGCAAATGTTGGCTCATTAGAGGAATATAGTCCAAATAGATGATGAGCCCAATGCCTTGGACCCTGGGAAAAGCGACCACAGGTTTATTTAGCTTGGGAAAAAACCATGGTGCCAAGTAAAGCCTATAAGGAAGAGAGGAAAAGTGATAAGTTTGACCTTACCACTGAAATTAGAGACATTTCCTATGGTCTGAAAGAATGGGAGCAGTGAGGTAAGAGTCTTGAAGGTCCAAACAAACCATTAAGTCGTGTTGGAGTAAAGATTGTCTGAGATGGATGATAGTCTCCATCTTGAAATGCCGATAAATGACAAACTGGTTGAACTGTCTGAGATTGATGACTGGCCCCATTTTCTTGGTTTTCTTTTGGATGAGAAAGAGAGAACAGAAGAAACCTGAGGAGTCGGGAAGGGTAGTTTGAATGGCCTGCTTTTGTAAGAGAGACTGTATCTCCAGAGAGATGGGATTGGACATTTCATAAGAGAAATTTGGAGGGGAAGGAAACACGGTTTGAAAAGGTTTGGAGTACAGTTTTGTAGCATAACCTTGGACAGTGCTTATCACCCATGGGTCTGACGTTTTGGATTGACACTTTGGAAGGAACAATCGAAGACGACCTCCTATGGGAAGGCCAGAAGAAAGAAGTACCTGATTGAGGGTTGTATCTGGAGCCTCTGTGTCCATGGCCCCGAAAGCCTCTAGCTCTGGGGGTAGAATTGAAGCTTGTACTCTTGATATCCTGAGTTGACGGAGCCTCTGGAACCTTGGTTGTGGTAGTTGCGGCCGGTAAAGTGGCTCCTGCCTCTACCGGTCCCAGACGAAAACACGCTGAGAGAAAACCTTCTTAAGTGACTGTTGAGCCTTATCCAGGGACTGAAAAGTGGACACATATTTGCTTAATTCCTTTAGGAATTAATCTCCAAACAAAAGACCTTCTGCCTTAATTCCAGGTTCCATTGACGCCAGGTTTACTCACTTGGTATCCAATTTTAACAAGAGTCTTTTTCTACGCTCATGTGTTATAGCAGAATTAACAATGCCTAGTAAACAAAAGGCTGTTTGAACCCACAAAGAGAGAACTTTAGGGTCAATGGGGGACTGATGGTGTCTCCCAGATTTTGTAGGTTAAAAATACGAGCCAGAGGAGCAAGGATATCCAAGAGTTTGTCCTGACAGGTGGACCAAGATTTTTCCACTCCTTTGTGGGGGTTCTTGCCAAATGTAGAGAAGAGCGTGAGCATAGTGGGATCAATAGCAGGAGTGTAAGACATTTTGGCAGGAAGAGAAGGTCTAGGACATTCTGGCCTCAATTAAGCTCTAGTTTGCTTGTCCAGAGGTAAACGTAATCAAGAGGCAATGTACTTTCCAACGTGGTCAGTAGGAAACCACTCAGTAGAATTGGGATGGTGATTCAAACCAGGATATAACATTGGGACCCTATCAGAGTCTAGAACAATATTGTGTGCAAAGGGATCGTGAGAAGGAGAAGACAACTTCGATTTCTTAGGAGGAGGGGAAGAAAAGGGGTCTGAGTCCCCAGCTCCATCTTTGTTATTATCTGAATCCAGATCACCCATATCATCATCCGTATCCGGAATGTGTGTAATTTAAATAGGAGACGATTTACTGTTTGATTGTTTAGATTTTGCTTTACAATTTGTAGATGGCAAAGTGTTATTCCCCTCCTTGGAAGGAGACCTTGGAGGAACCACATCATCTGTCTTGCGTGAGGAAACCTCACCATTCAGTGGTGCAATATTAGATGGAGCTTTAGTATTAGCTGCATAGGAAAACCCATAGCCTTGCGCTTTCTGCTTTCCCCCGCAGAATGGGCCAAAATCATCTTAGACATTAAATTTATTACAGAATTCTCAATATTCTTTGTTACATTGTCCATGTAGGCTGCCACAGCCTGCTCCACAGAAGCCTGAATAAAATCATTCAGACTATCCTTGAGAGAATTCTCTTCATCACCCTGTATTAAAGGAGAACTATCAATATCCATTGCAGTATAGTGCAAAAAGGATAAACAACGGGTTAAAATAGTGAGTGCAGGGAAGAATACCCAAGTTCCTCCTTACGGGCATGAAAATGCTGAGGCAAATGCAAAGGGGAGTGAGAGGAAGGCTAATGGGCGGGAACTGAAGCCGTGCCTCTCGGAAGGGTGAGCGTCCGAGTCGGAGCGAGACCGACCGGAGATAATTGGGAGGCAGGGAAGGCCAATGGACCACTGGAAATGGCAGTGAAATACTGCAAAACTGGGCAGGAAAGACTGAGGAAATAGTGCACGTCTTGGACTGCAACAAAATGGCGGCTGCGGTCTGAGACGTACTGGAGCGCAAGGGACGGAGCACACGAGAGCAAGTGCGGCAAAGTGCCAATGGAGAAAAATAAAAGGAATGAAGCACGTAAACAGCAATATATATGCCCAAACAAGTGTAAAACAAGAAAAGAGGACTGTTCGCAGTCAAGTTGAGTATTATAGGTAGTGCTGTACTGCTATTGACCACTGTTGTACTGCATGTTGTGTTCCCATTGGCTGGTTGTCTCCAGGTTTCATGGGATTTGTAGTTTGTTTTTTTATTTAGTTCTTGACTGCTGCTGTTCAAATAAAGCAAGAACAGTGAAGCATAATAGGAGCCACCAGTCTTGTGATAAAATTACATGCCATTGCACAATAGTGTAATTTTGGGAATTTCATGAAACAACCGTAATGCAAGATATTGCCCATATAACTGAAATTTTGCTTGGGCCTGCATAATACCATGCTAGAGGACTATCCCAATTTCTTAGTCATCTGACGCCAAGAGGTAAAGATGTTGACATTACAAATAAACCACAATGACTTGATGATTTTGTTATCCAAATGGCATGTAACGGCATGGCAAGAGATGGTGGGATTCCCTCTGATTAATGTAACTAGTTCATTATCTGTTTGAAGTGTCCAGCTTTGTGTTGTGGTTAGATTGCTATCTCACCAGGCTAGAATGTATTGGCACATGTTTGGAGCATAGTTTTGACTTCTCCAAGAAATAGGACTGCATTTACATTTATCGACTTCTCTCTTCTAATCAAAATCAAATGGCTTTGTATCAAATTTCTCAACAGAGGAAACAGTTAATTGCAGGCCTCCCACTTGAACTGTGAAGCAATCTCAGTTCCTGTAGATACATCAGCCATCTCAAATGTCATCCTTCCACAGCATGCCACAAAGCAAATCACAGTTTGAATCATGCTCAGGGAGTTAGTAGGGAAGACCTTCTGCTGAGTACATTAACTGGTGTTAACTGCCTGCCATGTAGTTATGGCCTAGGGCTGAGAAAAGTGGTGGATAACAACATGCAGGGCTGGGCAATTAACAGCAATTGTCACCCGACAGCATATGGGAAATAAGGCTGTTGCCACTGACCCCCTTTAAACTCACCCACCAGAAACAATTAAATACCCACACTGTCTCTGGCTGATTTGTGTCAATACCACTTAACCTAGAAAGCTTGTAGTCAACAAGAGCTAGTGCCAGTGTTCTAAGTAACCAGATTGGTTGGGCCAATCTAAGCATTCATTGCAGGTGCTTATTCAAACTGGTGGCCTTTCGCTGGGGTTAAAGTGCTGACAGAACTGAGAATGCACAAGCGAACTCTATCGAGATGAACATTGGAATTTGTGATTGAAATTTTGGGACAAAGAAGAATATATGAAAGATTCTCCAATCTAAACGATGTAATACGCAGTTGATGAACACAGGTAGAAAAGTAGTTGCATTCTGAAGAAAGTAATGTACGTACTTCTCAATGGTTTATGTCTATGCCAGAGAGCAGTGGGGACTTCATTTCATAGGTAAGTACAGTTTAAAGCTTTGGGAGTTTCTGATTCGGTGGGCACTGGGTAAAGGGCAGTAAGAAAGCACTCTTCAGTATCTTCTCTGTCACTCTTCAAGATCACTAAATACATTACTTTCATAAACCAGTTGTGGCTTACCATTACATGATTCAACAAAACAGTATGGCTTATGTCGGGGTTTGGGCATTACTACGCCGAAGTAATCTGAGTAATTTCAGTAATTTCTTGTTACTCTATTGACACGAAATTACCAAAAACTATGGGGCATATTAGCAAGACCCACGTTAAAATTATCGCCTTTTTAGCGGCAGGAAACTGCCGCTAAAACGGCGATAATGGGCTTGCTAATATGCGTTATAGAATTCCAATAGAAGCCCAGGTTAGATGTGCAGGACATCTAACCTGGGCTTCTATTGGAATTCCATAACGCATATTAGCAAGCCCATTATCGCTGTTTTAGCGGCAGTTTCCTGCCGCTAAAACGGCGATAATTTTAACGTGGGTCTTGCTAATATGCCCCTATGTGATTACGCCCGTTTCCACGACTGAGTAATTTGGCTTAGAAATCCTACCATAGGAGTGCAGAAACGCCTACCTTAGTGAGCGGGGTGGATGCAGGCTGCTTATGTCTGTACTCTATTGCTTTTAGCACTATGGGGCATATTAGCAAGACCGGCGATCTAATTATCGCCGTTTTAGCGGCAGGAAACTGCCGCTAAAACGGCGATAATGGGCTTGCTAATATGCGTTATAGAATTCCAATAGAAGCCCAGGTTAGATGTGCAGGACATCTAACCTGGGCTTCTATTGGAATTCCATAACGCATATTAGCAAGCCCATTATCGCCGTTTTAGCGGCAGTTTCCTGCTGCTAAAACGGCGATAATTTGATCGCCGGTCTTGCTAATATGCCCCTATATTCTTAGCTCAATATGCATCCTTAGTCCACTTTTTACACAGTGGGGCATTTTGTGCTAGGAAAATAGTGCTAAACGATGATTTACACTCCTCAGGTAATTCTGCATAATCTCAAGTCATTTTGCTGTAATTTCTCTTAGTTATGCTACAGCATATTACACAAGTTACCCCAACCCCATATGATGTCCTCACCTCCCCAAAAAAGAGAGGAGTGTCCGTAGCACCCATTGAGACATAGTACCCGCAGTAGTCTTTGTCCCTATTGGGCTGGGAATCCCCATCCATCCTGGGTTTTCATTTAACTGGGATGCAGGGAGGAACTCCAGAGTGTTTTTGTATGCTTGTATAATATTTGAGCAACATTAACAGAACTTTACCAAACATTAGGTCTGGCTTATAATGCACTAATACATGCCAGACCTATTGGCTTTGCCATTGGTTTTTACTTTTGTTTGTTAGCATTGCAAAGGAAGAAGGGAAACAGGAGATTCAGGTCAATGGCAGCAGAATCAAAGTAAAAGTAAAAAATAATAATAATCAGAGAACCAGTGGTGTGGCAAGGGTGGGGGTGGCCGTAGCAGGGGCGGCAATCACAGGGATGGCCAGCACCCCCTCCCCCCGCTCTTACCTGCGGCCGTCGCGGGCGGCAAATGCAGGGACCGCCACGGGCAGCAAAAGGCCTTGCTATACACACCACTGTTAAAATAGAGGGGCAGCATATTTACAAGCAATCCGTGTGCCATCTTGGAACAGTACAACATTAATACAGTATGCACGCTACCAAGCTAAGATGAAAGATGACCATGCAGAAAACATAGATGGGGCCCACCTTCTATGTTATAGTGGGGAGAATCACAATGTAAAAACAAATGAACAGACCAATGGATGAAGAGAGATGACGTAAACGCCATGCATGTATGTATATTTTTATTTATACGTTTTTCATTGCATAAAGCTAAAGACCTTAAAGCTGCCTTTAGGCCTGACTATAAAAGGGTAGAGTGGGGACAATGGTATTTCTACCCATTTCCTGAATTCCGAGGTGAGAATATGTTATTACCCCAAAATATAAAGATCCTGTGACAAAGTCTGTTTCTTTCATGCAAAAATCTGTGATTCAAGGTCCTTATGCAGGGACTGCATAAAAAGAGCAATCTAGTGACTTCTCTCTGAATTTCTATGGATATCTACTATTCAGGAAAATATAGATCTTCATCATTCCACGGCTTATTTATATTCTACGAAGCCTCCTCAAACAACACCACCCATGACTCCTTGCCGCTGCAGACCCAAACTATCACAGGGATACCAGTGTCTCACTGACATTATTTTACTGCTCGACGATCCTCTTTTTCTTGTCTGCAGATTGAGTAGGTTCCATTTAAGCTGGGTGAAATTTAAATTATCTTGTTTTAATTCACATCTTTTCAGGAATTTCGCCATACATTTTTATCTTGTGAGATTCCTCAAATTGCTCCGCGTTGTGTAATTACACCGCTGTTCATGGCAAAATTATAGTGCTTGAGTACGGGAACAACTAGAATCTGAGCGGCTGTTGTTTGCTGCAGTTGTGTTTTTTAAGCTATTTTTTAACACAAAAGATGTCCTTGCATCAAAAATTGATGTGGGTTGTGTTTCGCAGTAAAATATAGAGCTTAGTGATGGATTTGAATTTCGTGTAAGTTTGCATAATTTTCCTGAAATTTCATGTCATTAAGAGAAAGCAAACTAATCAAATTTTAAATATTTCTACTTTTCATTCTATCAAAATTGTCAAACTGGAAGCACTGTGAATTGCATTACAGGAAAAAATACATATAGTACAAAAGTTACCCCTACATGTAGTACACAGTGCGTTCTTTTTTCAAAATTATACATTGTTACAAGATTTCTAAGTGATCAGAAAATTAGAATGGTAAAATCACATGAGGTTTAAGCTGCAAGTGTAGCCCACCCCCTCTTATGGCATTTGGTAGAACAGAATCGTTTCCCTGCCAGCCCACTGGCTCTGTTGTCCCCTGCTGCCTTGAGAAGCATCTCCTTCACTGTCTCCCCTGCTTTCATTTAGCATCTACTCAAAGCAGGTTGTACAAGAAGCAAGAGACTGAATGGGGTGCAGGATACTCGCTGAAAATGTTGCTTCTGGCCACATGGAATCACAGCACCTAAATCTGGCCATGTTGTATTCAGGGGGGCTAAATTGTTTTTCTTGAGCCGCATATTACATTGATATAGTTGTAACTGTTCCTGTCTTATGAACTAGGTGAACTCATTATATTGTTAAGAATGACTTGTCTTCGGGGGCGTGGCAAACAACATGGCTGCCTAGTCCCAAACTCCGGAGAGGCTCCGGTAGCCAAAACTCAATCCGACACTGATTTCTGTTCCCCAATTGCGACCCTTGCCGGACAACGACACCCCAGTGTGAGGGTTCACTGGAGGGGACAGAAGAACCGGTGGAAGCCCATCGAAGACTTAACTACCCCCGGCCGAGGCCTGGGGCGAAGCGGAGGCCAGGAGGAAGCTGGGCACGCTCGCGGCTGGCATAGAGAAGCGTCGCCTGGATGTATCATAGGTGGCGGAGGGGCGGACTCCGACACTGACCGGCTCATCGCCGGCCCGGCCCTCTTCGCGTCATCCTGTAGCGGCCCGTGCGAGGTCGGTGACAAGGCCGGGGAGACCAAGTCGCCCGTGGCTAGCGAGCGTTGGGTGGCCTGGGAGCCTAAGAGAAGGAACGGCCACGGCCATCACGGGACTGCGATGGACGGTGGGCGGCCTGAGATCCCTGCCCTGAGTGAGCGGGCTGGTGGAGTGCCTGCTAAGCCGGGCTCCGCTTGTCCGGTAGGGGCCGTTCTACAGCCCCGACGTAGATCCTGCTGGGGCCGGAGGACTGAGGCAACCAAGGCCTGAGAGACAAGGGCAACCGGCAGAGCCAATACCAGAAGAGTCGACCCAGCGGCCGGGTCCGCAGGAGCCCTACGACGCCTGCTGGAGCATGGGAGGTGTTGATCTGAGCAGGTCGGGTGGCGGTGGGCCTGATCACAAAATACACACTCTGGAAATAAATGACTGGAGTGCAGACGGCCGCTCGAGACTGAGGCGCAACCGGCGACACCTGAGAACAGAGCCAGTTACAGAAGGCCAGAGGTGAGCAGTTTGCTCTGGGCAGCCAGACAGCAGGCAACTGGGAGAGGCAGAGTTAGCTTCCTGGACCTGGAGCCTCAAAGGCGGGAGAGTGGCTCCACAATCCCAAGGAGTGACAAGGGTTACCTGTGGACCACGAAAGTAAGCTGGGCCAACAAAGGTGACATCATGCACTGAAGGGAAAGGGGCTCCTCAACAGCTGCCAAAGATCTTCAAAAGTCAAGAAGGGAATTGCGAGGTGGGGGAAAGGAGGGAGCAACCCCTTCACCCAACAACAGTGAGACTAGTGGTGAGGATGCCCTGAAAATGCAACACACTTGTGGAGGATTCATCGGGTCAAAGAGGAATGCAGCACATTGGACGAAGCGGGCCATGGTGAGGAGGGTGGACTCGCCAGTGATTAGCAGCGTAACACTACCCAACACAAAGGAAAACGGAAAAGTCACATCTCGACAGTAGGGCAGAGAATAAAGTGCTCTATCCAGAGCTGAAGAAACGACTATCCAAAGATACAACATGGTCAAAGACAAAGAAGCAAAGCAATCAAGGCAAGGCAAACTACATCGCTATGCTAAAGTATTGGGCCCCCTAACAGGAGCTGAGAGAGAAACGCCGCCACCACCAGACAATACGTTCCTCCGGCAAGTGATACAGTCCTCCAGGGAAGCGCTGGAGGGTAGGATAGCAGAGGTGCGCTCAGAAGTTACCCTCATGAGACAGGATTTAAGAAACATGTCTGAAAGGGTGACACAAGCAGAGTAAAGCATATCAGAGGTGGAGGACGTGTCTCACATGCTCCGCAAAGAGGTCAAAAGGCTTACCGCCTCTGTGAAGGAAGTGGCCTGGAAAGTGGATGATGTGGAAAACAGGGCCCGGAGAAACAATTTACGCTTTGTGGGGTTCCCGGAGGGAGTCGAGGGAACAGTGGCAGGTACTTTTCTCATTCAATGCCTCAAGGACACCCTTCCAACAACACAGTTTTCACCATGCTTCATAATCGAAAGAGCACACAGAATGCCAACTACCAGACTGCCGGCCGGTACTCCACTAAGACCCCTAATAGCCCACCTAAGACCCCTAATAGCCCACTTGCTGCACTTCCAAGATCGAGACCTGATACTGAGGGAGATGAGGAGAAGGGAGGAAGTTCGGCACGACAACAAAAAGATCATGGTCTTCCCAGATTACTTCAAGGGAGGTCCAGAGGCAATGACGAACCTTTGACTCAGTGAAATCAAAAATGCGGCAGCTCCAATTGCAGTACATGTTACTCTTCCCGGCGAAACTTAAAGTTATGTACCAGGGGAAATCTCTCTTCTTCCACACAGCAAAGGAGGCCTGGTCTTGGGTGGAAGAGCGCCCACTCCTGAGACGGCAGCATGGCTCTCTCGAGGTCCCTCACATACACATGAGGTGGGAGACAGAACCTAAACCCAAGAGAGATGTGAGGAGCCGCAAACCCAATCGGATGAACAAGATGTGGAAGGGGACGCCCACAGACGAAGCAACTGTCCTACAGAGGGAACTCCCTCTAAAGAATCCGAAGACGACCAGCAGGCAAAGCCAGAAGGGCGGAAACAACTTAGGAAAAGTGCGCACACCACCCCAGATCTTACAGAACAAGGCCACACATTGGATACGGACAGTGACCACCCACTACTCCAGAAGATCACAAGAGCTGGATCCTGTTGAGACCGACCAACAAACCAAGCTGCAGCAGTTACAAGGGGGAGGCGAGGAAGGTTGAACTATCCAGGCTCACAGGAGACCGGAGGACAGTAAGCCAGCACTAAAGCCCCAGAACGCTTGCACACACAACACCTAGTGGGTGTTCCACCTAGGCAGGGCACTCCCACTTTTTTCACTTTTCATATAGGAAGAATAAGGGGGTATTTCTAAGGGGTGAGTTAGCAGAGGGGGACAAAGACCTCTCAGTCTTAACCTACACCGATGTTGTCATGTTGACCATAGGGGGTAGGGCATGGGTACAGGGAGAGAGTGGGGTGGGGGGACCGAAACTGGGGAGTTGAATTTTGAGTTGCGACAAAGAAAGAGTTGTTTTGCTTTGAATGCTAGAAGAAGAAAATATAGAGGTAGGGGAGGCCGGCTACACACACGGATCTGGACATCGCCAACATGGTTAGATCACAGAAACACTCCTCGAGATCCAGGGGGATCACTGACAGAATATCGAGGAGCAAAATATCGACCTGCCAAAATATCGTGAAAAATATAGAATGCCAGAATATCGAATTCCTATCTACAAACAGGTAAGTACAAAAATATCAAATCCAAAATATCGTTGTAAATAATATAGTTTGTTAAAATATCGAATTTTTTAAATGTCTTAAAAGTAATGTAAAATTAATAAAAAATT
Organism: Calotriton arnoldi; assembly: GCA_963921515.1. Lineage (NCBI taxonomy): Eukaryota > Metazoa > Chordata > Amphibia > Caudata > Salamandridae > Calotriton > Calotriton arnoldi. The sequence goes on from CAWUFW010013209.1 coordinate 301,792, forward strand.
AATATAATTAACTAAAATATACTTAAAAATACTTAAATAACCTTAAAATTAATAAATAATTAATTTAAATTAAAAAAAAAGAAACGCATTTTTTAAATACATATATATATTAACTTAATATTAATAAAAAATATTCAATATTTTTAGCGTAGGATAGCAGGAGGGTAAAATGTACTATTCCCACTCCAGTGAGTGCAACAGTAGGGAAAGCGTTGGATAGCGGGAGGGTAAAAATTACTATTCCTACTCCAGTGAGTGCAACAGTAGGGAAAGCGTTGGATAGCGGGAGGGTAACAATTACTATTCCCACTCCAGTGAGTGCAACAGTAGGGAAAGCGTTGGATAGCGGGAGGGTAAAAATTACTATTCCCACTCCAGTGAGTGCAACAGTAGGGAAAGCGTTGGATAGCGGGAGGGTAACAATTACTATTCCCACTCCAGTGAGTGCAACAGTAGGGAAAGCGTTGGATAGCGTAGGGGTAAAAATTACTATTCCCACTCCAGTGAGTGCAACAGTAGGGAAAGCGTTGGATAGCGTAGGGGTAAAATTACTATTCCCACTCCAGTGAGTGCAACAGTAGGGAAAGCGTTGGATAGCGTAGGGGTAAAAATTACTATTCCCACTCCAGTGAGTGCAACAGTAGGGAAAGCGTTGGATAGCGTAGGGGTAAAAATTACTATTCCCACTCCAGTGAGTGCAACAGTAGGGAAAGCGTTGGATAGCGTAGGGGTAAAAATTAATATTCCCACTCCAAAGAGTGCAACAGTAGGGAAAGCGTTGGATAGCGTAGGGGTAAAAATTACTATTCCCACTCCAGTGAGTGCAACAGTAGGGAAAGTAATGATTTAATATTTAAATAAAAATAAACTAATTTTCAATACCAATAAAATATTAATTAAAATTATTTACCAATTACAAAATATTTTATAATTAATTAATTATAAATACCAATAAATATTATTTATTAAAAATTAATGACCTATTAATAATTTATTAACAACCAATTAATTTTCAATACCGAAAATTGTTAATAAAAAAATTACCAATTAATAATTCATTAGCAGTAAATTAATTATCAATACACAAAAATATTTTCAATAATTACTTAATTACAATTAAATTACTTCCCACCCTATTCCCCTATAAACCCACAACCCACTCCGAATAATAAATTAATACAATTAATATAATTATCAATTAATCAATTATTAAAAATTAATTAGCAATTAATAAAAATTATTTACCAATTAATAAAAACTAATTACCAATTAATAATTAATTAACAATAAATTAATTATCAATACCAATAAATAAAAATAATTACTTAATAACAATTAAATTACTTCCCACCCTATTCCCCTATAAACCCACAACCCGCTACGGAATTAAATTATGCAAAAATTAAATAACATAAAATTCATTGCTTTAAAAAATTCAAACATACATAACAAAAATAATACATACTTTTAACATATATACTAACACTTAAAACCCTATAAAAAAATTCGATATTTTTTACAACTATATTATGACTTTCGATATTACTTACTTCTATATTATGACAATCGATATTTCTTACCTGATTTTCGATATTCTGCACCACTATATTTTGTCAATTCGATATTCTGTCCATTCTATATTAAAAACTCGATATTTTGGCAATTCGATATTTAAAACTCGATATTATGACTGTTTACCATCCAGGGTGAGGAGGGGTACTCAGTATTGACATGGAATGTCAACGGGCTAGGAAACAAAATCAAAAGGGGGTTGGTGGCCAATTACTTTAGGAGGCTTAAGCCAGACATTATCCTGCTTCAAGAAACTCACCTTAGGGGCAACCGCTGTGCGTTCCTCGGAAGGGCAACATACACGACTTTGGCACATGCAGGATTCACATCGGGTTCCAGAGGGGTAGCCTGCTCATTAAAAAGAACCCCCCCCTTTCGAATCACTAAAACCCAGGCAGATCCCAATGGTACCTTTGTAGCGGTCCAGGGGCTAGGGGACAAAAGGATCTCACACTAATCAGTCTCTACACTGCCCCAGGACTGCAAAAAGGCACACTAGATAAGGTGGCAGAGATTCTAGTGGATTCTGAATCCTCAACACACATAATAGGAAGCGACTTTAATGATGTGGCCCAGCCAGGCGTAGACCGTACACACATCGTCAGGGGACAGAAAGACCCGACGCGATTAGCTAAACCTTTACAAACACTGGGGCTGGTTGATATCTGGCGCAGACACCATCCGACAGCCCGCAGGTACTCCTTCTTTTCTGGAGCACATTAGGTGTTCTCTAGGATAGACTACCTCCTGGTCCCAGCGGGAGCAATAGGGTAGGTCAAACAGATGGAATATCTGGCAAGAGGGTTATCTGACCACTCACCTTTATGGATGACTGTTGATATTGAAAGGCCCTTCCTTCCATATATCTTAGCATTCGCAAAGCCATCTTGCAATTTAGACGCCATTTTGTATTGTAATCGAAACTGCTGCCTGGTTATTTTCGAGAAACGGTCTTTGGTAAGTTTTGATTCCCAAGGCTGAGCTTCATTTTTCTTACTTGCAAGTGTTCTCATTAGCGCATGCCTTTCCCATTAGATAGAGGCCTTCTCCCACCTCTCTGGTGGGGAGGATAGGCCAGATGACCTTGGGCAGTAGATAGCTTGTGCCCGGCTGCAGAATCGAAACTTATGTTCTGTACCCCCATTGTATTACAACACCTACCAGTGTTTTTCCATAGTAGGCGGGTCTTTGTGGGCTCCGCAACGTACATAATGTAACTTTATGCTTGTTGGGGTCAGTCCCTCGGCAGTCGTCTCAGGAGGCTGGTCAGACTGGGCTCTGCTGCAGCGCAATACTAATAAATAATCTGGTTTGTATTCTCTACTGTCTGACCGACTCTTCATTTGTATGGAAGGCTGAGAGGTGGTCACGAGTGACCCGAGTGGCCCTTTTCGGGTCATTTCCGTCAGTTGGCGCCCAAACAGGGACTCCATTGGGTGACCCATCCTCGCCCGCGGACGGGTGAGGAGGACGGGGCCGCGTTGGGTCGGATAGGCGGATCGGGGATACCCTGCACGATAGAGTTTGGTAATCGCAGCTGCTCCGCCTGTCTGATCGGGCGGTGCCTTGTCCAGTGGTCATTCCGACTGGGGTCCTGAGCCACGAAACCCTTGGATCTGACCGTTTGGTCCGAAGAGTCGGCAGTGGAGAATAAAATTCGTTTGACCTGTGTGCACCAGGTGAGTTTGTTTGGTTCTCTGTAGTCATGACATTTGTTTAGTTGGTATTTGGTATGGTCTAAGAACCAGTTTTAGACAAGCGCTTGAATTTGATTTTGAATCTCTTTTGCGATACGGTACCATTTTGTTAGTTTGAATTTGATATATTCCGTGGAGTGACTTTGGTAAAGATACTTGTGCACTTTAGTGTAATTGAGTGGTGAATGTGTTTCTTTGTGTGAACAGAATGCCTTGTTAGAGTACGTCATGTTGTGTGAGGTGTCGTTGTTGTTCTGCTGATGCTCGATTGGAAGAAAAGCAGCCTGCATCTGCGGAGGGCACTCCGAATTATGGCATGTACGTTAAACACGACCTTGGCCCCATTATATTTAGTACACTATGGCACAAATATACGAGGGACAATGCTGAATTGCAGTGGCCGTTAACAGGCACCTTTGATGAACAAAAATTGAATTATTTGGAGGAAAGATTATTTGCTAAACGAAGTAGGCAGTCGATGTTTGATTATCTTAAGGTATGGTGAAAGGAAGCTAAGCAGAGACAAATGAGAGTGGAAAGGGAGGAACGGAGGGAAAAAATGCAGACACTGACTCAGAAAGCAGTGGCGTATGATAAAGAGAAAGTGGAGAAGGGTATAGAATGTGCTGATAGGAGGTTTCGATTGCAATGTGATAAGTCCTATGTTGCTAGGGAGGAGGGAGACACTTTTGTGGAAGAATTATTAGAAGATAGACCGCCTCCCCCTTATGCCCCACATAAAATATATCCTGTCGTCCCGCAGCCCTTGCCATCTGCCCCTCCTGTTTCTGCTGCTTCTGGTATTGATCAAAGTGTTCTGGTCCCGGCATCACCAGCTTCTTCTTTGGCTCCGTCCCCTGCAGCCGCAGTGGCTGCTAGTCTTCCTGCTACTCCTGTTGTCACGGCGTCACTTTCTCCTTCACAGATAATTACTACTCAGCCGATGTTGACTTTGATGCCTTCCCCTTTGATTACTATGTCTTCCACTCTTCTCTCTTCCGCTTCCTTGTTGAGTGTTGGAACACCGGTGCGTGGTCAGGACGACGGAGATGGGGCAGCTGCAAGAGAGCAACTGGGACGGGTGTTGATTCGATCTGATGTGGGAGATGTGGAGAAAAAGCTGGTGGCCAATCAGGCTGCCCAGTGGGCCCGTAATCCTATTTATGGTGTTGAGGATGTATGGAGTGTGTTAAAAGACTATGAGCCGTTTGTCCAGCAGCATGCCCTTAAGCACATGTCGGCTACTTTGATTGGATTATGGGAACAGTGTTTTAAAGGTGTCGCACCTCAGGCTGTTTATGATATTAGGGACCAAGTGTATGCCACGGGCATGGCTCCAAATGAGGTTTTTGCTAGTGTTACCACATTGATTGGATATCGAGGTAGATTGCATCAGAAATCTCCGACGATGATATCCCAGTTCCCGATGAGGAAAGTCCACCCCATTCTCCACCCAGAGATACCGGAGCTGCGTGATCAGCATGATCAGGTGACTAGGCAGCGAGTAGAAGCCCGTTTCCAAGAACAATGGGTTTATGCTCCATGGAAAAGGAGTGAAGTCCTCTCTATTAAGGCTCAGTTACCCGACCCCATAAAAAATCCTACTGCGTATTTTAAAGAATTGCATACCCAAGACCATGCCTTAGAACTGGGTGGTACTTGGGACGAGATTAGGACGTGGTATGGGGAGAGGAAGCCTGGTGAAAAGCCCAAGGCTGAAATCTTGGCTTTGCCAGGCCGCATTATTACCTATATGCACTCTCTTATCCCACCTCGGAAGGTGGATTGGGATAAGTTGACAGCATGTCGTCAGAAGAAAAATGAAAGTGTGTCTGATTTCTTTACCCAGTTCGAAGGTGTGTTCTTGGATTTTAGTGGACAGGATTTGTCTTTGGAAGGGGGTATCCGATTGTTTGTCAACAGGTTTGTCAAAAATTTTCTCCCAGAGATTGCAGCTCAGTTGCAGGCTGCTGAGAGCACGTGGACTACTTCTACCCCTTCGGTGATATTGAGTATGGCTCAGTATTATGAGCATAGAGAGAACGAGGAGAAAGAGAGGGTAGAGAAGAAAACAAAGGAGCTGAAGGCGAAAGTATTGATGCAGCAGGCATCTAGAGGGCAGGGACGGGGTCGGGGTATTGGACCGGCCAGACAGCTTCTTCATACTGGCAGAAATGCCATACCTGTGGGCCCAAATCAGTGCGCGTATTGCAAGGAGGAGGGGCACTGGCGCAGTGAGTGCCCAGTTTTGCTGCAAAAGGTTGCGGCTCCTAGAGGATGGGGAGCAAGAGGATGAGGTTGAGGGGCATGTGATCAGGTTGGAGATCAGGCTACTGGGACATCGCAGGGCTGTTCCGATCAGAATTACTTTGATGACGCTCGGGGACGGCAGTATTATCATGATGATTATGATTTGGACGAGGTGACGGGGATGTCTTACAGCTAGGACAGCCAGGGACAGGGTAAGGGACCAATTCCGATACCTGTAGATCAGTGTGGACCTTATATTACTGCGGATTTGCAGGGCTCGGAGAAGAAAGTTTTGGTGGATACAGGAGCAATGAATAGTTCTGTTTCGAGGTCACTGGTCCCTGGGGCAGCCCTGTCTGGCCATAATAATGTGTTGGTTGGTTTTTCTGGTGTGCCGGTCGTGAGCCCTATCTCCAAACCCCTTGCTTTGACTTTGGGTCCTTTCACTGTTGATTCGCCGTTTTAGTTAACATCAAATTGTGGAGAGATCTTGTTGGGATTAGACTTATTGAAGAAGTTGCATGCTACTATTTACTGTTCTCCGGATGGTGTTTATATGACAATGGGTCCGAGTGTGGTTAGTACTAAGCAGTGTTTGTCTAAAGATGCTCCCCTTCCAGTCAAATTTAAGGATGTACCATCTGCATTGTGGGTCACAAGTGACACGGATGTGGGACCTTTGCAGATACCTCCAGTTTCTATTAAGGTGAAAGAAAATGCAATTTTGCCTCGTATTCCTCAGTATAGAATTTCACAAGCAGGAGAACAGGCTTTGTTACAAATAATACAGGATTTGATTAAGTCAGGAGTTGTTGAGCAGACAACAGCCAATGTGTGTAATAGTCCCATTCTTCCTATTCTTAAGAGGACACCCTCTGGTTCCTCTGATGATGTTGTCGATGTTTATCGTTTTGTGATTGATTTGCGCGAAGTTAATAAAATTGTGGTTCCTCAGTTCCCCGTGGTCCCTGACATTACTGCTCTTTTGACTATGATTCCTTCTTCTGCTAAATTCTTTTCTGTTATTGACCTGAAGAATGCCTTCTTTAGCATCCCTGTTCACCCAAATAGCAGGCATCTTTTCGGATTTTCCCCGGCAGGTCGTAGTTTTAGATTTTGTAGAGCTCCTCAGGGGTATACTGAAAGTCCTAGTATATATAGCCAAGCTTTAAAAGGTCAATTGGACTCCCTCACCCTTCCCCCAGGTAATGTATTGTTGCAGTATGTGGACGATCTTTTGATTGCGTCCTATACTGAGGACGGATGTAAAGAAGCTACAGTTAAATTGTTAATGCATTTGGCTCAATATGGACACAAAGTGTCCCTTTCAAAATTTCAATATTGTCGACAGGAGGTCACCTACTTAGGTCACCTACTGCCGAAGGAGGGACGGAGACTAACTCCTGAGCATATTAATGCTATTGTTAACATGCCTGTTCCAAGGACTCAAAGGGATGTACGAGCCTTCATTGGTATTACTTCCAATTGTCGTCATTGGATACCAAATTTTGCCCTACTAACAAAGCTGCTATAGTATTCAACAACTAAATATGTGCATGAACCTTTGCCTTGGGTGCCTGAATGTCAACAAGCTTTTGAGCAATTGAAGGTTGCGCTTTGCTCGGCTCCTGTGCTTGGCACGCCTGACTGCAGCAAGCCGTTCGTGTTATATGTACACGAGTCGGCCAGTTGTGCGCTTTCTGTCTTAACACAGGCCTTTGAAGGTAAGCAGAGGCCGTGTGCGTATTTTTCTGCTGTGCTTGACCCTGTCGCAAAAGCCCTCCCGAGCTGTTTAAGAGCGACCGCGGTTGTGGCCGTCTCTATTCGACAATCGGCAGGGCTTGTCCTTGATACTGATCTCACAGTTATTGTACCTCATGCTGTGGTTACGCTTTTGAACAGAACAAAGACACAGCACCTTACCTTTGCACGTCTGACTGGCTATGAGCTAACCCTCTTTGCACCACACATTACGATTAAAAGATGTGCCACCTTGAACTCTGCCAGGTTACTGCCCCTCCCTTCCGAAAGTAAGGATATTGACGTGCATGATTGCATGTTTCGGACGGAAGAGGAGACGAAGGGACGGTAGACTTGACTGATGTTCCCCTATCTGACCCCCCAAGGGGAACTATATGTCGATGGCTCTTGTTTTAAGTTACCGGATGGCACCACAACTGCTGCTTATGCAATCACGACACTGCACACGGTAGTTGAGACATCACGAGTTCCCTATCAGTCGGCCCAAGCTGCAGAGTTAGTGGCCCTCATTCAAGCCTCTGAGTTGAGTCAGGGATTGGCGGTCAAAATCTATACTGACAGCCAGTATGCCTTCGGAGTCGCTCATAATTTTGGGCGGCTCTGGGCAGAGAGAGGATTTCTGACTTCCCATGGCCTGAAAATTCAGCATGGCCCCTTGATAAATAGGCTTCTGTCTGCTTTAACCCTTCCCAAGAAACTGGCAATAGTGAAGTGTAGCGCTCACAAAGCGATCACTGATGATGTGGGAAGGGGAAACGCCTTTGCAGATCAGACAGCTAAAGAGACGGCCCTATCTAAGATGAAAAAGATGTTTGTAGCAGGTCCTGCCAGATGGGTGCCAGAGGTTACGATGTTTGAGGACACACTAGATAATGTGAAAGAGATACAGAGCGAGGCGACAGTTGAGGAGTTAGCAATATGGCAGGAAAGCACAGCGCAATTGGATGACGATGGGTGCTGGATAGACAAGTCGGGGAAGCAGAGATGGATGCTGCCAGATGCATATGTTCTTCCTGTAGTCACTATGGCTCATGAACCAGCTCACATTTGTGCTAGGGGTCTAGAGGAGGTGGAGTTGCCATTCTGTATAACCAACAGTTACAGGCAGAGACCCTGTGTGCAGAAAGCATCGAGGGGGCTGACGTGTTGGGGGCTAAGTTCTGCTCCCAGACTACCTGCCTAATTGTCCTAATAGTCTATCGCCCGCCACGAACGTCACCTAAATTTGTGGAGTCTTTTATTGAATTAGTTATTGATATCCGGTCTCGGTATCAATGCATCCTAGTAATGGGGGATTTCAACCTCCACTGGGATCAGACACCAAAAGATAGCCAGGCCATACAGTTGGAAGAGGCACTAGGTTCCCTGGAACTGAGGCAATTGGTGAATGCACCCACGCACGAGAAGGGCCATATACTTGATCTGGTCTGGACCTCCCATCCACCAACCAGTCCACTAGAGATCAGTCCCTGTGCTTGGTCTGATCACTACTTAATTAGTGGCTGGTTTCCATCTGCCGGACAAGTGGTTCGTCCCCACCCGGAGTGGAAAATGGTGAGGGGATGGGGAAAAATTAATGCTGCCGACCTGATTTCCACTTTAGACATCTCAGTTCCCCTACGTTTAACACAAGGAAATCTGGAACTTGACCAAAAAGCGCCGCTCTTTCTACGAGGCTGAAGAATGCTATTAATATAATTGCCCCCATGCGCAGGGTAAGAGTAAGGGACAAAGGCAAGGGGGCTCCTTGGTTTAACGAGGTCCTTAGAAACAAGAAACAGGCCCTACGCCAATGCGAGAGAGCCTGGCGTAGAGCTTATGACCCAGGTGCTAGGCTTGAATACAAAGCTATGCTTGCAGACTATAAGGATGCGATTGTAGCAAGGAAAGCAGAATTTTACGAAGCAAGGATCTCGAATGCTGATAACTCACAAAAAGAAATCTTTCAGATCTTAAAAGAGTTGAGACAAACCCAGGAACAGAGACCCTCCTACTGCCCTGAAGACTGTAATGAATTTCAGTCCTTCTTTTGAGAAAAGTGAAGGACCTATTGACAGAGATCCACTCCACTCCTATCGTCCATTGCCCCTTAGCACCAGTACCTTTGCCCCCGCGTATAATGTTCCACTCACTGCCTTCCCCAAGCTTACTCTGGATGCCTTGTCTCCTCTAATGAGTCGGATTAAGTCTGGGTCTCCTGCGGACCCTTGTCCACCGAGGATCTTCAAGTTGGCATCACCAGCGATCGAAAGTGAGGTCCTAATGCTGTTAAATCAATCTCTTGAATATGGCTACGTCCCTATTGATTTTAAGGAAGCTCGAGTTATTCCTCTTTTGAAAAAACCAGGAGCAGACGCAAAGAATTTAAAAAATTTTAGGCCAATCTCCCAACTCCCATTCCTGGCAAAAGTGTTGGAACAGCATGTGCTGCAGTCCATATCACACCATGTTGAAGTCAACCATCTCCTACAAACTAACCAGGCTGGCTTCAGGGCCCATCACAGCACGGAAATGGTTATGCTGGCCGTGCTGGATGAAATTAGGCTCAGGGCCGATAAGAAAAACCATGTGCCCTGGTGCTGCTTGACCTATCCGCGGCATTTGACACAGTCAATCATGACGAACTTTTGTCACGGATTTCGGAGTTGGGCATCCAGGACATGGCCCTTAAATGGCTTATGTCCTTCCTCTCTGACCGTTCACAGAGAGTACAACTGGCTGACTACGTGTCTGACTCCGGCAGTCTCTTGTGTGGGGTGCCACAGGGTTCAGCGCTGTCTCCTCTTTTATTTAATGTCTACCTCCAACCTCTGATAGCCGCACTGAATCTCATGGAGTGCCAGATCTACAACTATGCAGATGACACTCAAATTATCATTCAGATAGAAAACGCCCCGGCTGCCCACTCTCGAATGCAAAACATTTTGAAATATACAGTTAACTGGATGACGGCCAATTCCCTCAAAATTAACCCTGATAAGACTGAGGTACTGGCCATCACCACAGACTCCAGTCCTTGGAGTGACCTTTTCTGGCCACAAGAGTTGGGCGCAAATCCTGAGCCAGCCTCGGCCGTAAAAAGCCTCGGCATTAAAATTGATGCCAAGCTGTCCATGACGCAACAGGTATCTGCCGTAGCAGGCACATGTGTTGGCTTGCTTAGACAGTTACGGAAGCTGGCCCCCTTCTCACCTTTGCAACTCTTAGAACGGCAGTTTCAGCCTTGATAGTGTCGCGTTTGGACTACGGGAACTCCCTGTATATTGGCCTCCCAGGAAAGTTGCTCGCTAGATTACAGGTCATTATGAATGACGCAGCCAGATTGATTTTCAAACTGCCTAGGAGGGCTCATGCCACCCTCTCCTACGCCAGCTTCACTGGCTTCCGATCAGGCAAAGAATTAGATTTAAGGGGCTTTGCATTGCACACAAAGCCATTTACGGCCAAGCCCCAACCTACATTAAGGATCGCCTGGCTACCTATACCCCTGGTAGGCCACTACGATCCTCCGAGGCCGGCCTGCTGGCCTGCCCTCGTTTTAGTATGACCTCAAAAGGTGGCAGAGCCTTTTCAACTTTAATTCCTGTATTATGGAATCAGCTACCGGAGAATCTGCGGAAGGAACAAGCCCTTCTTCCCTTTAGAAAGAAGTTAAAAACGCTCCTCTTTGTGGAAGCTTGGGGCACAACCTAATCATTTACATCTCCTTCACGTGCTAGGGCAGGGCTCTCTCTCATAGCGCTTAGAGACCGGTCGGTGATAACGCGCTTTATAAATGATAATAACATAACATAACATAGGGGTATCTGTAAGATGCTAGACCCTGTATGGCAGATTGACAGTATCCCAAAGACAGCTGCCCATTTGGTGAAATATTGCATAGTGTGTATGATGTACAATCCCGGAAAAGGTACTCCCACACCTCCTGGTAATTTTGCACCCCCTTCTTTCCATTTTGAAGTCCTTCAAATGGATTTCATTGAGATGGAACGGGTGAATAATCTGAAATATGTGTTAGTGGTGGTCTGTGCATTCTGTAAATGGGTTGAGGCTTATCCCACTAAGGAGAATACAGCTTTGGCGACGGTGAAGGCTCTTTTAAAGGAGTTCTTCCCTCGCTTTGGTATGCCCCGTTTGATTTGGAGTGATAATGGCAGCCACTTCCATTTGAAAGTCATCCAGCTGGTGTGCAATGGTCTGCACATTAAGCAAAAGTTTCATGCTGCAAATCACCCTCAGTCAGCAGGTTTAGTTGAGAAGTACAATTGTACTCTCAAACTAAAGATGGCCAAAATTCAGGAGAGTACAGGATTGAAGTGTCCAGATGCTTTACCATTGGCTTTGCTAGCAACGAGAGTTACAGCCCATACTAGAACAGGGTTGTCCCCTTATGAGGTCGTTTTTGGTCGGCCCGTCAATGTTTGGGGCGCTCTGAGACCTCGCCACTTCTCCGAGATAGATCACCCTTTGTTGATAGATTATCTGTGTGAGTTGACTAAAAATGTGCATTCTATTTATCAGCAGATTCACGAGGCCTTGCCATCCGCTCCAGAGGGACCAGGCCATGACCTCCGGCCCAGGGACTTTGTGTTGATTTGTCACTTTCAGCGCAAAAGCAGTCTAGAGCCCCGTTGGAAGGGGCCCTTTCAGATCCTTCTTGCTACCCGTGCAGCGGTGAAAGTGGACGGCCGGAAAAATTGGATCCACTCAACGCACTGCAAGAGAGTGCCCCTTCTCCTGCCCTATGACCAATGGAGGCTCAACGGCATTGGGGATTCTGAAACGGAGAAGGTTCCTCGTTTCATTCCTTTCTCTGATGCTCGACTAATATGGACACCCTCTGAAGAGGAAAGCAATGCAGTTTTGAACGAGGCACTGCCACCCAAAAGTAAGGCCAGCCAAGAGCTTCAGTCGACAGGCCCATCTTTGTCTGAGCCTGAGTCAGTTGGTCCCTCTGAAAGTGAGCCTTTGTTTTTGGACCCCTCTGTTCCTGGAGTTGTTAGGTACAATTTGCGTCCACGACGAAGGAACAGTGCACCAAAGGAGAAGTCAGATTAGTAGGGATGGACTTCATAGACGAAGCATAGGGACGATAGATTAGGGACAGGGAGATTAGTGCATTGTCCGAGACACTGGACAGGATAAGTTGAGGGTGTCTTCCCAGGAGGGAGGGTGCCCTATCCTGAGCGAAGCGGATTTCTTCAGAAAGGGCTGCGATCGTGCAGCTCCACCGAGAAGTGCTCAATAGCACCACCGTAAAGAAACAATAGGAGTCTCCCAGCGAGCCTCAGAAGGACGCTGGAAAGAAGTTGTTCATTTGGTTCCATTAAAATTATATCAATTGCATCTCTTTGTTTTGCTATCATGCATACTTTTGGCAGGCCAATGATTGATGAAGAACAGCCAACGGGTCTTGCTGTTCTGTCGCAAACATTATGGACTAAACAACGAAAAAATATATTTCTTCTTTTCGCTATTCTGCTGATGATTATTTTCTGTGGGGTTCTCTGGGTGTTGGAGTATACATATGATTCGCCCGCTCATGACAATGATAATTTTTCCCCACCAAGAAGCAAGAGAATGATTTCTAATAATGTCTTTTTTGACACTCATAAGAGATTTTTCGGCAATGGCACAGCTTGTTATCCCACTGAATCTGTTACTAGTCTGTGGACTGCTTACCCTTTGTCTTTGGTAAATTATGCGTACTCTAAGCCGACAGATTTTGTTGAGGTAAAAGGGGAGTTTGGGTTTGGTTATCCAGGGCCATGTTTGTATCATCGTAAGCCAATGGGAACAGGTCATCCAGGCTGTGACAATAATACGTACTGTGATCATTTCTATATGGAAGAGCAAAATATAACGTTGGTGGGTTGGCATTACAAAGAAGTGACGGTTCCTCGAAAAGCTGGCTATTGCCCTGCTTGTTGCCCCATCATAAATAGTACTGATACCATATTGTATATCAACTGTTCAGGGGTGATCATATTTAAGGAGACATTCCCTTTAAAAGGTTTGGAAGGTTCTAGTACCATTGCAGGTAATTCTCGTTATTCAGCCATGGACTATGACAGACCGATTTATGCGCATTGCGGGTTTTTCTTCTTGTCTAACGGAACCTACTCAAATGTTCATAACAGTACTAATGATGTGGCCCTCTGGATGGTATTGCCTCTGAGGGTCCCTTGTAGAAGTGCCCACCGACAGGTAAAATGGGTGAAAAGAACGCTTACAGAGGAATTTTGCGAGGGAGTAACAGATATTGAGATCAACAGTAATAGTAATGGCATTACTTTTGGCTATATCCTGTCTGCCATCTATACATTAGGAGGAATGGCTATGAGTAGAGGTGAAAAGGCCCGGGAATACTTTGGATGTAAGTTGCAGATATTATCCAATACTACAGTGGCAGCATTGCGTGACATCACCATTCAATTAGAGAGTATGAGGATCTATTCTGAACAAACCAGATATGCAGTTGATTTTATTTTAGGCAAAAATGGTGGTGCATGCGCAGTCATTGGCGATCAATGTATTGGTGGGGATCACAAATATGGAAAAGAATATTACTCAGCATATTTAGGATATTATTGAGAATGTCAAAGGCATGGAAACAGGTAATTGGAGTCGGTCCCTTTTTGGAACATGGGGCTGGCTAATAGAAAAATTGATCTATCTTGTTGCTATATTAGTACTTTGCTGCGTTCTTATTCAATGTCTTCCTATGTGCTGCACCTATTGTGTTTCTGTACTGACTCCTAGAAGGAAAATATCGATTCATGATACCAATGCCGCAATTATGCTACAAAAAGAAATTGACGAAATGATGATCATAGACGAGGGTATTTTCGAAACATCTTCTCTTTTTGCAGAACCCCTTCCTAATGTCAATGATATGGAATGTGCATAAAGCATAGCTGTGTCCTTTTATTACTCATTTATGTTTTGCCCTTGTTCTAAGTTATGGATGGTTAGCTCATGCTAAAAGGGGGGTTTGTTGATATTGAAAGGCCCTTCCTTCCGTATATCTTAGCATTCGCGAAGCCATCTTGCAATTTAGACCCCATTTTGTATTGTAATCGAAACTGCTGCCTGGTTATTTTCGAGAAACGGTCTTTGGTAAGTTTTGTTTCCCAAGGCTGACCTTTATTTTTCTTACTTGCAAGTGTTCTCATTAGCGCATGCCTTTCCTGTTAGATAGAGGCCTTCTCCCACCTGTCTGGTGGGGAGGATAGGCCAGACGATCTTGGGCAGTAGATAGCTTGTGCCCGGCTGCAGAATCGAAACTTATGTTCTGTACCCCCATTGTATTATGACACCTACCAGTGTTTTTCCATAGTAGGCGGGTCTTTGTGGGCTCCGCAACGTACATAATGTAACTTTAGGCTTGTTGGGGTCAGTCGCTCGGCAGCCATCTCAGGAGGCTGGTCAGACTGGACTCCGCTGCAGCGCAATACTAATAAATAATCTGGTTTGTATTCTCTACTGTCTGACCGACTCTTCATTTGTATAGAAGGCTGAGAGGTGGTCGCGAGTGACCCGAGTGGCCCTTTTCGGGTAATTTCTTTCATGACGGTGTGTGGGAAACCTCGCAGGCACCGATCGGAGTGGAGACTCAATGCTTGGGATCTTAGAGACACAGCAGTAGCCCAAAATATTAGAGTGGAATCAGAACTATATTTTAATGAAAACAAAAGATCGGTGTCTTCAGATGTAGTCTTATGGGAGGAGTATAAAACGATACTCCGGGACAGGGCACAAAATATAATTGCACACAAAAAAAAGAGAGAGACTAGACACTGGAAGGCAAGCTTATAGATTTGGAGAGACAAGCGGTCCTAAATAACGACCCGCAGGTGCTCCGCCAGATAGCCCTCACCCGTAGGGAGTACCAGGCCCTCGCCAGACAGGAAGCCAAGGCACAACTAATGGCGATGCATCACCGCCTATATGAGACTGGGGCGAAAGCAGGGAGATTACTGGCTTGGCTAAGCAGAAAAGAGAGAGACTCCAGATGGGTAATAGCCATCCAGGAAGGGGACACGACACACAGGGACCCCCAAACCATTGCAGACGCCTTCGCACTCTACTATGCAGACTTCTACAAAGCCAGGGAACAAGCAGAGACCCCTCAAATCGCTAGCTACCTAGGTGCACTAACTACACCCACCTTAAGCGGAGACGACCTAACAGCCCTTGAAGGCGAATTAACCCTAGAAGAGGTCACGATGGCCATATCTAAGCAAAAATCAGGGAAAACCCCGGGACCGAACGGACTGGCAGCTGAATTTTTCAAGGCTAACGCCAGTCTCTTGGCTCCACATCTCTTTAGACTGTATCTGGCAGCACAAAAGGAGAGGTGGTGATATTTAAGGCCAGGAAACCGGCGCTAGACTGCGGGTCGTAGAGGCCCATCTCACTACTCAATGTAGAAACCAAATTACTGGCCTCGATCCTAGCCACAAAATTGTTGTCAGTGATCACTACTCTCATACATGGCGATCAGTCGGGCGTCATGCCCAAGAGGGCAACGAGATTTAACTTACGTAGACTCGCCAATTGGGTGGACTCAGTTCAAAACAAAACAGACCCACACGGGATTTTATCCTTAGACGCAGAGAAGGCGTTCAACGCAGTGCACTGGCCATTCATGAGACAGGTTTTAATGAAATTCCGGTTAGGCCCGAAGTTTATGGCCTGGATAGACCTACTATATGCTAGCACGTGGGCACGAGTGCAGGTGAATGGAGCAATGTCATCCGCTTTTTCTATAAGCCGGGGTACCAGGCAAGGATGTCCCCTCTCCCCTCTGCTCTTCGCCCTGATCGTGGTGCCGTCTGAATGATAAGAAATCATCCAGACAGCAGAGGCTTTAGAGACGAAAGAGGGTGGCTCAGTGAAGAAAAGATATCATTACATGCTGATGACCTACTCCTATATATTACAGATCCAGACACAACACTACCCACCATACTGCAGATTTTTAACGAATATGGCCACCAGGCAGGGTACCGGATAAATTGGGGGAAATCTAGCTTATATGCCGTAGGGGGGGCCCGATTACAATGAAATTACCAGGACAACTGCGGGTTGACACAGAGGGATTCCGATACCTTGGCATCTATATTACCACCAACCTAGTGGTGAGCATTGAGGGCAGCATCAAATGGATATTGAGGGAGTTCCCAGAAGATGTGGAAAGATGGAGGAAGTTTCCTTTGACACTCCTGGGGAGAGCAGAAATGTATAAAATGTTCACCTTCCCCAAGCTGCTCTATATCCTTCAGAACACATACCATAAACTCCCAGAGGAGATTTTTAAGGCAACAGATCACGAGACCCGCATACTCCTGTGGGATGGGGACGTCCAAGGGTGGTTCTCCAGACTCTGCAGCGCAGCCAATATAATGGAGGGATAGCCCTACTGGACATAAGGTCCTACTACCGGGCAGCCCACTTGGTGGTGATGGAGCAAGAACTCACAATGAGACTTGCTCGTAAGCAAACCTCTCATAGTATTAATTAATTAAACTTTGTAAGGTTTTACTAATAAGTGCATACACAACACAAGTATCTGAGAGGAGCTTGCCTATGTGTTTAAACTAATAAGTAATCCTTGTCTAATCCAAAATGGCCGCTAAAGCGCGGGAATTCTACTGCGCATGTGTCAACCATATCACGAGGGTATGACGTCTTTCTTTGCTTGGAGGGAATCTTTGCTTCTGCGCAGTGTGTGCTAAAATGGCTGCTTGATGTTCTCACATGCTAAAGCTTACGCATTTGCTGCAATTAATAATGTGGTATTTATAACGCTACTAATGCGGGATTAGATTTTAATTAATTGGGAATAGAGTAGAAGTAGGGGGTATACAGTGAAAACAGTTATTTTTGATTTTAATATGTTTCTTCTTTGATTTCTATCAGTTCGTAAATTTGGGCCTGGGTTAACGGAACAGCAGCTCGAGACCTATGGGATGTGCGCATGCACTCTGAAAATAACAAGACAAAGCGATGAAGTCAACTTGGAAGACATCCAAGGCCACGACCCGTTGGTCACCTCTGCCGCACATATGCAATGTTCTATCAATCGCAACAATGTATACACATTTTGTATTAAACTTTGTCATGAGACGGGTGGGAAATAAAGCAAATGTATTAATTGTGAGGGGCGGTATTTTAAAACAATGAGCTTAAAAAAATTGAACTAAATTGTCATGGTGTGATGATCAACCCCCTGTCACTGTCCCTGTCAGAACTAGTGGGCCCATAATTTTGAAACATTAATGGGAGGTACCTGGGTGTAGAAGGGTATAATAGATATAGAATTAGCTAATTAGTTAGCATTAGGGCGCACAGGAACACAGCGTTGAGGCTGTCAGCTTGGAGGACCACAGAACGAGCTGATCGATTGCAGACTGAACCGCTGTCCAGAGAGGTCTTGAGGTGGGGGCGGCGGATTCCATTAGAAAGAAGACACGGAAGAACTCGAGGAGGAACGAAGTGTCAGAGAGGGGAACGACGCAGGCGTCGTTGGTAGAGAGGTCACCTGTCCGTCTTGAACCTGGTCCGGAGGTCTTGGTCTTCATCCTTCCTGGGACCCTTTCCAACTCCTTGGCCAAGGGGTTTGGTTCTCACACTCTTAGGTAACTATAAGTGAAATCTTTAATTGTGCTGCTGTCTCTATCTTCTCTTTTCTGAGGGACCGTCATTTGAATGCCTAATACGTGATATTATAGTATATTTCCTCCTTGATATGCGATTAAGTACTAAGGAGTCCATTACGATAACCGGCGTTAAAAAATCCGCCATCCACCATAGCCTGATAAAACCGCCCGCCTGCACCATAGGAATACCGACCGAGCAATTATGATGTCGCGGAGCAACCTCCGCCCGCGGCGGTAAAAACACACAAAATCCCGCCCGTACATGTCCGAGTAGAAGATTAACCGTCCGCAACTGGCGCAATCCCGCCCGAAAAGCCAACTCCGTCCGCACTGACGACCGAGACAACGACCGTGAAATTATGATATCCCCGACATGAGCGCGGAAAATCCACATATTCCCCGCCCGCCACGGTTAACAACAGCGACGAAGAACTGACACAGCGGAAAGCCTTGCGGACACGTCCGTGCACGGAAACCATTTGCGTGACAAAGAAATACACACAACATGGCCAACAAGTCCACACAGCAAACCACGCCAAAATACACAAACAGAGAACACATCCCAATGACACATGCCCCCTGCCAAAAATAAAAAAACTACAAATCCCAGGACAACAGACACAACACACCTGAAAACGACAGACCATCATGACACACCCACATAAAAGCAGCCTCCTCACAGACCACAATCCCTTGCACGAGGACAAAGCGAAGACGCCATCAGACTACACAGAGAGACACAAAGGAAAGCAGCACACCACACGCACGCACACATCACACACATCACCACCACTACCACCACCACCATCACCACTGAAACAACGGCACCACGAACCCCCTGCACATCACACACCACACAACAACCACACCAGCTCAACAAATAGCAGACCACACACCATGGGAAGCCATAGGATGCCAAAGTACACTGCCACTGAGTTGACGGTCATGGTCGATGAGATCACCAAGGTGCACCCACAAATCTATGGGAACCAGGTCCAACAGACACCAGTAGCCAGCAGAAACAGGATGTGGAGAAGGATAGTGGACCAGGTGAATGCAGTTGGGAACGTGCCACGCAACCGGGGCGAAATCACAAAGAGGTGGCACGACCTGAAAAGCGTGGTCAGGAAGAAGGAGGCCAAGAACCGTGAGCTGGCTGCCACGACTGGCGGCGGAAATCCCGCGCTATTCAAGACCTTCAAGGCGTGGGAGGAGAAGGTGCGAGGCATTCTGCATCCGGAGAGTCTCACCGGAATACCAGGGGAGTGGAGGCTGGTAAGTACAAACAAATGTATACCAGCACACCGATATGTACTGTCATGCACTTCCAGAATGCCATAGCACCGAGGGCCAAACACCCCCATGTCCAGTACACAATACACAAGACATCTCTCACACATGCAACAGACACTACCACACACTCAGCCCAAAGGTACCAACAAACAAAACCATGGGGGCATGTGTACAGTCAGCCAGCACCACAACTCCCACCAGGTCCCCCTGTACCCCAGATGTGCCGGAAGGAGCACTCCCCACACCCACACCCATGTGTCAGCCATAGCTGTACTAACCAACAAGTAACAGGTAAGTAGCCTTACCACAAACTCTGAGTATCGGAGGGGGGACTGCAGAAATACAACCACCACCAGGCCCCTAGTCCTACAGCGCAGCAAGATGGAGCACTCCCCACACCCATGTGACAGCCATTGCAGCACACACCTTCACCCGACAGGTAGATATGTTTCCCAAATGGAGGGGTGTCTGTGGATGGTAAGCCTCCACCACAACTCACAACACGGCCCCCACTGCCACAGACCAGCAAGATGGAGCACCCCTCCCTCTCATAACCATGTGGTAGCCATTGCATTGCTCCCTACAAACCAACAAGTAGGCAGACAACTGTACAGGGCGGGGTGTCTGTAGGCATGAGGACTGTACTACGACTAACATTTGGGACATGTCACGTAACAGAGGAACAGGTAGCACTGCTCCCTGCCATAATCATGTGACTAATGTGCACACGGACATGAATTACAGAGTCAAATCCCACATGAGCCATCACAAATAGACCAACACGGAAGGAGTCACGTCTGCATGCACAAGTCTCACTGGAGTACTGACCCACATGCCGTGCACTGTGCCAGTCATCACACACATCAGCAACACCATCGAAGTATTGTCCATGTAGTCGTGTCTGCTTGTTCCGTTGACATCGTACAACATCACCCATGTAAGTCCATCTCGTCACAATGTAACTTAGTGGAACCACAGTAATGTCACATACACCACTGGACCCATGAACCACACAGCTACACAATGCACATTCAATGTCTCATCCATCACATCTTCACAGCCCCAGTGTCATGAAAGGTATATCATCTAATCAGTTGCCCCATATACAGTGTTACAGCAAAGATTCCTGCCGATGACCAATAATGTGTCTGTAGTGTCTGAAGCGCACGTCACACTGTGATTTACAACATACCTAATATAGTCAACACACCAAGAGCACTGCATTGCTGCACATGGCTGAGGGTAGCACACACACAAAGGAATTGTCCCATCTGCAATACGTCGTGTGGCACACAACCATCACCCACCTACTACAATGCTTGCAGTGTAATGTCCCTAAATGATAACAGTGAGCAGATATGCCTGGTACGTCAGACATATACACACCTTTGTCTCTGCAGTGTCATGTGGCTAAAACACATGTCCCCTCCTGCACCCTTATGCCACAGTATGTACCCCAAAACCATATTTCACATCAAATGCATTGAGGGGGCTGTACCCCGTGTCCACCAAAGGCACAAAATGTAGGGGTACTGCAACACACACCTATTGGCTCTCCAAATCCGTCCCATGCCATGTGCACCCATCACACCATTAGATTGCCTTGATCATGCACACACATTGTAGAGCCATACACACGCATCTGGGAAATCAGTGCACAACTGTGCACCAACTGTGAATGTCAGTCATCTAACACAAACCTTGCAAGGTGCAACACAATAACCTTTCGTCTCCGACCCACAGGTGACGAACAGCATGATGCTGGAGAGGGAGACAGCAGTCACCACAGCCAGTCCACAAGCCCTCCACCCGGACACACGAATGTGGAAGACCTGGACACCTCCTCGGACGAGGACTCCGGACCGGGCACATCTGGTGTTGCAGGGCCCAACCGCTCCCCAGGACCCCTCCTACCCACCAACCCATCTCCCAGGGCCGGTGACCAGTCCCAGGCCCCTGCTGCCACGGTCATTGCGGCCACCACCACCGCCGCAACCACCACCGCCGCAACCACCACCACTCAGCCTGCGCAAGGGCTCGTACGCACGTCGACACCGACCCTGGGAGCCACAACGAGGCCCCGGCTGACCACCGTGGCCAGTGGGCAGGTCGGTGGCAGCAGTTCAGGTGGGAGGAGCAGGGTCAGGTCAACGCCATCAGAGCCTGGGAGCCAAGCCCTGCCGCAAATCGCAAGAGTCCTTGGGGCCTATGAAGAGGCCCAGGGACAATGGGCCCGGTCAGCTTCCGATACGCGGGAAGTCCTTGGGGTGTTGAGGTCCATGGACGCCCATATGGGCCAATTCGTGACTCGAATGGGCAAACTTGTCGACCTCATGGGCCAGCTAGTGGTGGCGGTGAGGGCCCAATCAAGGCCAACCACACCACCTCCGACACCACCTGCTGGGGCGCAGGTTCGTGCAACATCCAGTTCCCCTGCGTCCACAGCTAGTGAGCAATACTCTGCCACCACCAGCAGCCCACAAACACAACCACCCCCTCTCAAACGTGGAAGGGGCGACCGAAGAGGAAACAGGTGTCCAGAGAGGACTTTGCACGCTCCAAACGCCAGTGAGACAGCCAGCCACGGTGGACATCTACTGCATTCACTTGGACTACTATCCTACCCCACACCGCCATGTGAATGGCATGTGTCTGTCGGACTGTGGACCCAGAATAACATGGGTACACCTTGGCCATCACGCGGACATGTCCGTCAACTCATTGTTCCAGCATGCACCACTTTTGTCATCACCTTGCCCACAATCACGTCACTTTAAAAAATAAATACACCTGGACCACATTCTGTTGTATGTGCTCTGTGTTTAATGAATGATGTGCAACCGTCACCATGATCAGTAATGCATCAGGAGTGTGGCATGTCGATTGGCCAGGAGAGGCTGGAGGGACCTAGGGGTCACACACTCATCACACAGTACTAGTCATCAAGTTCAAGCAATGAATACACATCTCACAGAGCAACAGGGCACAATGCCACAGCCACTGTCAGTGGCATACTACCCTGGACATGAACAATTGCCACACAGCACTCAGTGAACAATAGGCCGCCATGACAATGCACACACACACCTACACAACTACAGCAACATCAGCCAACGTACATGGTCACTCACCGTCAAGTGAAGTAGCGGGCGATGAGCTGCTGACGCTCATTCACTGCTTCCTCCTCTCCACTGTCCTCGTCACTGGACACGGCCTGGTCTGCAGGCGGGGGCCCTGGCTGATCACCGTCATCCACTATCAGGGGGATCCGCCTGCGAATAGCGAGGTTGTGCAGCATGCCACAACTATCTGGCACACCTTCTGTGGGGAGTATGCCAGTGCACCCCCGGTGCGGTCCAGGCACCTGAATCTGGACTTCAGGAGTCCAAAAGTACGCTCCACCACACGTCTGGTCCTCCCATGTGCCTCATTGTATCGGACATCAGCTGGTGTCCTGGGATGACGGAGTGGGCTCAACAGCCAAGGCCCGTTAGGATATGCCGAGTCACCTGGGTGTGAGAAACACAGAGAATCCTTGCAATTCCAACAGGACACAAGACAGCATGTCACACCCCGCACGCTACACGAGTATGCATACTCACCAACAATCCAGGCACGGTCCGGTTGAAGATTGGACACCAGTCGTGGGAGGATGCTGTGGCGCATGATGTGCGAGTCATGGGTGGAACCGGGAAACTTCGAACACACGTGCGTGATTATCATGTCCGCCAGGCACACCACTTGCACATTCAGGGAGTGGAAATGTTTCCGGTTACGAAAGATGTGCTCCATGGCCTGTGGTGCAACAAGGCCAACATGTGTGCAATCAATTGCACTAACAACATGGGGGATGCGTCCGAGTGCATAGAAAGCCCCCTTCACTGCCGCCAAATCACGAGCCCCGGGGAATCTGATGTACCGGTTCCTGTACCGCATCATGGCTGACAGGACATCCCGTAGCACCATGCTGAACATGGGTTGGGACATTCCAGCTCCACTGCCTACCCTGTGTTGGAAGGATCCGGTAGCGAAAAAATTGCAGTGCAGCCATCACCTTAGCCGTGGGGGTGAATGCTGTTGGATACACCCTGCGAGGACGAAGGTGGGGTTCCAACATGGCACATAGGCGATGCAGGGTGGGTCGGTCCAGCCGGAATTTACGGATGACCTCCACATCCTCCATGTCTGACAGCAATTGGTAGGGGCGATGTATGTTTGGTCTCCTCCTAGGACAGATGGAAGTGGACACATGTCAATGCAACACACCACATGGCACATACACATACACATACCAAAAATAACTGGCAAAGCTATAGAATCACAGAACAGCTGACAAGTAGGGACAGCACATCCACAATACTCTTACACAGGTCCCCTTACCAATAGCAATGGTTACTGACACATACCATTGACATGAGCATGCACATGGGGATTTAGGCCCTAATAGCTTGAAAGGCATCATGATGGTTTCAGACTGCATAGGTGGAAGGTGACAACACCACGGCTCTATACCTAGCTGCTGTGCCAGACACAGCTTCCGAGACCGGGTGAGTATGGCACACACCAACAACACAATGTACACAGGCTGAGCGGCCAAAACAAGTGGGTCCGGTTGCACAATGGGATATGAGACAGTCAATGATGTCCCTAGCCCACCTAATGTCCAGCACTGTACGTATCACACCTCCAACACACATTGACAGGTGTACACATTGACAACTCCATGACAACACAGCTGTGTGAATGCAAACACACATCACAAGTGACACGTAACGTTGCACGTGCCAAGTGGGAGATGTACGTAGAGATAAATGGCATGTGTGTGCATATGCACATCCCATGCACCCATGCTAATGTATACATGATGATGTGCCAACAGACATGTGGAGGCTGAGCACTGGCCGTCAATGCCAATGCACACAGCATGAAGTGGCCCTGTCCAGTGTGGACATGCTCCCACACACAAATCATGGCCACACCTGCAAAGGCATGGCGCACCTTCAACTGTGGATTCCACATGGCACCAGCGGACTGTACCCGCCATGGACCAGGCCCTTGAGGCCAACTCCAATGGCCCTCGCGACTGCATCCTGCATGTACGACGAAAGAGGTAAGCGTACCGGGACAGCTCGGTGCAGGCCATTGCGTGCATTTGAAGCAGGCAGACATGGTACACCAATTGCAGCAGCTTGGACCAACTGGAACAGCCCCAGGGGGCCATATGAGTGTGGGAGGGAGACAGGCATTACCACAGCTGACAGGGACTGCTGCCTGGTATCCCTCAACAACACCTGCCGCTGCTGCCACATGTCCACCTACATGTCGACGACTCTGAAGATATGTCCAGGTCCACTCACCAGCGAGGAGCTGGAGATCATGAATTCCGAGCTCCACGCACACTGCCCAAGGCTATTCATAGCAAAACTTGTGTGTGTAAGACAACTACAGTGTGTGTGGGAGTGCATGTGGGGGACACACACGTCGTAGATCCGCAGCACTATGATTCTGAGCCTGTGGGGTTCCAAAATGCACTGCTTACCATGCTAACTACAGGTGTAAGGGGTATGTAGGCACTATGGCGCTTTCCCATGCATGTCCCTCACGAGTGGTGGTGTCTTGTGGATTGTTGCCTGCCTTGTTATGTTGGCCTAGGCCTGGTTGCCATGCTGCTTTTCTTTGCGCACGTTACACTGAGCCGGGACTCCCTCGCCCTTTGCTCGTGCCAAGTTCTTTTGCACTGTCTGCATTTTCTGTTGTTCACCTTTTTGGGCTCGGTCTGCACAAACATGTACAAGGTCACATAACAATGTATTTTGGTTCTTCCTGATATGGCCAGTCTCGCGCACCCAGACATAACATTAGGTGCAATTGCCATGAAGAATTTTGTGTGCTTTTAATACTGCGGTTTTCCTAGCGCTTAACACACTTGGAGAAATCCTTTTCAGTGAGAAGAGCTATGATGTCCTGCTGATGTAATTCTGCATCTAGAGACTGAGGTATGGGGGTTCGCTAGTCAAAGCCCAGAGGTCTTCTATTATTATAATAAACTATCTTACTGCACGGGGAGGGTGGTAATGTTATTTAGACATTTATCCACTGAGTTATGAAATGCTTTCCCCGTTTGTATTCTATGGAATTGTAACCATGCTGCTTATATTAGTCATATGCATTATGCTATTGGTACTGACACGTGTACTGTACATTAGAGCACGTAAGTTGGAATAAACATTTTAACCTATCCAGTGTCTCTTCCTACGCACCTTGTGGACAAGTACGAGTGAGTGACGAAAGAGTGTTCTTGCTTCTGCGAGTCCTGAGATAAAGATACCGTGTTCTGGGTTGTCTAATCATTGGTACTTGGGTGCTAATGGGATGCTAAGCTAGTTGGGTTGGGGTTTTTGGGTGCTACGGTATATGGTGGCAAACCACTGTATTCCGGGGTCCCATTTTCCTGTGCATAGCTCTGTGTATGTGCAGAAACCTTATAACATGGCGCCCAACGTGGGGCTGCTTATCTGCGAGACGCTTGAGTAGTACTTGTGCTTGTCCACAAAACCCTCACATACGCTTCCGGAGGCGTAAGTGACGGTGATACCTCCTATATTGAACGTTTTATAGGTCCTTTCAAGCTTGATGTTATTAAAAAAGGTTAGTTAACTGACCCATTTTTGTGCTCCCTGTTAGGTTGTCAAATATAACTGTTTAGTCATGGCTGGTGTGGCGATTGCTGCACATAGTCGAGGAGCACTCCGAGACCACTTAGCTGTGTATGGAGTGCCCGATACTGGGGTCGAGTTGGTCTTTGTGGTTCAAGCCGATGCGGCTTATCACTTTGAAGTGTTTTACACTTGGATCACTTTTGAGGCGGTGGATGCAGGTGATAAGCTGTTTCATGAATATAAGCCCACCGCTATTCCTGCTGCCTATCGACCCTATACTAAACTTGAAGTACCTCTCACGGCTTGGCAGCACCGTGTTTGGTTTAATGGCGCCCTACCACAACCAACTACCGCAGTTCGTTTAGGCCCCTTATCCATTGAGGGGGCCACTTGGCCTATATTGGCCGGGTATACCCTGCATCCAAATTATCTGGCATTACCGATTGCGGATCTGCGCACTATGCATACCGAATTGGTACGAGTGCATCGAGCCCTAGTGACATACGTTACAGGTAGCCTACATGGAGTTGCTCCTGTAGTCGCAGGCCAACCAGCTATAGCCGCTGGAGTGACCATAAGTCCTGTCATGGTAAATTCTGTGATGGGCAAACGTCCACAAAATAAGGACGACTATCCTTACTGGCTTGCAGAAAAGTTCGATCAGATAGAAGCAGTGTTTCCACATACATCCCCAGTAGATAAACACCGCATCCTCACGATAAGTTTGCCAAAAGACATAATCCCCGATTTGACATCATGTGAAAACTGGGGTAAGGTATTCGCAGCAGTTTATTCAAAATGTTTTGGAACTCCTTCCATGACGGTTCTACCCTCTGTAATTAAAAAAGTACAGGATGAACATGGCCCTGAAGCGGCTGTGGAATTAGGGATGAGACTAGTGGGAGTGTTTGATGTAGTAGCTGAGCTGATCCTTGGAAATGTCAAGGGCGATGCTATGAACTTTCAAGTAGCGAATGCTTTGGCTTTGGTCCCAGAGTTGGACAGGCCCCGCGAATTACCGAAAATTATAGCCCGGGCTTATAAAACAATTGGAAGAAACAGCCTAGGCAACAAGCCTTTTGTAAAAATGCAAACTCAATCGCAAACACAAGTTACACAAACAAAAAGTGCATCTGAGAAAGATGATAAACCGGTCTTCACTAAAAAGAGTTGGAGACAGAAAAAACAGGGTAAGCAACAAAAGAAGCCGGGATCGAGAGGAGCTTCCCCAGTTTCGGTTTCTTCTGAACGTACTTATGATTTACGTGATAGGTCAAGGATTAAATCACCAGAAAGGTTTCAGAGCTCTGATACGCGTTCTCCTCGTTCTTCACAGGACCAGACGTCGTCACAGGCTGGTGGAGGAGGACGGCAAGATAGAGGAAGGGGCCGAGAGGCTCCCCAGGAGCGAGACCAACCTCGACAACAAGTCAGAGGGAAAGCAGAAGACTTTCACCTTCCTCGACCGCAATTTCAGAAGAAAAAGGTTGCCGCTGTCACAGCGAAATATGCCTCAGACCGTGAGAACGAGACTCCAGAATTGGACGTGGGCAGTGACCCTCCTAGACAGCGCCGCGGAAGTTACCATAGTGCGGGAGGCGCTACGTCCTCATATGGAGGCGACAGCAACTGAAACATTCGTTACTGTAGAGACAGCTGACACGAGAGTGGCACCCCCTGACAGACTATATAATATAGTCATCCAAATTGAAGGTGATATACCGCGTGAAATAAAAGGGATTTTTTGGGAAAATCTAACCTCTTCATATGACATTTTATTAGCAGAGGTGGATTGGCCACCCCCATTCGTTTTAGCTGCACATAAAGGAGAGGAGGTAATCCTTCCAAGCTTTTCAAGGCATGTCCCAAAAGACAAAGCTGAAGCACTTGCAGCTGAGTGGGCTGTGTACCTGGCACCAGCGTTATACCGCAACCATGTGGGATGGGATGAAGAATCACCTCCTCATGCAATACCTTTGCGGTCACTACCGCAGCCACAACCCCAATATCCCATCAAACGGCAGGCAAAAGGCCCCGTCTCCGAAATTCTGACACAGTTGGAATATCAGGGAGTAATTGAACCATGCGTATCACCTATGAACAATCCCCTTTTCGTGGTTTCTAAACCCGATGGATCGTACCGCTTAGTTTTGGATTACCGGCATTTAAATACTCATTGTCGGAACTTTGCGGTGCAAAATACACACAGTTCTGCGCTTGTAGACAGTCTTGTTCGTAAAAAATACAAAACGACACTTGACCTTTCAAACGGTTTCTACACGCACAACCTAGCCCCGGAGAGTGGTCAATGGACCGCATTCACTTCCGGTGGTAAATTATTTCAGTTCCGGCGTTTACCCATGGGCTACAAAAATAGTCCGGGTATATTCGCCGCCCGTGTTGTTTCTTTGTTAAATGACATTGATCAAGACGCATGTTCGTACGTAGATGACATCTATCTAACGGACGACGAATTATTTCAGCATTTGTCCCGTGTGGACCGCATTATTCTTGAATTCGCGGAGCAGGGTTACAAATTTAACTTTGCTAAGTCACACATTGCTGAATTTACCGTTCTGTTCTTGGGCTATGAGCTCAATAATGAAGGTAAGGGCTTAGCCCCCCATTTCTTGGAAAAATGTGCACATTTGTGCCCCCCAAATACTCTGAAGAAACTTCAGTCTTTGCTGGGGTTCTTGAATTTCGGGCGTACTTACATTCCCGAATATGCCCAGCGTATCAAGCCTTTGTATGCTTTGATACAACCTACTTATTCAAGGTCTTGCTGGCTGCCTGAGCATACCTCAATTCTGCAGTCTTTGCAGACAGACCTATTGGAGTCTAAATATCTTTTGACTCGTGATAACCACACAAACCTGGTGATTAGAATAATTCCGGGGGCGGTGGGATTCACATACTTAACCTTTAATGAAGGTGATACAGTACCCATCGCATACAAGTCACATCTGTACACTTCCGCTGAATTGCGCTTTACATCTGTCGAAAAAGTTCTAACTGCAGTGCAAATGGCGATTCTAAAAGAGCGCGCACTGGCACAGGGAAAGCGGATTCTGGTGGTAACACCCTGTCCTGCCCTAGAGGCAGTAACAAAGGCAAGTGTACCGAACTCAAAAGCAATGCATCCCCGTTGGATACAATGGGCTACATCCTTGACGTCTTCGGACGTCACTTTTGTTTTTGATTCTTCTTTGCAGACTCAGGAGTTTTTGCAGTATGAATTCGTTCATCCTCCTCCTTTGTTTTTACTACCGCTTGAGGATTACAAATGTGTGATCTACACCGATGGTTCGGCGCAACCGGCCACTGGGTCCAAGCACGCTTATTCAGCTGCATGTGCTATTGTTGCGGGTTCCTTTGTAAATGGAACGTTCAAATCCTCTGTGGTGCACACTCGCACACTTGGAGATAGTACCGCACAATTAGCCGAGCTGCATGCATTGCTACTTGCACTTGAGTTCGCTTCTCAGGATGAGACAACTCTTATTGTATGTGATTCCTTCTACTGTGTACAATCTTACAATGACAATCTGTTTTTCTGGTCGAAAAACGACTACAAGGACGCAAAAGGGAGCACAATTAAGCATAAAATGCTTTGGGTTCGAGTGGCAGAATTGCAACAACGTCTGCCCCTCACACAGGTGGTTCACACCTTAGGCCATCAGCAGGTGGGCGCACACGCTATTGGTAACGATCTGGCAGATGAGGCTGCCCGTTCAGCAGTAGTCACGTGTTCAGTAGCAGCGGTTACCAGGTCCATGTCTAAAATAGACCCTGTTATATTAGCAGCTATTGCTGCAACCAAGGAAGGTAATAATTACCCTACAGGTTTCCCTTCCAAGTATTCTTACACATTAAGTCCCGATCAGGTTCCTTTTGTAACTATACCTGACGTTGGAGATCGGCTGATCCCCAACGCGGACCGCAGGAGTGCCTTGATATCAGCTGCACACGAAGGCATGGCTTCTGCTCATGCAGGTGTGTCAGCTACGGTTTCCATCTTGCAGCAGCGTTATTGGTGGCGTGGGTTATATAAAGACACCCGTGCTTTTGTGCTTTCTTGCGACGTTTGTCAACAGATTAAGCCTTCCACGGTAACACGTCCACCACAAACCCCGCTCTGCATTGCTAACAGACCCTTTGGGTGTGTTTACTTGGATCACTGCGGTCCATTCTCATCAGACACTGCCTATAAATACATCTTAGTGGCAGTGGACTCGTGCACACGGTTTCTCTGGGTCTGGCCACAACGGAGTGCTGACGCCCGAAATGTAATCAGGGATTTGCGTGTCTTTGTGGGAATTTTCGCATGCGGCACCTTCCATTCGGACCAAGGTCCAGCGTTTGCCTCTAGGGCTTACAAGGATGCAATGGCTTCGCTTGGGGTGCGGGTGAAATTTTCGTCTCCGTATAGGCCTGAGGGCAACTCTATCGTTGAACGAATGAACCGTGACTTAAAGCAATCCTTAACAGCTAGAGTTATAGGTACTGGCAGGAACTGGCTGGCCCACTTGTATACCGTTCAACGTGCACTTAATAATCTCCTTAGAAGACCTCTGGGTGGGCGGACCCCATACAAAATGCTCTTTGGCATAAGAATGTTTGTGCCTGACCTTGAGGGTCCAGACATCGCGGCGCAATCCGCCAAGTTTGATGTAGATAACCATTCTGCTATGTTACAGGACTTACAAGAAGCCCGAGACAAACTTGCAACTACACATTTGCCTTCAGCCACAGATCCTGCGTTGCAGATTCCGGTAGCCGGCTGGCTTCCGAAAGTTGGAGAACTGGTTCGAGAGAAGGTTGAAAACAAAAAAGAATTTGGTCCCTCTTTTCGTGCACCGGTTCCAGTTCTTGGCCTGAAGGGAACACGTACAGTCATTTTACCACCGCTTCCTGGTCGCAAAGAGAACAGATACATCTCAGTTGAAAATGTCAAGCTACAGCGCCTGGCCGATCCTGAATAGTGTCACACCAGCGGTCTCTTGTCCTGCCATTTATCGGACATATGTTCATAGTCCATCTGCACGAACGGTCGCTGATGCTGTAATTGAGATGGTTGATTTGCCTGAAACTATAATTGATCCCCAACTCTCCACCAACATCGACGAGGACGAGTATACATATCCTGCATCTGAATCGGTGGCACATCAACCAATAACGCCACTTGGCCCGACTCGTTATTCCTTTGATTCGGATTCCACCTCTTCAAAAGTCCCATCCAAGTTCAGTATTTTTGTATCCTGGTTTAGAGACAATTTTTTGATTCCACCCTGGACATACATCTGGTTGGTACTTTTCTTGATTTTTCTGTTCATGTCCATTGGCTTTGTCACAGTGTTTTTTCTACTAATCAATGGTCACTATTTACCTGAACGCTCTGCTGTAGACTATGTTTCTGGAACTTTGGCTCCTCATTCCTCGTCTCACATCATGAAGCGTGACCACACATTTGTTAACATTTCGGCTTTTCCAGTTGCTGATGGCATCGTATGGGATGCAGTGAACTATCAAATCCATGGTCCGACGGAAATTATTAATGTACCTAATGTCCTTCGTGTTTCTATGGGTGATGTAGTAAAAAATAATATTCATTCTGATGATTGGGATGTGCATGCCGTTGAAGCATTGTTTGCCGATTTAAAATATTATGCATCTTTTAATGCTGAAGATTTATATATGAACTCTGCGAACTATGCCGATTTGTATTGTTACCAACATTGGGGTAATCATTTTCTCCATAAGCCAAGTGCCCTGCGTAGTTCTGTTAACTACACTCAATGGGAACATTGTCCAAACCCCTTGCCAGGTAGCTCACAAACTCTTCGAAATAAGTTTACCTATTTTACTGATTTCAATCGGTCGAACCCTGCATCCTATTATTTTAGACTTAATACCACATCAACTCAGAAAATTATGTTAACACACACCAAATTGCTTTATTCGGGTTCCTTTTTAAGTGCCCTAGCAGTGGGTGGTTATGAGTACTGGGATGGATACAATAGATTTGAAATCCATTTGGGGCTCCAAGCCATGGCAGGTACAGGGGACCGAGGCATTACATCGTGCTTGCCTCATCCCTGCCCAGATTATGTTCCTCAATGACTCCATCTATCAGACTACATGTTGGGGCTTAGCAACCACTAAACAATTGAATACGCCATCAATACCATCCCTGTCGAGTTTTCCTAATGAAAGCTCACGATTCAATCTGTCCCTCGTGTCCCTGCAGGCAATGTTACAAAATAATTCGTTTAATGTTTCTGAGCTGGTTCAGTCACCCTGGTTAGTATGGCCTATATCATCTAATGCATGTCAAATGCGTTTTCACGATTCTGGTGCTAGCTACACACAGAATAGGCCTGATCCGAGGTTTACTGATGCCCGTACTGTCACTACATACTCTGTTGGTAAATTATGCAAACAATGGCTGCAACATTCGTCCCTTGATTCTGTTAAACAACATTTGTCCCTCCTTTCAGGCAATATTGATCTGTCCGATTTTGTTTTGGGACCTCGTGGTCCCCGACCTAAGAGATTCATTTATGAAACGTATAATGAACTCTGGAAGCTATCACAAATTGAAGCTGCTTCCCGTCTTCGGGAAATAGATCAAGCAAATATGGAAAAGGTGCTTGCTGTTGTTGACAATAGTATTAATACCCTGTCTTCTCGCATTTACACTTTAGAGAATATTGTGTCCTCTGTTGTCGATATTGTACAAGATGATGTTTCTGTGTTATATCATGGTCAGAATCAATTGCGCTCAGTTATGCAGTTTGCATGGACTTTACAAACGCTTAAGTTAGGTAAAGTGCCTTGGCATTTTTTGAACACCTCTGCATTATTTCTACCTTTTAATTTAACTGAGAGACAGCAGTTTATGTCTATGAAGGATGCAACTTACACTTTATTACATGTCGAAAGGGTGGATCCTATACCGTTCTCTCTAGCGGAACTTGATTCTGCTGTGTGGCTAGTTCATGGGGTTATCGCTTTACCTTTTTCCTTATTTGAATTTGACTCATGCATGAAACATTATCCTGTGGGCCGTTACCAGCCCTTGGGCAGTGCTTTCCTGCATGAACTCTGGTCCTTGCCTTTCATGTATAAGTGCCTTCGAGATGGCAAGGAAGTTTTTCTCACGGGGGAGTCTTGTGACTCGACTATGGGTCATTCGCTTATTTGTAAACACATTAAATTGCATGGCTCATGTAGCGTTTCCGCTCCTAATCTTGCTTGTGTGCTAAAAGTTATTCCTGCTCCTGTTATTTCCCCTACTTTCACTCTCCTTTCCAATGGCAGTTATTTACTTTTAAATAACGAAAACTGTTGCGGCTTACAGGCTGGCATTCCTTACATTGTAACAGTTTCGCACAGGGTTGTCTGCTGCAAGAATGTGCTTTTTCCTCCCCCTCATGGCAAGGTTGATATCTCTATTTGGTCTTCCATCCCTACCATGGAGGCAGATTTCAATAGACTGAGCAGAATAAAGGCACTATTATTGAACGAGGAAGTTATGCTCACGTCCGCCCGGGAGACATTCATTCTCCAGGTGGCGAGTACCCACAGTGAAATACAGGCCCTTTTGAACACTAATCTCCCCCAACATTTTGGGGAGTTAATACATCGTATTTTCAACGCATCTAACACTGAAGGCCTGGTACACTTTTTTAAGGTCGTTGGGTCGGGTTTGGTGTCCTCCTTCCAAACTATTTTTGGTGTCATCCCGGCTTTCATACATTCTATTTTTTCCAGTGTCTTTGGCGGTTTCCCGTTGATCCTCGCTTTAGCGGCTGGTGTCTTGCTCTTAATTTGCTTTCTGCGCAATGGCTGCTCCCTGATGGGACCTGCTCGATCCAGAACGCCTACAGCTGCTCCGTGAGCGCCTCTTGGCTGGTTTTGGTGTACTGCCATTGGCGACACTGAGTGTGTCATATACTCTATCATTCCGCTTTGCGTATTTCACTTGCGTGCAACCTGTGATGACTTGTATCCGCTGTCCTTTCACCTGGACTCTGGATTATTGCCTCTCCAATTCGTCATTGTCTGTTCCGGATTTTGTTCAGTTGATGGGTCCCTTAGAGGCCCATGAACAGGACTGTTCCGTTGCTGGCTGTATGGCGCGTGCGGCTGCACTGGGGATTTTGGCGCAATGGGATATCTGGGCGGCTGCCCAGGATCTCCTACAAAGAAGCTGTTTCAATTATCACGCAAGCTGTCCCGCATTGCTTCTGGATGCTCCCTTTGCTGAGGAGCATCCCTGCTCTTTGATCTCTTGGAGTGGATGGCATCTATGTTTTTTGACGATTCCAATGATGTCCTTTTGGAGGGTATGGCTTTTTTCTGCACCTACACTATCATGGATTGACTTGTTCCTCGCCGTTTGGGCGCTCCCTCTGCATCACTGAATTTTTCTTTTTTGCCTCTGTCTTGGACGCCGGACTGTCCAGGGGAGGGTGTCTTGTGGATTGTTGCCTGCCTTGTTATGTTGGCCTAGGCCTGGTTGCCATGCTGCTTTTCTTTGCGCACGTTACACTGAGCCGGGACTCCCTCGCCCTTTGCTCGTGCCAAGTTCTTTTGCACTGTCTGCATTTTCTGTTGTTCACCTTTTTGGGCTCGGTCTGCACAAACATGTACAAGGTCACATAACAATGTATTTTGGTTCTTCCTGATATGGCCAGTCTCGCGCACCCAGACATAACATTAGGTGCAATTGCCATGAAGAATTTTGTGTGCTTTTAATACTGCGGTTTTCCTAGCGCTTAACACACTTGGAGAAATCCTTTTCAGTGAGAAGAGCTATGATGTCCTGCTGATGTAATTCTGCATCTAGAGACTGAGGTATGGGGGTTCGCTAGTCAAAGCCCAGAGGTCTTCTATTATTATAATAAACTATCTTACTGCACGGGGAGGGTGGTAATGTTATTTAGACATTTATCCACTGAGTTATGAAATGCTTTCCCCGTTTGTATTCTATGGAATTGTAACCATGCTGCTTATATTAGTCATATGCATTATGCTATTGGTACTGACACGTGTACTGTACATTAGAGCACGTAAGTTGGAATAAACATTTTAACCTATCCAGTGTCTCTTCCTACGCACCTTGTGGACAAGTACGAGTGAGTGACGAAAGAGTGTTCTTGCTTCTGCGAGTCCTGAGATAAAGATACCGTGTTCTGGGTTGTCTAATCATTGGTACTTGGGTGCTAATGGGATGCTAAGCTAGTTGGGTTGGGGTTTTTGGGTGCTACGGTATATGGTGGCAAACCACTGTATTCCGGGGTCCCATTTTCCTGTGCATAGCTCTGTGTATGTGCAGAAACCTTATAACAGTGGTACATGGCATGTCCATGTCAGACATCCAGTCACGCAGCCACTTGGCAATGCAGGAGTCAGGGCAGTCATTGCTTGTGTGACTGGCTGGCTGGGTCCCTGCTGGCCTTCTCAATGGCAGCAGACCTGGGCTGCACATTGACCGCACAATCCTAGAAGGAGACAACACTGACTGTACAGTGGGTCACATGTGTCATTTGTTCAGGTCTCTCCTGAAATGCACAGACTCAGCCCTGTCGATTGGACACACCATGCCTTGTGATAGGGATGTGTGTGAGAGATAGTGGCACTGAATGTGACCTCCATTGCGTGGTGAGTCATTCACAGGGCGAGTACGTTGAGGGCTGCGCAGTGTTGGACACAGTGAGTCCACCCACAAAGATGTGTTGCCTTGTGATCTATTTGTTGGTCCACCTGACAATGGACAGTAGATGTGGCCAGACTACACATTGCTCAATGTGCTGGAAACCTGCATGTGAATGGGATGGACAGGTACTGTGTACACACTCCCAGCAGCATGCATTCACGTGTGGTGTACACATGCTGTTGGGCCATGTCCGATTCATACCTGGCTCTGTTGCACGTCTCTGAGTATTTGGGATGGGTCAGCAGCATGCCACTGTGAGTGGTGGATGTGGGTGATGTTGAGAAGTGCATGAGTGACATTCCAAGGCTCTTGTGTACCATCCCTGCAGTTTGAAGTCCTCCAGCCCAAGGGCTTGTGATGAGCCATTGCATCCAAGTTGATGCATCTGTGCATGTGTGACCGACAGTGCTGCCAATTCCACAAAGGGTGTGACGTCATCTGCCGGATGAGCTACTACGTGGCGAGAACGGATCGGGGGATGCCCCCTCGTATTGTCAGGTCAGCACGGCGCTGCATTTCACCAGTAATGGTCTGCATCTTGACAGTCACACAGCCTGTGCCGGATGCATGTTTGTAGGGGCATCAGCAGCAAGCAAGTGTACAGTAATGTGGGATGGTGTCTTCTGCGGTGAGAGGCAGCATGTGTCCACAGCCTAACCATAATCTGGGTGATGCGATGCCCCAGGAACAACCTGTAGTGGGCTGGATTGGCAATTCACATGTATGTTTGAGGCGCTGTGCCTACTCTGATTCCGTTCGGCCATATATTTGCGATGCCACAGCTCATATCTCTGTTGCTTTCATATCCGGCGCACTGTGCAACAGCAGTTATGCTCGTGTCAACGACAGGTGGAGGGCATGGGCTCATGGCCATTGTGGCCCGTCATGTTGCAGTCTGTGTGAGTGGTGTCCCATTCTGCTCCAAACAGGTATGTCTTTGGCCTAATTACGTAGTGGTCATCCTTGCCCCATCAGGACAGTGGGTGTGCACCCAGCGATTTGGGACTATGGTCGCACGGTGACACAGGCCGGGTGTGGTGCCAGGTGCACAACACATGTGCCACTTATTAGCGGCTTCAGTTACTGTACGCCAGCCATTACGTGTTGAATGTGGTGCCTGTATGCAATTGCCCAGGCATCGTGCAACATGTGGATTGGTGGATGTTCTGTGCTGCTTCCCTTGCACATGTCTGTTTAATTGATGCCAGATGAGTGAGGCCACCTCGCTCTCTCTCATGTGCCATCTCCCGTGGGTGCTGAGGGACAGGGGACGGTCAGCAGTGGTGTGGCATCGGGTGTAGCAGCTGCACAGGTGCTGAGTGTGTCAGATGTGACCAGCGCCTCGGAGGGGCCAGACGTGTGCTGGATGTATTACAGGGCGAGACGGCAATTTCTGAGTCATCTGAGGATCGAGGTGATGCATCCATGTTTGCTACCACAGGGGACGTGGACTCTGGCTCCTCTTCAGCCACGCGGAGGCCAATGGCCGCCCTCCCATCTACTTCCACAGGTGCAACACGGGTCAGCACAGGGATGAAGGGTACAGTTTCCTTCACGCCAGGCACAGCTGCCCCTGCGTGCCCTGCTGCCCTCAGTGCTGGGTCTGTTGAGCTCATGCGCCATCTCTGCGTGGGGCAGACAGCTCCCCTCAATAACGCCATTGCCCATGACATCACTTTGCCGCATGTGACACAGTACATTGAGGGCCCACATGTACGCGTAGGTGGGCTACGACAGCCTGTCCAATGGTTGTCCCCCCCAGTCAAGGTGGTCCTTCAACTGGGCCAATATCAGGCTGACATTCCTGACCCTTCCTCCACCCCCCTGGGCAGTGGCACATCTGACAACAGCAGGGCACGAGTCCTTAAATAAGGGGTGGGTGGACGCTGACGTCACGACAGGAAGTGACATCACGGAAGGTGGCTTGCACCGTCTGACTCATTGCCTCCCCTCGCTCACCCCTTATATGCGATTGCATCGTAGAAGCCAGTGCGTGCCCAAGCAGCTCCGATCTCGCCCCCGAGAGGCCAAAGAGTGAATGTGTGTGTCCATTTGCCCCAATGATCTGTCTCGCGGTAACATGAGTGGTGGGACGCCGTCCACCCGCGTGGTACCCCGACTCGATACATGGACAACAGTGCCAATGCATGTCAGCCTCCGGAGTCCGGATACACCACATGCAAAACACAGGGGCTGATGTCTGCCATAGCGGCCCAGGCCGCAAACACAATCCCACCCGTAGGGTTGACCCGCCGCTGCGCGCATAGTCATTACTACCGCTGCCATTGACAAGGGACCCATGTGGTGGGACATGGGCCTCAGGGTGTCGGGCCTCCGAGCCATCCCCCGCAAACGAGTGTCATGCATCTCACACATTTCGCAAAGCCAATGGATCACTTTGCCTGCACACCAGGTCTCGAGTCAGGGTACCACGCGGGTGGACTGTGTCCCACCACTGATTTTACCACGAGCCAGGGGACTGGTGCTAATGGACACACACATTCACCATTTGGCCCCTCTGGGGCGAGCTCGGTGCTGCTTGGGCACGCGCTGGCTTCTCTGTTGCAATCGCATGTAAGTGGTGGGCGAAGGGATGCAGAATGTCTGATGGTGCAGGCCACCTTTCGTGACGTCACTTCCTGTCGTGACGTCAGCGTCCCCCCACTTCTCATTTCGGTCTTGTGCCCTGCTGCTCACTGAGAATGTGTTGCCTGCGAGATGTGACCAGGAGAAGGGCGCCATGAGCTCCCACCCACCAAGCTCCACTGCCATCCCGTGCCCTGGGTAGCCTGTGCATGCGGACAATGTAGGGGGTACACCTGGGGAACAGGGGATGTGAGTGCCTTGGCAAGGGCCTGGCAGACGCACAGCAGTATCCAGCATGTCCCCAGAGGGAGGGCTACTGTCTACGCATGATGCAGCATTGATCGTGTGCCCGCCTGTTGTGCCCACACGAGTTCACATTCATCTCCAGACAGGTGTGCTTTCCAAATACCCAACACAGTGGAAATATAGCCCTCCGGAATCCTCCCCACACAGTCTGTTTCAACAATGCATGTGTGCACCTACCCGTGCCACCCACCCACCTGGCCCAAGCGGAACTCCCGCTTCACATGACACATGTGTGTCTTCCACAGTTGTGCTTCTCTCTCAGGGGCGGACCTCCGACTGTCCCGTAGCACATAGACAGCACCGATTTGAACGTGCCATCCTGTATGAATGGTAGGGACACACACATCTACCTGTGACACAGTGGTGACTGTGATGGCTATTGTGCCTGCCATGGCAGTGTTGGTGGCCATGTCAGGGTACACTCACACACATTGCATACGCAGCTTTTCGTGTCACTACTCTGCACATCGGACTGGCCACTGTCCCTGGTGTTGAACACTTATGCCGCCTGTCTATGTGATCTGTGACTGGATGCTGTTGTTCCTGTAGTCGGTTGTGTCTGTGTAGTTGCTGATTGCAGTTGTCACAGTGTGTTCATAGTTAAGTGAGGCACATGCCTTGAATGGTACCTCAACAATTGCAATGTCTGGTGTCACATTCCAATGTGTTTTACACGTGGCTGGGACTTCACTTCTTTCAGACTCTGCCACTTGTGTGTGATGAAGAAGTTTTTTAGTGACACGGATTGTCTGCATGTATTTGCTTGAATTCTATGGTAAATGTCTACGTGTCATGTTTGCGTGCAGGCAAAGCACGGGGTGTGAGTCTGGCCACAGGATGACAGGTAGCATGTGCATAGTGTGTGGGTATGTGTGGGCTTACTTTCTGGGTGACCAGCGGTGTAGGTGTATGTTGATCTGGTGATGGACATTGAGCCTGGGCACATGGGTTACTTTCAAAGTGTGCATTTGGGAAGTGTAGGTATGTGTGGTGTGAAGTGTGTGACTTTGGGGTGGTGTAGGTGTGTGTGTGCACTCTGGCAATGTCGATTACACACATGTGTTACCCGGGGCATGGTGGGTGTTTGTATCCGTGTTCAGGTCTGTGAATGTGAGCGCATGTGTGTACTGTATGTTGCACAGTGTGCAGTGTGTGGGTGTGTCCTTGCAGTTCAGGATGGCTCCTACTTATTATGTTTTGTTCATTGTGGGTCTGCAGGGTGTGTGACTGTCAAGAATGTGCCTGATTTAATTAAGCATGTCTGTGATTTTCAGCTGTTCGTACTCACTGTGCGGACCTGCCCACCAACACTGATTCCCTGTGTGT
The DNA here is from genome assembly GCA_963921515.1 of Calotriton arnoldi. Classification (NCBI taxonomy): domain Eukaryota; kingdom Metazoa; phylum Chordata; class Amphibia; order Caudata; family Salamandridae; genus Calotriton; species Calotriton arnoldi. The sequence goes on from CAWUFW010013209.1 coordinate 341,630, forward strand.
GTTTTGACATGCATTGCTGTAGCATGCTTGTTGCGTGGGTCCTACTTTTGCTTGATGAGTGGGATGTCAGACTGTGAAAGTAATTATACACATATGTAGGACTGTGCTTTGAAGTGACCAGCCTGTCAGTGTTCATGTGATGGACTGTTGTGCCACGTCAGAGTCTGACAATCAAAGGCCCACGACCTGTAGTATTTCACTAGGTCCACTGTGGCGGCAACTCATATGCATTGACATCCAATGTCACTGGACTACATGGTCATCTCACAGCTCTCGTGTACTTCACACACTCTCATCCTCTCTCATTCGTACTTGTCTTCTTGAAATTATTCAACAGAGTCACATATTTGCTTCGAGGCATGTATTTGGACTTACTTCCTCTGTGATGCAGAATAGCGGACACTACTGGCAGCAAAATGCATGTGGAGGATATACTTAGCATGATTACACATACGAAAGGGGGTACAGGTGGATTTAATTAGTTTTAGACTGTGGAATGGAGGCTTCAGGGTTACAGCTGCCTTGCACTTTCTATGCTACAGTACATTTGCTGATTACTCATGGTCTCTGGGCTTTGACACAGACAGTATTCAATCAGCCTACCAGACAGCTTGGCTTCATAGGGACAGTTCATCTCAGTTCCATGGTACCGGTTTAATACAATAGTGACTCCGACACACCTGCGTCAGAGGTGACATCAAGGCATGTGCCCACCTGCATGCAGCAGCGTCTCACCAGTTGTTGCAATGTGGGGGCTACTGAACATGACACTGTTATTGGGGCCATATTGTAGGGGGTTGCAGTAGTTGTCCATGCAAATGTCCTGGCACGGAAGTACAGACAGAGGTGAGGTGACAGTTCGCACGTACTACAGCAGACAGATGTGTGTGCACTGACAGGTGCATGTGTCCAGGTGCGCAGGAGACATATTATGGCATAGTTGTTGGTGCTGTATTGCCCATGTGGTTACTGTACACAAGTCCCATACCTCTGCCTCCCCCTGTTCATGCAGAGACACAGGATATGGTGGGGTACAGGGTGCATGTCCCGGAAATGTCAGTTGTCATGGCAGTGGAGTTGATGGTAAGGTGTTAGTTGCAGATTATATGGTATAGTTCTTGTACAGCTACCTGCACACTCCGTGCGGAAGCCAAGCATGGGTACGGTGTTGTACATCTGTGTTCAATTGTGGATGTTGAGTCGGGGACCCATGAATTGACAAGTTGACATGTATGCGACACCTTCCAGCAGGGTATCCATCCCATTGATGGTGAACATGGATGTCATCCAATGAAGCGGGTGGTGGGTGGCAAGGTGTTCGTCGTAAGTTGTCCTTTGTAGAATCCTGATGGGACATGTTGGATGACATTCGATGAAACTGTGATCCAGGAGACGTTCTGTGGAGGCACACTGGTCCCATTGCAGTGTGTCCCCGATTGCAGCCACAAACGCCATGCCCCCTACACTGAACAGATCCTGTCGTGTTCGTCCAGGGGTGCAAACAAGTGTACCAAGTCCGCCTTTGGACATGCCGGGTTGGAGAGACATAAATCCACAGGCCAGTGGAACGGACACCTCCGACAGTAGAATACGGGGATGACGCAGCTGAACATTGCAATGCGGTAAATTAGTCGGTAACTTACATTCAGCATTGCCAGATTTGAGCAGCCCACTATGTGTAGCATGCTGTCACTGTACAGCTTGATCTGTCCGGCGTAGTTGAGGGTCACTGGTGCCACAGCCATTTTGCTACAGGGTGATGTGATGGCGTGCTCCGTCTGCCTGGGCAGTCAGCAGAGTGCAGCCTCCGTCGATGCTGGGAATTCTGGAATGGATGTAAGGCGGATGGACTTGTGGTATAGCTTGGGCGGAGGACACAGTCCCTCATCCCACATGCTTCTATGAATAGGCAAGGCCAGTGTTGTGTGACTCTTACCACATTACTTTCATTTGGTCCACATGGAGGAGTGGTATTATTCCATTTTGTGGTGTTATCTATCTTTCATGTTGTGCGCTATCTGCCAGTGGACGTTTTCCTCTGCATGGCTATGTTTTGCTTCTTGTTGGTACAATGGCTCCATTCTCCAGCATTATTTGTAGCAATGTTATTTCGGAGCAGGAATGGAAGGCCATTCAGTACTATCTGCTCTCCCGTGTGTGGGCGGGTCACTGCGTTTCCGCTGTACATTTCGGGTTCTGTGTGGGTGTTGTGATTGTGCACACCTGTTCTCAGGCAGCCGGTTTTTTCTATTTTGTACATTGCATGTGTTGTTGTTGCGAGCAGGATGGTTTTTGTATTTCTTGTTGAGACCGGCGTGCCTTTTCCGGAAATTGTTGATATTCTGCGCTGTTATGTGGTAGCCGCCGTGTGATTATCCATGTTTTTCATACAAGGGTGTGTCCTATTTCGCATTCACATTACTCCCCTGTTCGTGACACTTGTGTGACGTCAAGTTGACAACTGTGAGTTGTCGGTTGTGGACATGACTGATGCAGGAAGGCCACGTGACATGTACCTTCAGGGTGGGGCTGGTGTGTGGGGTGTGTAGTTGTGGCCCTGTGGTGTTTGTGTGCAGCCGGATTCTTGCGCAGTCGTTGGCCCCTGTGTTGTGCGCATGTGTACCTGCGTCATCGCCGCTGAGCTGCGGTGCTGTGACGGGGACGTCACTTCCTGGGGCCGGGTCGTGGGTGCCCAGGATGTTGCGAGTTGTTTAGTTTTGACAGGTGGGACGTGTGTGGGTACAGTGGTGGATGTGTCCTGTCCACACAGGGGTGTCTGGGGAGGCCATGTACACTTTTCCCGCCCTTGCACTGTGTGCATTGTTTTCGTACCCTTGTTGTGTGTCTGCCTACCTGCGTCGTCGTGGTGCGTTCACTCCTAGGTGGTGCATCAGGTAGAGCAAGGGGATGGCCTGGAGTGCAGGATTCATCTCTGGGTGGTCCGCCTTTTAGTCTCCGTCAGGTAAAGTCGAGTCTCCGACTTGGAATCTCGTGCGGTGTCTCTTAGCCGGTGGGGCTGTTTGGTTCTGGCATCGTAATTTGTACGCCGGGCGGTACGTCATTTCGTCGGACGGTGTGTCTCCATTGGCTCGCACCGCTACGTAAACTGGCGCACTTTGATGTCGGACGGCGCAGCAGGCTTGCCGGCGGTGTTTGCCTGACTAATCACATCCTAATTTGGCGGGCATGTGGCCCGTTGCTGGCGGACGGTAATTTGCGGTTTTTGCCTATGTCAGCACGGCGGTCGTGCTTCCGCCCGACATCGTAATGGGCCCCTAAGTGCTTTGTAATTTACTCTGCTAAAGAATTTAGATAAACATTTTTAAACTTCCTGAGTCTGTGATTATTTCAGGTATATGAATTGTATTATATATTTTCATTTTAAACTTCCCAGTTATCAAAGGGTCCATTGGTAAGTCATTACTCTTCAATCTGAAAGGTAATTGGTAGCAGGGATTTGATAAAGAGTACAACTGATTCCCACCAGCGGAAAATGCTCGCGTAGTATGAATGAATGGGCCCAGGTGAGTATTCGGTGTATGAATGCTTGTTGCTAGTAACCCGCTGGATCAGTGGCAATAAACGAATGGGGGCACCTCCCAGGTGAACATCCAGCATATGCTCTAGAGAGGCTTCAATTCCAAACTCACACACACCTCCACTATATATGGGGGAAGAGGAATAAGACAATTGCTTCCAGCTACCCAAATGACGATAGAAGCATGGAAAGCGGCGGAACGCCAAATGAAATGGGACAGGAAATACACAAGAGAAACACCATTATGGGAAGGGATGTGACTGCCAGAAATAGCCAAATTGTAGAGTTTCAGATCCTGGGATACGATAGGAATCTCCAGACTCGGGGACATACTAGAGAAAGGTTCCCTGACCTCATTCAACTCACTACAACGCGAATATCAGCTGAACGACACTCAAAGATTTAAATATCTACAACTACAGCATGCATGGAAGGCAGCGAAATTAGACACATTAGAAATCCCAGAATTTGCACCAGTAGAGGGCAGACTACTGCAGGGCGAAATTCCAGAGAAATCTATCTCCTGGACATACAAAACTCTTATCAATAACATGCCAGATAACCTGAGAGCTCTTAGAGCGCGGTGGGAAACAACTACAGGCGAGATGGAAGACCTCGACTGGGAAGGGGCATTGATGCACTCAAGGGAGGTAGCCATAAAATCGAGGCTACGCCTAATACAAATCAAGATCCTACATAGGGCCTATTTTGACTGGGTACGCTTGCACAAAATAGGGAGGGCAGAGACACCAGAGTGTATTCGCTGTAAGACAGAAAGCGGAACTTATATCCACACATTATGGGAATGCCACCCAATAAAAATATACTGGACCCAAATTATAGCGGAGATGGGGAGGGTAGTGGAGGCCCAAATACCAATAGATCCCAGATACGTCCTGTTAGGCATCCCCGCAGAAGTGGATCACCCATGACATAAACTCTTGCTGTGTAATCTATGGCTTATTGAAGCCAAGAGAGATATAGCCAAAAACTGGGGGGCCCCACTCCCCCCACAAAGGAAGATTGGCGAAAAGGTATGGGTCTGTACATAGGAGCAGAAAAGGTGGTATACCAGGCAAGAGGGTGCCCAAAAAAGATCTAAGGTCCCTGGTTGAGATACTATGGGTTAGAGCTGGGGAGCGAGACAGTAGGTTTTGGGCCAGACCCAGGGGCACTAGAAGGACAAGATGCAAGCTTTTCGGTTTCCCGCAACACATGTCCGAAATCAGTTTGAATTTCTAAATACTTTAAAGTGTGACAGCCATGTTGAAAATGAATCGTGTTATTATTGCCGCTAGCTAGATGTAAATTCTTATACCTTAATGTTTTTCTTCATCGAAAGCATAAAAATGGGTTTATGTAATATGTTCAAGAAAAATGTATCAAGAAAAATATTTCCAAAAAAAAAGAATGACTTGTCTCATGTTTTCTGATTTAAACTGACTAAAAGGTGTGTTTTTCACAATATTGATCAGCTTTTGTGGTATTATGTCTCATATAGATTTCTTTGACCAATATAAGTTATCATTGTGTGGAATGCCCAAGCTGTTCCTTACGTACAAATGCACAGTGTTGGTAGGTTGTTCTCCATGTAATTCTCAAACAGGGTGAATCATGAGATTGGATTCTTAAATTCTACTCACCTGCCCTCTTCTCATGTCCCCCGTGCTAGGAACATGAATCCTTTGTGTAGACTGTACACAATATATTGTGTTGTATTGTATTGCATCATTTCAAGTCTCAAAGCTGTTTGCGGACCATGGTCAATGGTTGTGATTCTGAGTTTTATAGATGACAAAGGGTGCCAGTAGTGGTGTCATCTATATGTGTTGAATGTTGGTGTTCTTTGTGATGCTTGTATAGTCTGCTCCATAGTTGACGCAGAAGTGTGTGTGTGTGTTTTCCACATATGGTGGAAAGCAAAGAGCGCAGGAATGGATTTGATATATCAGTACATACTAATCAGTGAGGGTTATGGTGGTCCTAGAGGTACGCAGCTCTACTGTATGGGCTAAGCCAGCAGTTTATGGCACCCCTAAATTGCAAACCATTGTTCATAGATATGATTTTCTTTGGCAGTTTATTCCACAATTTCCATGTGTGTACCTTCTATACTGGTTCTGTGGTTGGTGGAATTACCAGCAGTGGGTTGATTCTTGATCTGAAGTGTCTCCTTTTGTTGTATTGTCTGAGTTTTGATTGTAAGAAGCTGGATTCCAGGCGGTGGAGTGGAGCCAATGTGTGATGCAGAGGGCATTGTAGGATACTCCTCAGGCCATAGGTAACCAGTGCACTAATTGAGGACAGGGGTAATATGGGCCTATGTGTTTTAGTTAAGGACTTGTCCAGCCTAGTGTTGTGTTTCTGAAGCGGCCACAAGGCATCCAAGTGGGCTATTTTTCCATGGTAAGCACAGATACTTTGTAATCGATCACTGCTTTGTTAGGGTAGTTGACATAACAGATAAATTAACTTTTAGTTAAATTACAAACCGCATTCACTTTTGGCTCCTGTCTTTCCCTGCATAGAAATCTTCTATTAAGTGACATCACTTTGAGGTGATCACCATGATCACTTCCGTGACAGAGGACCCTACTCCTAAAAAGGCCTGAAAATAGAAATAGTTGGAAAAAGTACTTATATAGGCATGTGCTTATATTGTGAGAACATTTATAACGTTTTGGTAATTGTCAAAGAATTTCAACAGTACTCCTGGGAAGCTGCAACTGTCGCGAATTAATTGCGTAATTAGTAAATTTCTAAAGTTCACTTTAACCCAAAGGTATCCTGTGGCTGAATTCCATCAGACACAAGGAGCAACCTATATGGAGAAAATGTCAGTTTTTAGTAATTTCTGGATAGACTGATAGCCTGTAATGTGATGGAGAGCTGCAGGGAGGAGAATCACATTTTGCAGGTGAAGGAGTGTCCACTCGTGTACTTGCATCCAGTTGCGGCTGGCATCTACAGGAATTTGGGGATGGGGCAGGTTGCAACAGCAAATAAAATTAAAAATTAAAAACTTACTGAACACGTCCTCCACTCTGGTCCTCTTCTTCCGTCGACTGCAGTACGGGCACCAGCAAACTCCCTTGACCAATCCTGGCACTGCTCACATGCTGTCAACAAGCATGAGAGCAGTGCCCTGATTGGAGGGAGTGGCCGCTCTCGACGCTCCCCAGCACACTGGAGGCCTACACTTGCTCTCACCCCGCTGTCTAGGACATCTGGATTGAGAGGTTTAAATTGCGCATGTCTGACTGGCCGTCGCAAGACTTTGGAGCTTTGGGCGGCATTTAGATTGGGAAACGCTCCTTCGCTCATATAGAGCAGCCGCCCCTGCTTGCATCCAAATCATTTTGCTCACTTGGAAAGGTACAGGTGTCACAGCTCATTCATTAGGACCCACAATTATGACCAGTCAACACTTATTGCCTCTACCTGGACCCGCAGAGGGCTGTTTCCTCCTATCGACAGAGCCCTTTTAAATGACAGATAAAGTTTGTTACTTATGATGACAGACTTAAGCAAAGGGAGAACATTTACTCCCTTTCCTTAAGTGTGCTGTAGTTAATATATTTCTTCTACACAGTGAGGGGCACCGTGATTGCCCCCCAGTAATCACTTAGGCAGTGAGTAGTAGATCTGCCGGAAGAGGGGGAGTGGAAGCAGCCTGGGCCTCACTAAGGGCCATGGGGCACTTGGCTGCCTAGCCTCACAAGAGCATCAGACGTCATGCCTAATACTATTTTGGGGCTGTTTAATAAAGTACATGCATGTGCAGCAAGGCCCCTGACAGTGCCTTTATCCTGTCTTTACCCCGCCCACCGATGCCGGGGGAGGGAATTTACTTTCACTGCTCTTGGTACACTGCCCCCCTCCAACGATAGGGTTGCAAATGTTGTATACATCATGGTTGGAGCACCTCGATGACAAACAGGGCCGGACTGGCTATAGCGGGCACCCGGTGATTCCCCAGTGGGCCGGAAGGGTGGGGCACAGTTTTGGACTGGTAGGGGACGTTTTTGTTACTGGGGGGCCAGTTTTGCAGCACTGCTGCAATATCGGCCCCCTGTAACAAAAGCAGCAGCAGGGTTCCCCCGCCACCCCTCCACCCCGCTCCCACCCGCTCCACGGGGCCGGTCTGACTTAATTGCCAAGACTGGTTTGCGTTCTCAGTCCGACCCTGATTCCAACGCGGACAAAGAGTACATGAATTAGTGAGAGCCTTGCTTTTGGCCTTTGCTGAATTTGAATTATTCTTATTTCGTGGCCTTTGTGTGCATTCACAGAATTGTGTTCAGTCTGTGAGTTTGTTTGAAAGTATTTGTGAATGAATTGGCGCTGAAACAGTGGCAATCGTAAATTGTAAAACCTTTCTTTTTAGTTTTATTTTAATGTATGTTTCCAGGAGATGGGGCATTTAGTACCTTGTCTTAAAACACGTGTAGAGCACACCTGATTAACTCGTAAAAGGCAACGTTGTAACTTCCTGAAAGTGACTGAACATTTGCTGCAGCCTGTTTGACGTAAATTATATTAGTCATGGTGCTTGCATGATTCATTATTTTACATCAGAGGTAAATGCTCTCCTAGGATTTTTGACTTAGAAGCAGGTGCCTGCTTCTAAGCTCCTCCTTTAATTTTTATGGGTTACTCTTTCTTCCATGACCGACTTATATTGACTGTATGTCACACCATGAAATTACATGAATATTGAGTTCAAAATTATCAACAGTATACATTTGATAAATATGGAAATGTTCATATCCAACATATAGATTACAAAAATACAGTAATAATAATTTTGATTTTAAAAAAAGCATACTAAAATTTTCCCCCAAACATTTAATTCCATATAAAATAAATTACGTAGGTTTTATGTTTTAAATTATTTTGAAAAAATTAAAAATGTAAAACATTCATGAAAATATATAAAACAAACTTCATTATGAATACATTACATATATGAAGATACATTTCTTAACCTGAGCTAGCTGTCATACATTTTTATGAACTTGAAGCTTTTCAGTCAAATGGCATTATCTCTTTTCTTCGGTAAATGCTTCCTCCAAAGCATGTTGCCCACTTTTCACTGGACATGCAAACAAGGTCGGCGGCCAGCATAATCCAAGACATCTGTACACTCCATTAGCTTCTTTGAGTTCTGATATACTGCGTTGAAATCTTACACTCTTATTTAAGATGATGGCAATAACCAAGACATCAAACAAATGTTCATAACTTTCATAGTATTCAGCGAAGACATCGCAGACTTCATCAGCCCGCACGCCATGCCCTCCGCCGACTACATCCTCCTAGGGGACCTCAACTTCCACCTGGAGAACAACAACGACAGAAACACCACCGCCCTGCTGGACAACCTCGCCAACCTCGGACTCAAGCAACTGGTGAACACGCCCACCCACTACGCCGGCCACACGCTTGACCCCGTCTTCTCTTCCAGCAAGCACATCTCCTTCAGCCACGCCACCGGACTCCACTGGACCGACCACAGCTGCGTCCACTTCAGCTTCAGAAAGACTGCGACCCACCACCACCCGCAACAGGCTCCCCGCCGGAGCTGGAGCAAGATCACCGCCGAGCAGCTCACCGCCTCCCTCAGCCAGAACACACCCACCAACACAATGGACCCAAACGAAGCAGCCAGCAACCTCGCCAAGTGGCTGACCGCCTGCGCCGACGACCTCGCACCACTAAAAAACCCTCCCAGCAGACCCGGAAGCAAGAAAACCCCTTGGTTCACCAACGAACTCAAGGAATCCAAGAAGAACTGCCGCACTCTCGAGAAAACCTGGCGACTCGACCAGACCACAGACAACAGGACCGCCCTCAAGCACGCCACCCGCAAACACCACCAGCTGATCCATGCCACCAAGAAGTCGGCACTCAAAGAACGACTGGACAACAACGCCCACGACAGCAAGGAACTTTTCAGCATCGTCAAAGAGTTCTCCAACCCCAGCGCCGGAAACAACGACATCACCCCCTCGCAAGACCTCTGCAACTCACTCGCCGCGTTCTTCCACCGCAAGATCACCGACATACATAACAGCTTCGACGCACAAACCACGCACCCTACCGCCGAACCAACGCCCGCCACCACCACCCTCTGCAACTGGACCCCGATCAGCACCGAAGACACCACCCGCACGATGAACTCCATCCACTCCGGATCACCAACCGACCCCTGCCCACACCACGTCTTCAACAAAGCCGACGCCACCATCGCACCCCATCTCCGGGACATCATCAACTCCTCCTTCCACACCGCCACCTTCCCGGAGAGCTGGAAGCACGCCGAGCTTACCGCCCTCCTGAAGAAACCAACGGCGGACCCCACCGACCCCACCGACCTCAAGAACTACCGTCCCATCTCGCTCCTTCCGTTTCCGGCCAAAGTCATCGAGAAGACCGTCAACAGACAGCTTGCCGCCTTCCTCGAGACGAATGGATCCCTCGACCCCTCGCAGTCCGGGTTTCGGGCCAACCACAGCACCGAGACCGCCCTCATCGCAGCCACCGACGACATCAGAACCCTAAACGACAACGGGGAAACAGCAGCCCTCATCCTCTTGGACCTCTCCGCGGCGTTCGACACCGTCTGCCACCGCACCCTAGTGAAGCGCCTCAGCAACATCGGAATCCGAGAGAAAGCACTGGAATGGATCATCTCGTTCCTCGCCGGAAGAACCCAGAGAGTCCGCCTCCCCCGTTCAGATCCGAGGCCACCGAAGTCATCTGCGGCGTTCCACAAGGATCTTCACTCAGTCCAACCCTCTTCAACGTCTACATGAGCCCCTCGCAGCCATCGCACGCCAACACAACCTCAACATCATCTCCTACGCCGACGACACCCAGCTGATCCTCTCCCTCACCAACGACCCCACCACCGCCAGAGCCAACCTACACGACGGGATGAAAGACGTCGCCGACTGGATGAGGATCAGCCGCCTTAAACTGAACTCAGACAAGACGGAAGTCCTCATCCTGGGCTCATCACCCTCCGCCTGGGACGACTCCTGGTGGCCCCCGGCCCTGGGCACCGCGCCCAAGCCAACGGACCACGCACGAAACCTGGGCTTCATCCTGGACTCCTCCCTGTCGATGACCAGACAAGTCAACGCCGTCTCATCTTCGTGCTTCAACACCCTGCGCATGCTCCGCAAGATCTTCAGATGGATCCCCACTGAAACCAGGAAGACCGTCACCCAGGCACTCGTCACCAGCCGACTGGACTATGGGAACACCCTCTACGCCGGAACCACAGCCAAACTTCAAAAAGACTCCAGCGCATCCAGAACGCCTCCGCACGACTCATCCTGGACATCCCCCGACACAGCCACATCACCGGACACCTGAAAGACCTGCACTGGCTCCCCGTCAGCAAGAGAATCACGTTCAGACTCCTCATCCACGCACACAAGGCCCTCCACGACCTGGGCCCAAAGTACCTCAACGACCGCATGACCTTCTACACGCCCACCCGCCAGCTACGATCAACCAGCCACGCCCTCGCCACCGTACCACGCATCCGCAGAACCACCGCCGGAGGAAGATCCTTCTCCTACCTGGCAGCCAAGACCTGGAACTCCCTCCCCACTCACCTTCGGCGAACCCAGGACCATCTCTCCTTCAGGAAGCAGCTCAAGACCTGGCTGTTCGAGCAGTAACTTACCCCCTCCCCCAGCGCCTTGAGACCCTCCCGGGTGAGTAGCGCGCTCTATAAATGCCGTGATTGATTGATTGATTGATAGTATGACAAAGTGTGGCCCTAGAAATGGATCTTATTCACCTGATAGGGGAGTCACGACAAACTTAAGCCATAAAAGATGGCAAGATTCCCGATGCTATATATGCTGCTCAATAGTTTGAGTGGGTTGACCTTGGATCTGTCTAGGAGCTAGGACCGGAACTGGGGGGACCCAAGGGCTGGACCAAAGAGGTCTTACAGCAAGGAGCTCCAGCCAAGCTTAAGATTCCCCTGAGAAGACAGCTTATCTTTGAATTTTGGAGGCAAGAGCGCTGGAAATGGAACTGCAGATTAGGTGGGTGTAATGTCGAGTGAGGTTGGGAGGATTGGGCAACGTGTTTAGCGTTCAAAAGAGGACCAGAGCTATGTCAATAATTTGTATCAGGTGACATGCTTTGTAGTAAATAGTCATGCAATAGACCTTGATAATTTTTGCAGGTTAGTCTGTTAGTCTTTGTTTGTATGCATCTATGTAACCTCTGACTGTCTCCTTTGACATTTTGAGTTCTGAGTTTTCCAGTGTAACAAATGTTGCCACTGGTCCTTGCCATTCACAGCAACATCGTTCTTTAATTAGCAAGAGTTCGCCCCATATCAAATGGTAGTCAAGCAGGTATCATGTGGGGGCAGTTAGTACTCTCAACCTAGGAAAGTGTGCAAGCAAATCGTTGTTATACGGGAGAAGCATATATCTAAGCCCTGAAGAATGCACCTCATAGTGCCACAGCTCTTCAAATGCGCGTGAGTTCTCCCATTGCAGATGATAAGCCAGCCAGGGCTCTCTACTGCTTAGATTCTAGATCTGTTTCTTCCAGTAAAGCCTCTGTAGTTGGCACATGTGTCTTAAGAAGTGGCGGACAAGTAAGCGGAGGAAACAGAACAGTTTAAAGGTGGGGGAATGGTAACCGGGACATACACATCACAAAGTCAGTAAGATTCCTACCATCTCTCATAGCTATCCAATTTAGGGCTATAGTAGCATGTTCAAAATTATTTTGTGATCGCAAAAAATGCAAATCACAAAAAATATGCTTTGTAACTGCAAAAGAGTATTCTGCTATGAAAAAAACTCGCTTTATGAGTCAGAAGGGTCTTCCCAACTGGTAAAAGGTGGTTTGCAACCCATTACAGATAGCACATGGAGGGAGTCAAATTGGCAATCTCCTCCTTTATGGGAGTTGCAGTGCACAATTATCAATGCTTTGCATCCACATTGGCAGTCACAAATCATTGATCAGATACCAACGCCCCAAAAGGGTAGTATCTGATTCAGAAAGGGGAGGCTCTCCCTATGGGACAGCTTCCACCTTGTGAATTGTGTCTGGCAGCTTCAGCAGGAGCATGCAGTGGTCCAGGGGACTACTGCCTACTCCCCCTGATGTGTCTCTGTAATGGACGGACAACTTAATAGAGATCTCTTTGTATTTCTATATTTACCCTTTCTTCTAATCCTTTTTGTGAGGGACCACTGTTTGTATAAAATACATGTACCCAAGATCCCTGACCTATCCAATTGGGTTCCCTTGTTTACATATAACTCTGTAATGGACATGGCAGTATCTAAAAAATGTTGGCAATGTTGGAAAACAAATGCAAGGATGGTGGTCTGCTGTCCATTGTAAACCATTATCCCTGCATTCACAGCCATTCAGAGTGGGACCTGCCTAATTAACATTAATTTGGCAGGTTGTTTTGTGACTTTTTGCGAATGTAAAATTTGACCTCTTCACACACAGGTTACATCAGAAATTGTATCCCATTCAAAAACCAGTTAGTGCACAAATTTGTGAATTGGTCTTTGTATGTTGAGCCTAATATGTGCAGTTTAACATATATATTTAAAAAAAACATTTTGTGCCAGATTATCCACATTTAGGGGAGATAAAGTTCTTTGGCATTGCTACTTAATCAGGTAAAATAGGTGAATTGCCAAAATGTTATGACCGAGCAGCATCTCTGCCATTACTGCAAGGACGCATTGTTTGAGACAAGTACCTCCTTCTCTCCCCAAAAACTGTAAATCATGTCATACCCTGATCTCGAACTGTAATAATTTTCCTTATTGTTGTTCCGTTGCAGATCTTTCTTTAAGGGTCCACCTTTCTTGTTAATTGTTTCATTGTAACTGTTCACACTATATGGAAACATCCTTCTACTTATGGGTGCAAGAGTGCTATGTAAGACTAGTAATGATAAAAAAACATAACATCTGTTGGAGAGCTTGGAACCAGAGCGCAAGCACAAGCATAGGTGAAAATCAGCAGCACTGACCGAAAGGGCCCTGCATGGGATGCCTTTATACGAAATATATTTCCAGTAACAAACCCATGATGAGTAAGTTTCAATTAGTTAATTTTAAGCAGGACAATAGGGTTGATTGCCAATTCTTATCCTTAGAGAACTTGGTGCTTATTCCCCCAGGGATCTCAGCTGCAACTGGAAGACCCTATTTGTCTACCTCATTCGTAAAGTATCCAGATGTTTTCCAGTCTGTGTTGTATTATTTCACTCAAAATGAGCAGTTGTTCAGAAAAGAAGTACACAATGGGGCATATTCTCAAGGAACTATCGCTGAGTTAACGGCACTTTATCTCAGCCAAAGTCGCGATAAAATTATCGCCCCATTCACAAGCTGGTGCAAACAGCCGATATCACCAGTTTACCTGCGATAGCACCCGCCAAAAACATCGCCACAGATGAGCCCGGTAACTATCGCTAATGAGATGCAGAGTAGGCGTTCCCGAGCAAAAAGCCGCGACAACACCACAATGCAACATTCTCAACGACCAGCCAGATCGGCGATAAGAACACAAAACAGGCGATACGGAGCGTTAGCAGCAGGAAATTAACACCTGCTCTGACCTGGTGCAAAGTCGGACGACAAGCTGCACCATCAAAGGGAGCCCAGCCCACAGCCACACCTGAAGAACAACAGATGCCATGGAGCTACTCATCATGCAGCTCGGAGCCCCAACAGAGCCACAACACCCACCGCCACTACCCCCAGGCCTGCCACTCCCCCCCGGACCACACAGAGGCAGCGCAGACAAAGGCAGCGGACCTTCAGGAAACGCACCAGCCTCACAGACTTAACCCCAGAGAATGTCATTGCCCACTACAGACTCAAAAGGCCAACCATCCTCCGCATCCTGAACATCATTGCCCACAGACTGACGGTACCAACACAGCGGACAACCAACATCCCACCTCAGACAGAGCTGCTGGCTGTGCTGCACCTGTTGGCCTCTGGGACATTCCAACCAACAACCGCCAGAGTCGGAGGAGTCTCACAGCCAGCCCTATCCAAGTTCCTCAAACCTGTCCTGGTTGCCATCATCAGCTTGGTACCCCAGTACCTATACTTCCCCCACACTGCACAGGAACAGCTGGAGACCAAGCAAGGCTTCTACGCCATAGCTGGCTTCCCGCACGTGTTGGGGGCAATTGACTGCACACATGTCCTACTAGTGCCCCTTGCAGACACTGCACACAATTACCGCAACAGGAAGCACACGCATTCCATCAATGTGCAGGCAATAGTGGACCACCGGGGACTCTTCGCCAATGTCGTCGCCAACTACCCAGGCAGTGTGCATGATTCATACATCTTCCGACAGTCCATCATCAACCGGCGCTTCCAGGATGGCACCTACGGAAATGCAGTGCTCGTTGGTAAGTACCAAATGAACACACCACACACCTCAACTCCACAATCATGCAACTCACAACTCTGGGAATGCACATGTTACAAACTCACATACAACATGCCCACCCACCATACACGACCACACAACGTACTGCGGTAACCTGGGCTAGCCATGTACACAAGCCATCAACGGCATGGCATCTCAGCCACACAATAGCAGAATGTGGGGAGAGGTGGGAACCAGGCATGTGCGAAGGAGGCAAGTGATCCATGAATGCGAATGCACACAATGCCAAGTGTGGCGTGGAAGTGCTGGACAGACTGCAGTATGCAGACCACAGACATATCCATGTCGACATATACTGCTGGTGGTGGTTGTGTTGTGGACAGTGGGCGCAACCATGTCACCCCAGCAAGTGGGGAAGATCTCGGAAATGTAGCCTGTTACGTCCCCCCTGTA
Organism: Calotriton arnoldi; assembly: GCA_963921515.1. Taxonomy (NCBI): domain Eukaryota; kingdom Metazoa; phylum Chordata; class Amphibia; order Caudata; family Salamandridae; genus Calotriton; species Calotriton arnoldi. The sequence goes on from CAWUFW010013209.1 coordinate 357,048, forward strand.
AGCGTGTGCGGAGTGGGCTTGCCCGGCGTACGCCAGGCTAGTGTAGGGGTGTGAATAAAAAGCACGTAGCCCTGGGCGTGGTTCTCTTCCGGAATGGCCAACGTGGCTGCCAGGGCGGCACCTCTCACCCCGCCACAAGGCCGACGCCATGTGCGGCGGTGCCTGCGATCCTGTGCACCTGCCGCAGCCCGGGCCGGTGGTCCCCGAACCAGTCTCGTCCGCCCCTGCGCATCCAGGCCTCACTGCTCACCTGCCGACACAGGCGTGTCTCCAAGAGGGCCCACCACGTGCCGGTGCTAGCTCAAAGCCAGAGGCCCGCGAGCTTGGCAGCCTCCTCAGACCATCATGGCCTCCGCAAGCAAGGCCTGCAGTACTCCTTTCACATTGACGTACTCCACCGGCATACACAGCGGTCAAGTAGGTCACACATTTGGAACTGAGTCTTGATTACACAATGGCAGAGTACATATTTATGGCATCGTTTATATCCCTATACTCCCTTGGATGTGGTGCCACCAACTCTGTGCATAGCATTCTGACCACACGTGTCTGTGGGCCCTTGCGGACTTCTGCCTACACAGCAGTCCAGCAGGCCTCACACCAATCCAATACAGTCCGTAACAGGCAGGACACGGCATCGTCGCAGGGTGCACACCCGCTCAGCTCTGGTGCCTCCACCTCCGTCAACCATGAATCTTCTCCACATGCCATTTCAACGCAGTGTGTTAGAGATCCAGGAGGAGCTGGCTGCACAGCGGTTGCCCCGCGCTGACTGCTGCCTCCGGCACACACTGTGGTCGAGTAGGACACACAACTGGAACTGAGTCTTGATCTGTTCATTGCAGAGTTTATATCATTGTACAGGCCTCATCGCAGACTGCATCCCCTTCCAGCTCTGGGGCCACTGACTCTGTGCCACGGGAGTCATGGACACTCTCTGGTTGAACGTTGGTGGCGTCTGAGTCTATGGCCTGGGGGTTGTCTTCATCATCATGTAGCTGATACTGACATTGTGGGAAAAAGGAGACTGTAGCATTCAACTCCTCCATATTGCCTGTTTCTGCTTGCTTCTGCCCTCTGCATCATGCCCTGGATGGACACCTTCCACTGTCCCCCATAACACTCCGCAACATTCTCCTTGGACATCAACGAGGACCCGCTCAGCTCTCGTGGCCCTACCTCAGTGCATCGCAAGTCACCGTCCCATGGCGGTGTGCCTGTGCCGGCCGCTGAGCATCCAGGGCCACCGACTCTGTGCAACTCAAGTCATGGACCCTTGCTGTTTGTACTTTGAACTCCTGATTGTCTGATCACTGTTGTAGTTGTTGCCAGCACCAACCAACCCCTGAGGGGTGGCTTACACTACCCCACACCCATCCAGCACAGGCGTCACAGGACGTGTGACCCTGGCAAGAAAAGGTGCCGGGCGCACGTGCCCGTAGCCAGTTCCACACATTATCTCAGTGTGTCCGTGTGGTCATTCTGTATGCGTGTGGGCCCCAGGCCATACCACATTACATTGTGCTGTGTACAGCATGCGCAACCTTAGGCAGTGGGGTGGACCTGGGACATGTATCTGTGTCGGACCCCCCTGTGAGCGTGAGGGAGTGGACCGGCGTACGGCAGTACGGCATAGGGGTGTGGTCATTCAACACGTGGCTCTGGGCGTGGTTAAGTTTAGGCCTTGCCAAGGCAATAACTAATGCGTGTGTCTCAGGTGTAGTGTCGGCGCCACCCGTCACGCAATATACAATGTTGCTATGTAGCATGCCCCCGGAGTACGGGCTCGGCCGAGGGGTAAATGAGGGTGCGCAAGCCCACTCGGGGTCAGGGATCAGACATGCCAACTGTTGTGTGTGTCGCTATTTCCGCAGCATAAGCCAAAGGTCTACCCTCAACCGCATGGCGAGTTCAGCCAGGCATGAACTCTACATCTGTGTCCGCCCTGTCCTTACCATAGGCCTACACACACGTGTCCGTCCACCTTCAGCGCACGACATCACTGTGTCGTTGTCAGGCTTGTGGACATGCGCAGACAGGCATGACAATAGTGTGCCGTAGGGGTGCAAGTGATGCAACCGCGCTGCGCACACTAGTGAATGGGCTCGGGGGGAGGGAGGAGCAGCAGTGAGGCTACGTAATACACATTGATGCCGCTCATTTGCAACAAGCAGTACATGTCATGCAGGAATCACAAAGTCACACATATCACACACCAATGAACCAGTGAGCCTGCCAACACATCATGCAGAACCAACTATTGACTCATGTCTCTCTGCACTGTCACAGGTGACCAAGGATATGCACTCTGCGCTTGGATGATGACACCCCTCTGAGCCCCGAACACACAGGCCCAGAGGCAGTACAATGCGGCCCACAAACGCTCCAGGGGCACCGTGGAACGCACATTTGGCGTGTTGAAGTCACGTTTCAGGTGCCTGGATGGCACAGGTGGGAGTCTCCTGTACAGCCCAGACATTGTGTGAAAGATGATCGTTGCATGTTGTGTGTTGCACAACATATGTGTACGCAGCAAGGCCCCATGGATACAAGTGCCAGATGCACCGGACGATGATGATGAGGATGAGGCAGGTGGACCACACCCCCTGCAGCCGCAGCAGGACTTGCCCGTAGGAACACCATCATTGACAATTTCTTCACATGAGCACGTCACATTGTGACAGTCCTTGGCAATCATGGGACAGTACAATATGACCACAGGCACAGCATGTGCTAATAAATGCATTCAAAATACACATTCCCTGAGTGCATGTCACTCATCTGTACAGGCACATCACTCAGACAAGTGTGAGTGCGACATGTATTGCTGACAATTTTATGATTTGTTCATGGATGGTGGGTGTGTCACCTCTGTGCAGAGGGGCTGTTTAGGGTGTCACGTATTCGGACTGCCAGTTCTGTGTGTCGCAGTTAGTAGGGAATCCCACTCTTAGGCGTTTCACATGTGTCCAAAATCATTCCATTTTGGCTGCCATTTGTGCTCCTTTTGGGGTCAGATATGTACCACCATGATGCAGGGATGCCCCCTGTGGCACAAGTACCACAACATGGGCAACATGTACGTAAGCGGGAGTCACTGCCCCTACATTCGTCCACGCTTTCATGGTGGATTGATCATGGTCATGACACGTCTGTGTGCAGGAGGGGTTGCTTGTCCCTCTGCAATGTGAAGGGGAGATGCGGTTTCAATGTGTGTTCCATGCATGTTTCAGCATTGGCGCAGTTTACATGCAGACTGCATGTCAATGTACATTGTGACTGTGAGGAGATGCCTATTTGATGCGGGACAATGGTCATTTGTTCTACGTCACGGATGTGTGGTTGTGCTCGTACATTGTCACCTCACCGTTTTTTTACTCTGCTTTTATGGTGCATTTTCCTGCATGACGCGTGGGGATTGCAGGCCTATTGCTGGTTATCGCTGATTTTTGTATCGCGATTGGCATCATCGCAACTATTTTCGCGTTCGTGTTTTGCGTTTTTTCGGCGTTGCGTTGATTTTAACACGTTCATTTGACGCGTTAGCGTGGGACTATCGCATGCGGCCGCCGTGTTGTGAATACCACGTTAACACGGAGTTGTTTTCCCGCGATAGACTGCGATGTGAAGGGTTGCGTTAAGGTAATTTTGCGGTAGTTAGCACACGTTCTTGAGAATATGCCCCACTGTTCCATGGTGAACTAGGGTCCATCAAGGAAACATAATTTTATTTTTCATGCAGCGTTTCATAGTGGTTGTTCTAGAGCTGATAGGCCCAGGTTACTTACACTTTTTGCTGGTGCAGTGTCATCCAAGTAATTCAAACTGACACACAGTGTTGTTTTGGGATTTACTGTCTCAGTATGTAACACACAAGGTAGCGCTTTGTGTCAGTGGAGTCACTCCTTTGTTTTGACGCAAATCCCCCCCCCCTTAAGGAATGTGGATACCACATATTTGTCATGACTTGTAGTGTTCTTACGGGTTCTGGCATGTTGGAGAGATTCTCGACTTCGGTTCTTGAGGGTTCTGGTCTGTCCGAGGTAAGGGCGACCCCTTCTGGTAGCCACGGTGCTGCAGACAAGGAAAAAGGCCAAAGCAGACTGTGCATTCCAAAAGGAGTCCCAAGAGGAAAAAACCCCGTAGTGAAAACTTCTGATGGAAGTGGGACTCCGGGAATGAAAAGGAAGGAAAGAAGCTACCAGTAAGGAGGAATTAGAAGGCAAGGAATCCAAACCAGAATAGAAGACTATAATCAGGAACAAGGTATACCAGCAGGAATCACGGATACACCAGGCAGAAGCACAGGATGCCAACAGGAGCGAGGACACACCAGCAGGAGCAAAGAGTGTTGCAACACAAGGAAATGCCCTTTAAATACCCATGAATAGGAAGTGACCAAAAAGGAACAGGAAGTGACCAAACAGGAACAGGAAGTGGCCAAACAGGAAGTAAGTAACCACCATCTTGGATAAGGAAAAGGATAGTGGACAGAATAGGAAGGTCGCCATCTTAAATTGGTAGAGCAGATACTTCCCAAGGCCTTCTGGGAAGAGGACTATGGAATCATGGGAAGGCAAAGATGTCCCCATGTAGAAATGAACAAAGAAATATATATCCAGTGAAAGGAAGGTAAGAATATAGTGCCCCAACATGTGAAAATAGGAAGCCACAGTTCCAAAACCGGAGCTACGGCATTCCTGTCATGCAAATTGTCAGATAACGTGCCTCCGCGTAGGTATGCGACACGCCCGAAGAAAAGAGGGAGGCGCCGCGGCCTGCGAGGAATAAGCTGGCAGCACCGCGTGCCGAATCACGGTCCGCGGTGCAACAATATTGCACCTCCTCAAGGCTGGCATAAAGTTGGAGCATTGTTTAAATGTCTCCAAAGCTTTCAAACTTTGGATGTGTGCTCCATTGTATAATGTGCAAAGTTGTAAAGTATACCTAGGCAATGTATTTTGTACTGGAAAGGTAACCTTTCAGTAGAAACCCTATGCTACATATCACACACATACACCCTTGCATTATGGTGCATGATTTCTTCCTATATTTGTCCCATGGGGTTAAATGTGATAGTAATTTTATCATACACCATTTATCCCCAAAATTCTTGCAAAAATATATAGATGTACCAAAAGAGCAATGAGCATTGTATAAATGAGCAGTCATGTATAATTGAGAAATTAGCTGTGAGCAAACTCCTCTACTGCTTTGCTACCATGGAGCGTCGACTTGCAAAAATGATGCCTAGTCCTTCTAATTTATGGCTCAGGGTAGAATATAAAAAGCTTGTTTAAGAGAAAGCAAGAGGCACAAACTCTACCACAGTTAAAGGTAACGTATCATAACTAATATGATTCTGGTGGACAGGGGTACAGAGCAAAGAAACATCCCACTCTGTCTTGGGATGTTATCAATTGACAACATCCACTGCTGGTGAACTGTCTTGATATTATCTGCACATTTTCTCATGATCCCCTCTTCCCTTTCCAGCACTCCCATTCTAGCTGCATTGCCACTCTTGTAGTGCTGGATATTGATCCTACCCTGGCACACTCTGCTAAAACGTTGGTGTTTCTGTTGGATCCATCACTCAACTTCTAACCTCACATTCTAACATTGCAAAGTAATTTATTTTTCAACTATTGTTACTTACTCACCGTTCTGAAGAAACTAAACAGAGGCAAGAAGTGCTCTACAGAATAAAGCAATAAATTATTAAATTCAAACTTTGCTTTACTGATATCGATTGCAGATCCATAATTCAGGAACATTTCCCAGACCTTCCGGACATTGCCAATGTGCTTCTTCCCTGCTCTTTCCTTCCCTATTCTACCCTATTTTCAACCAGCTGAGATACATTTGATCACCCCACTCTTATTATTTTCATGTACACCAATTATCCCTAAGTTTTCTTGGTATTTCCAGGGTTCACTATAAGCCATTGCTGGGTGGCAGACATACATGGGTTGGCCTGGTGGTCACTAGCCTTTTAAGGAGAAGGCACACATTCTAGTCCATGTGTGAAGTGATCTCTAGTGACATGCTACTCCTTATGTATAACTGTCATTGTGCTGGTTGCAGGGCTACAAAACCACCCATTGTCTACCTTATCCAAGAAAGAATCACACGTACACAGTGGACTGGATGTTATACTGTGGGAAGTTTATTTACAAGTCCCTGATGCAGCATGGTAAGGTTTTTGATTACAACCATGTGTGCTGGGAGATGGGGAAGATCAAGCATGTTCGCCAAAAACTGCATGCATGTTTGACTAGCAGGGGGGCAACCAGTGGGGGAAGATCCTCTGGGCAGCCGGGAGTAGCAGGATAACAACCATGGCTCTCAGAAAGATGGGTACAAATATATTCATCTGAGGAAATACATAAACATCAATTTTGTCCTTCACTCTCGGGCTCTGGCAGCCCACACACATTCAATTGAGGTCAAAAACGCCTTACTAATTTATCCTTGTCAGGGGTGACCATTTCCTTCCAGACGTGCACTACACCTACTCTGGGGTGGGGGTTCAATAATGTGTGATGCAGAAACTATGTGAGCAGGAGTGTGGACAGTCCATCCCATCAGGCACCGATGTGTTGGATTGTTCCTGAAATCCCTTTAGGTCCCATCTGTTTAGGGTGACCAGGCGTCCCAGATTTGCCCGGACAGTCCGGGGTTTTCACCAGCTGTCCCGGCAGATTTTGGCAATTTTGGCTCATGTCCCGGTTTTTAGAGGGGGTGGACTGAAACCAGTGAGAGGCACTTATTGGGTGTTCTAAAGTTGTGCTAGTTAGCAGCTGTAATAAGTAAGCAATTTGGTTAACAGGTATGATGCTGGTTTTAGAAATTACATTTTATTTATTTTCTAAGTGCTTCTTCTGTGTTCCAATGCTGATAAGGGTTGTCATTCTGCGCAGCACTGTTGACGAAAAATTGTAGTCCTTCTTCTATTTTTGTAAAATGTTCCGGTTTCTGGTTCTCAAGATCTGGTCACCCTACATCTGTTCTGGTACTTCAGTGCAGGTTGGGCCCTTCAGTAAAACTCTCCTTGGCACACATGATGACCCTTAGGCATCCAGCTAAGTGCGAAGTGTTACTCCTTTCTCCTTGAGACAGGCTCTCAACCGACTCCACTCACACGTACACTAACACATGGACAATCAATCAATCAATCAGTAATCTTGTAAATCGCGACTACTCACCCATGAGGGTCTCAAGGCTCTGAGTAGGGGTGGGTCTGTGGTTCAGTCTAATCACCAGGTCTTAAGGTCCTTCCTGAATTGCGGCAGCGATGGTGATTGCCTGAGGTGCAGAGGCAGGAAGTTCCAGGTTTTCACAGCGAGGTAGGAGAAGGATCTTACTCCAACCGTGGTCTTGCGGATCCATTAGATGGTGGCCAGGGCCAATTGGGCAGAGGGGAGATGTCTGGTGGGAGTGTAGAAGGAGAGGTGTGGTTGAGGAATGTAGGTCCTGTGTTGTGGAGGGCTTTGTAGGCGTGCGTGAGAAGCTTGAAGGCGATTCTTTTGTTGTCAGGTAGCCAGTGTAGGTCTCTCAGGTGGCTGGTGAAGTGGTTGTGGCATGGGATGTTCAGGATGAGTCTGGCAGAGGCGTTCTGGACGCTTTGCAGTTTTGTTTTGAGTTTCTGGGTGGTGCCAGTATAGAGTGTGTTGCCATCGTCAAGTTTGCTGCTGACAAACACATGGGTGACCATTTTCCTGGACTCCGTGGGGGTCCACTTGAAGATCTTATGAAGCAGGCGGAGTGTGTGAAAGCAGGAGGACAAAACAGCATTGGTTTGGTGGTTCATTGAGAACCAAACAGACGATAGCTATCACTCATCTCATAGTTTGTTTTATTGCTATCATCCTTCCTTCAGGAATGAACTACAATAGTATATAGTATAAGGATACTTCATTCATGACATCAAAACATTTTGCTTATCTCATGCTCAGAGGATCGAAGCAAATTATATTAGTTCAAATTGCCCCTTCTTCTACATGTGTACCAGTGTAGAGAGCAAGAGCATATATGAGACACAGGGCTGTCACGCTCCTTCCTCCCTCCTCGCTCACCTGCTCCTTTACCATTACTGCTTCGAATGTTACCATTTTAGTAGGCCCCTAAACCATTCATCATATGCTGGACCTAATTCCTTATCCAGTATCTAACTGTTGACTTTTTTTATACAGAACTAGCATCATCCTTAGCTATCCATTTTCCAGTTACTTTCTGCTGCTTTTTTAAAAATATTATCACAAATACACGCCTTAGGACCCAATATTATCATCTTTACATGATGTGAGATTGAAATACTCTGTGCTCTTCTTCCAATAAAATCGAATTTGATTGTAGTTCCACATCACATGAAAAATTCTGCATCACCAATCTTACTTCTGTGGCATTTTGGGACAGGGGTCAGCAACCAGTGATTAATAAATAGAGGCATTAAAACTCCCATGCAGATGTATAAAATGGGTTCATTTAAACCATACAATGGATGCCATTTTATAATGTTGATATGGGTTTTCCATTCTGCTTCATAGCTCCAGGCCTTAAATACCCTTCTAGTTCATGTTACAATTTTGCAGCTTCTAGCCTTTGCTGTACTTGTAACTTATGTGTTCCTGTTATGCCTCTCCGCAATACTTTTAACTGAATTTGCCTCTTCCTTATCCCGGATTCCTGTGTTTTGTTTGTAATCTCATGTCAGTTCCTTTTTCAGTAGAGTCAACATGTTTGCATGTGCTACACAATGCCCACTTGATAATTTGATTTTGATTTGATTTGATATTGCATTTGTAAAGTGCAACTATCACTCCGCATGGAGCATCCTGGCTCTAGGTGGGATTAAGATACAGTTAGGAGCATGCAAGAACCAAGCCCAGTTTTTAGATGAGAGAAAAGCATAGAGAGTCCGGGGCTGCAAAGATCCATGTTTTAAGGAGTTTTTTTAAAGAGAAATTCTGATTCGGTGATTCTAAGATGGCAAGTAAGGAGATTCCAGGCTCTGGTCCTGAGAAGGGCCAGAGATTTACCACCTTTTGTCTATACTAAGGCGTGCCTTAGTATATTTACAGATGTTGAACAATGTATGGGAATCTTTTAACATTACTAGTTTTTAGGTTGCGGCGGTTAGAGAAAAGAAAAAACGGGGCCTCAAGATATGAAATATTTTTAACTTTTTTACAATTATCAGGACATGAATGCTTAATTTGATGCTCTGGGTGTATAAAATTAACTTTGAAAGGAATTGGCACAATAATTTTTCTATGTTATAAGGATGGTCTCATGCTCTATAGCTGTGCATCCCAGTGATATAGTCTATAATAACTGTTACTCTCTAATGAAGAAGGACAACAATCCTGAAACACATGTCTAGAGATAAGCAGCACTGGCTGCACCAACAATTGTGAAAACTAAAGACTTTTACTGAAGTACGTGCTACCATGCACTGCATTTACCATAATGCATCTGGGCGAACTGGGTGCTGGGATGTGAGGTAGTGTGCTCTCTTTCTCCTTTGTATAATCATGTAGTGCCCATCCGTCCTTGGCTAAAGACCTACCTCCACATTCCAGGCCAGTCTGGGAGATTTTAGTATCCAAATAAGAAAGGGTGAATCAATGTAAACAGGTGGACCTGAAAAGATGATAAAATTCAGTATGATCATTTTCATTGCATTTACTCACTCTGTAAATATTGACTCTAGAACAGCCCTAAATGAGCAGGCGCTTAAAATCTTTACTTTCAGATAATGTCTAGTCAGGCTGTGAGGTCCTGGCAGATAAGGAGACAAGGGCCTAAGGAGAACATGATTTGTCCCAGATCAAACAATTTGGTTAAGCAGGAGAACCAAGATTGCAACACAGGACTGCTTGTTTCAAAACCCATTACTTCCTCATGATATGAAATGTTTTATCTGTTAAATAGTTTAGGGACCTGATTGACAATAGGATATGTGTAATGTAAATGCAAAAGTAATTCAGCATTTTTTGTAACTCCGTATAGAGATCTTATGGAGTTTGTGAAGCCACAAGCACGCTAACGGGCATATGTACAAGCCCCTAGCGCCACCGGACCATCACTTTTTTTGACGATCCAGTGGCGGTATGCCCTGCACCATATTTACGAAGTGGCCTTATGCTACTTTTTGTGGCTTAATGCCGCTTTGTAAATATGCTACCCTTTCACGCAGGTATCTGCGTGCAAGGGGCGTGCAATGGTGTTGCTGGGGGCGTTCCATCGCAACACCCATTTCTTTTTGATGCTGCCCCAGATTTACGAGGAGGTGTAAATCTGTGGCAGCGCCAAAAACTAGTGGCTTGCAAGAGCAGGCATTAGAATGGCGCACAAGGAGAAATGCTTTTATTTCCCCTCGGTTTTGCAGCACACACAAAAAGAGGGAAAAGCCATTAATGATTGTTTATGTGCAGGAAGGTGTCCCTCCCTGCACATGAACAATAATTAAATAATGACGATTTGCTGCTTCTATGTGTGCTGCAGAATACAGCACACATTGAAGTAACAAATAGCCAATTTGGATTGTTCATGTGCAGGAAGGGACACCCTCCTGCACATTAACAATAATTCCCTGCATCGCAGGCACCTTTGCACCATGGTGCAGGGGTACCTACGCTGGTGCTAGGAAGCTAATTGTAGTGCCAGCACTAGGGAAAAGAAAGGGGTGCACCGTATTGTAGTAAATACGGCGCATCCCTGCGTTTTGAAAATGTCAGAGCGTGGCGCTGCCAAATTTGGCACAGCTCGGCGCTTCGACATTTTGTTGTACATATGTCCCTTAGTGTCCTGCACAGTGGTAATGGAAAGCAGGCTGCCATTCTGTGGTGAGAGATCTAGGAAGAAGGTGGATGAAGATTGAGCCTGTTTGTCACTTTTTTTTAAGTTAGAGGCAGAGGTACTAGGGATTGATTCTTGACATAAAGTCGTTCCAGCTATGGCCTAATGTGGGGAGACCAGGGAGGGAGGTGCCTTCCCTGGGCTTCAGAGTACTGGAACATGGGTGTGAGCGCCAGAGGAAGGCCATCCCACCTTTGGTCTTCACAGACATGGGCAAGTGCTGTAAGGCTCAAGAGAGTGAGAGGTCTATACCCTGGCCTTGCAGTGCTGGACCATGGGTGTGAGTCCCTGTAGAGAGACTTCCCTCCCTGGGACCTCGCAGCTATGGACACGCATTGCAACGCCCAGGGAAGATAGTCCTAGGTTTGCCTTTGAATATTTCTGAAGTTCAAAGAATAATTTCTTTCAGTTGTGTTTCTGGTGTGTATGTTCCCAGATCCCAATTTATATGTGCTCAAATCCCTCCAACAGTTTGCTGCACAGTGACATTTCAGATTGCATATGGTCCTACCAATCCAAACAAAGATCTGCTTTATTTGTGTGAAAAACTAATCGTTTGTGTTATGCTAAAAGACAATTCACATAATTTTACTAGAGACGACTGATTGACATTGTGCAATATTTAACTTATTGTGCCAAGCATGTGACTTAGGTTGAGTTGATGGTGAATTTTGAACAGCGAAAAATCCAGTTTTCCCACTTCTAATTTTCTAGACACACTTAGCCTACATGGTCTTCAGTTTTACCCTTGCTTTCTCACTTTCATGCACCTAGGTCTGGAGATAAAACAGATGTTATGCTATATTTATTTGTAGAGCACGCTTATGCTAAGCCTTCATATAACTAGCCTAAAAAGAGAGAAATAGAAATTATTAGTAAAAGAACCAGGTTTTGACGGCTTTCCTGAATTTAACGAAAATAGGCTCTGAGCAAATGAAAGTTGGGAAGGAGTTCCACAATTTGGCAGCCTTGATGGAGAAGGCTATGTCCTCATATGTAACCATTCAAGTTTGTGGTATTGTTAGTAAGAACTAATTGCCATAGTATGGCATAGTTGGATTCCTGTTGATAAATGGATTTTATTTAAGACTCTTTGCCTTACTTATTGTGCTACATCTGGATCTGGTCCTAAATATCTTCAAGCTATATCCCGCAAATATGTTCCATCTCGTCCCCTTTGTTCGGCTTCAAATCACAATCTGGTTAACGCTAATTGCAAAAGAGTGTCTTTGGGCGCCAATGCCTTTAGTTTGATGACTGCCAAACACTGAAACAGCATATCTCTCCCAATCAAACCAATTGGACTTGTCCTTCACTTCAGGAAAGCTTTAAGAACATTCCTTTTTGAATTAGCTTTATCTGATCTGTGCTTTATAATGTCAGTTTAAGTGCCAAGACATCCTCCTGGGTAGCAGTCATGCTATACACATTGCAATAGTATAACATAGTTTGTCACTTATGAGTTCTTCAAGTGATACACTGGTGTTGAGAAGAATGCCCAGATTGCATATGAACTTAGGTGGGGTTGGAGGAGGTTGCATTAATTCAGGCCAGCACCCCATGAGCCAGGTAGCAGATGCTTTGGGCACTAGAAACATCTTGGTTTTAGCAGGATTTATCTTTAAGAAGTTAGAAGACATGCACTAGAGTCTTAAACTAAGGCAGTTGGTCAAAGTCTTTCCATCTTGTGTAACATGCATATTTGCCCCTGGATTAGACAGGCTAAATATGATTTGGGTGTTGTCCACGTACATGTAAAATATGACCCATATGTATTGTGGAAGAGTGGACTAAAAGGGAGTGGAGGCAGGACTGAATCCTGTGGCACGCTGTAGTTTAGTGTCTTAAATGTTGAATGAAAAGGTGCTAACTTACTGATCTGTTGAGGTCACATGGAAATTATGTAATCAATTTAGTTACTAGGCCCTCCGGCCCCCAACCCCACTCCATCCAGGGTTTTTTCATGGTGGATTGATCCATTGTATTGAAGGCTGCTGACAGGTCTAAAAATACCAGTGTTCCAACATCCCCATTCTCAATCAGCTGTCAAAAATTACTCAAACACAATATGATCAGCAGTTCTGTACAGTGTCATGGCTGGAAACCAACATGGAAGCCATCTAAAAGATTGTCTTAGACAAATTGCTGACACAGTTTAAAAACAGTTTGTGCAAAAGTTTGCCAAAGAATAGTGAATGGGGGATTGGCCAAATGTAGTTGAGTTCTTGTGGGTCAAGGGTGGGTACCTTAAAAAAAGAATTTCACAATGGCAATTTTCCAGGCAATTGACATAATACATTGTCCTAAAGATCAGCCTGACATGTCCTCCAGTTGAGAATTGAGAAAAGGGAAAATACATTTCATGAATACAGCTTGGAGTAAGCCAATTGGATTACAGCTTGCAACAGCGGCATCAAGACCAGCATCATCATTTAATATGAAGGTGTTTAAAGTAATCACAGTTTGGATGCTGTGAGCTCTCATAGGAAGATTATCTGGTGCAGGATGTCTTTCTGCGTAGAAGCTGTCACAAATTAGTTTAATCTTATTAAAGGAAAATTGACAAATATTATCACATGGTTTTTTTGAGTGTTGTTTTGAGTGTTTTAAGGTAACAGAGGATGCTGAAGAGACTATTTCTGATACATTATGGAACAATTCTTTTGACAGGACAAAAATGTGGAAGGTATGATCAGAGAAGTGGCTTTTCTAGGCTTGCCTTGTTTTAAGTTTAACAGTGGCCGCTATGGTGATATATATTTGCCTTTTATTTATATCATAGTCTCTACTTCATTGTCATTATATTCTTTATACTTCCAATTTAGACACTTTTATTTGTCACAGAACCAAGGATTTTTATTCTATATAGTTGTATCCCAATACGTTCTGTCGAGATTTTTGCTATTTTCTTCTGCTGGGAATAACAAAAAGTAACAAGAGGAATCCTTGAATTGATCTAAGACACTGTTCATTACTTGGGTCGAATTCCAGTCCCTGTTTGTAATGACTTTGTTACTACTGTCGGGGACCAACCTTATGCAAATCAGTCTTGGTCCTGCTCAGATAGAAACAGTCCAGCCATTTCATCTCATGTCCTCTGTCACTGGTCTCAGCCTGGTCTCAGCCTTGTTAGGCTTCCTCAGTGAGGTACAGTTTGTGTCTTATGGCCCCATGAGCTACGAGGCCCACATCTTGGTAGACCCTTTGCATTTAGGAGTTTCACTGAAAAGAAGAAAAAGGTGAAGGGTGGAGTTCTTGAATTAATTTCCGTCCCTGGTAATTATTGAAGCAAGCATTCTCACCATTGTTTTTTTGCTCCTTTTGCTACAGATGAGGCCCAACCATAAGCAAACCAGCCATGGTCCTCCTTTAGAAAACATTTAAAAAAATGCTTGCTTTTGCTCCTTCATCCAGTTTTACTTCTGGTTTAGACATGAAAATCATGGGCATTTCAGTAAACTACTAGACACTTTGCAAACGTAGATAGCTGGCCTCCTTCCACTGGGCCTTGCAGCCACAGTCCATCACTGTGAGGCCCAAGGAAATAGGCTGGTTAGTGAGACAGAATGGCAGCATGATTTAATTGCATTTGGACATGCGCTTCCCAGGTCTGCTGCAGATTTGGGAAAATTCATTGTATGTAGGTGAAAGGATATGTATCTAAAGATTTTTATTGAATATGTATCATGCTAATTTATCAAAAAGGAAATATACTATGGAACTGCCTAAGTGTATACTAATATTGAGTATTAGAACTTTTAAAGGATGCTGAGGGGGTTGGTGGAGGTTTGTAGCCATAGCTCAAGAAACATGCCATTGGACCGTTTTAGCTTACATATCGTCGCATTCTGGTACTTTCACATTTAACAAAATAAGTTTGGACTGAAAAATCCCATAATGCTAATCACTGTTGGAGAAAACCCTAAATCAGAATGTTTTGCATGTACAGCACTCTGCTCTCCTTTTCCTAGGTCTGACCTGTTCTTTATAATCTTTCAAATAAAAAGTAATTGTATCAGAACGTAGTTTTCTCTCATTCGATCCCATTGCTTAATTTTAGAGTGGCTTCAGTAGTATTTTTAATATGTCATGCTATTTTCAACTGTTTTGTTTGCTTTCATATCTTTCTTGCTGAAAAATACTATTTGTCACACACCTTATCTTGTAATGGGTATCTTGAAAATCATCTTGGAATTTTAATCCACACTGGCCACCCCTCAGGGGCATCCTACATGCTGCAGCACACCTAATTAGGGCCTGAAGAAATGTGACCACATCACCCCAGGCTGATGGAACTCCATAGGGTGCCGTTGCCACCCCGCACCACCTTCATAACCAGCTGCATCACCTACAAATCCATTATGGCCGGCACCCCTGCTTACTTGCGTGAACATCACTTCAGACTATCCGCACATTCTAGGACACATTCAGAAGGGAGATGAAGAAGTAAAAAAATACAAATAAATAAGGCCAAAGGCTTTGTCCACCTATGTTTAGAGGATCTGAAATGATATCCCAGTATCCATCAGGACAAACCCAAATCAGAAATGTAGCAAACAACTGAATACTCACCTCTTTAAAGGATACTACATTGTGATGCAATAACAGTACGCATATCAGCTACCCCTCCTAACACATGGTGACTGTGTCTTTGCCCTTGACCCTGTACAGCTCTTTGCTTCTTTTACTTAGGTGTGCACTATATAAATACCTCACACATACATTTTAAACTAATCTAGAAACAATTGCTAACATTGAAGTACATAGGTTTTGGAGAGACCGGGGCCAAGCTTTTCACCCAGAGTGACTAATATAGTGTGTTTCCACTTAATAGCGCTTTAAAATTTAATTACTTTTTATTCAGTTTATTTTTATGTTTTTCTTGTTTTACTGATATCCACATCAGGAAAGTTGTTTCTTGCAAAGTTGCTTTCAGCAATGCCAGACAATTTAATGCCCAATTGATGTCACTTCCTGTGATGTCTCATCGTATTCAAATTAGAGGGGCGTTGCATATTCTCTTTCTTCCAGGAGTCCCTAAAATCCTAGAAATGGCCCTATTTCTCAGAGGAATCCACTGCTGACCACAAAACGTTTGTAAAACATCTGCACCCTCATGAGCAGCAGTTTTAAAACATTTCGATCCATTTCGGCTTGGAACTATTTCATTCCTGACATCTTATTTGCTTTAATGAAATTATATTACATGATGTATTATTTGGTGAAAGCTGCAACCTAATATTTATACTTGGAAAACAAAACACAGCGGATGCCAAGCCATCTTTTTCAATGTACTCTTGTCATAGCCAGTGACCATAACGAACCAAACCACGAAGACAGCTTCGGGAAAATGAACCTCAAACTTGAGAATGATATTATCAGACGACTAGACTCCCTGCTCAAGCAACAGCTTGTACACGTAGGGGCCGATTCACAGAACTAATCTGAGATAAAATCTTAAACTTACTACTTTTGGTATTCACAGAAGGCATTTAGTAGTAGTAAAGTTAGGACTCCTGGTGAATACCAAAAGTAATAAGTTTAGGATTTTATCTCAGATTAGTTCTGTGAATCGGCCCCGAGGTCACAATGTTGTAGCGTCCTCCCCAGCACGAGTACATGTAAATGATCACGCCACACACAGAGCTTTGTATTACAGAGTGTAACCGTTTACTGAACATACTAGTCATGAACTTTCCAGTTGCCAGGTCAATGTCAAAACACTGTTTAGCGATCTGAGAAATAACTGAGGAGGCTAAGCCAGACCTGGAATTCATTACCTAAACCTGATTTGAGGCATCCACATTGCTGGAAATTTCAGTAGCTATGTCAGCAGGTTACAAAATGTTAAATTGCAATAGAGATGATCACCCTGGAGGGGGCACAGACATCAAATTTAAAGATACTTTTATTTGTTCTGTTGAGCTTGAGTCTAAGTCAAAAGGCTGCGAGATTCTTATCCGCTTGCTTATAAAAAACAAAACTTACTGGGAGGTATGGTCCTTCATTGACATCCAGGCTATGATTCCATTTGAACTAACAAGCTTCTTACTCACTTAAAAAGTTAAGCATAAAATATGACCACTATCTTATTATCGGCAACTTTAATATGCATTTCGCAAACCATGAGGATGTATTATGCAGGCAATTGGAGAATGACTTGGGTATGCTACATTTTAAACAATGGATGTCAGGTCCAACCCATAGAGCAGGGCATATATTAGACCTCCTGTTCTCTAATATTGAGACTATTAAAATTGTGAATGTGATCATTTCTTGATCGCTTTTTTGGCTACGTTCCCTGGTAACAAAATACATTTGGTAGACATCTCCTTAAGGCTTAAGAGATCGTCGAGGACTATAACAGAGCAAACATTTGCTAACCATTCCACTTTTCCAACAAAAGATACTGCTTTGGCCCTCTCTAATCAAATTGAATCATTTAATGATGCTACTGTACACTCTTTGGATGCCTGTGCTCCACTGAAAGTAAATAAATCTACAAGGAACTCCCCCTCAGAAAAATGGTATTCAGCGGAATTGAGAGTAATGAAAAGAAAGTGTAAAAACCTTTAACAGAGGTTAAGGTCCTCAAGAAATAAAATAGATCATATAAAATGTAAAGAAAAGCAAAAAAAAAATTACAAAGCCTTGAAAAGAGCTAAGAAGGACTATTTTATTCACCGAATCGAAGAGAATAGTAGCTCCTCAAAATAATTATTTAAAATTGTGAAGGAACTCGCCCAACCCAATTGCCTCTCTCAGTCAATTCCCCACACAGAGACAAACTGTAAGGAAATCACAAATTTTTTACTGATAAAGCTGTAAAAATGTACTCGTCCTTCGAGAACCAACCTCCTCTTTCTGATGTGGCATAGGCTTTTTAATATGCTTAGGTTCTTCTGGTAGCCTTTGAACTACTATCAGAAACACAGGTAGCATAGCTGATGATGGAAGTTAGATCTGGCTCTCCGTTTGACCCATGCCCTCATTTTATCTATTCCAGATTAGCTACAATTTTAGGCCCCTATTTTACTCAAATTTTGAACCGACCTCTGGTAGAAGCAACGTGTCCAGAGATTTGGAAAGAAGCTGTACTACTATCCTTGGCAAAAGAAATCTGGCATTGATGTGCCAATCCTCTCTAATTATCGACCTATACCTCTCCTTCCCTACATGTCTACATTTCTAGACAAATTGGTGAATAAACAACTGACTAATTTTTTAGAGACCAACAAGTTGTTGGATCCCTCTCAGACGGGTTTCCAAGCTAATAACAGCACTGAGTCCACACTACTAGCTGTGTTGGATGATATCAGGTCAGTATTTGACCAAGGCGGGCCGCAGACGTGATCCTACCTGACCTGTCTGCAGCTTTAGACACCATCTCTCACAGCTTGCTGGCTGGCAAGCTCCACGAGATTGGTTTACATTCTTATGCCCTTGGTGGCTAAGCTCCTTTTTATTGAACAGAACACAGATAGTGCATTTGGGTGCTCCTTAACATCTAATTGTGGAGTTCTTCATGGCTCCTCGTTGAGCCCCACTCTTTGTAATGCTTATGTAGCTCTGCTGGCAAAAATTGTCAGGAAATGGGGCTTGGAGGTTACTTCTTATGCAGATGAAATCCAGGTGATTATATCTCTGGGGTAGGATCACAATGAGACCCAAATCAATTTACGGGGATGCATCACCAAAGTAGCAGGATGGATGAGAAAGCATTGTATAAAACCTAATGCAGAGAAAACAGAGATCCTGCTGTTCAGCAGTGCATATCTGATTTGGGATGCCTCTTGGTGGCCTGAGTCATTAGAGGAGAGGCCCACACCAAGAAATCAGCAAATAACTTTCGGTTCATTATCTATGACCAACTCTCCATGCAAGAATATGTCAAGGCTATGTGTGGCAAACGCTTTAGCATTCTCAAGCTTTTGAGAAGGCTGTTCAAATGGATGCCAACAGCTTGGCGAAAAGCCATGGTCCTGGGTCTCATAACAAGTAGACTGGATTGTAGCAATGCATTATTTGTAGGCATGACTGATTACCTTTCACAAGATTGCAGGTAATCCAAAACACT
Organism: Calotriton arnoldi; assembly: GCA_963921515.1. NCBI lineage: Eukaryota > Metazoa > Chordata > Amphibia > Caudata > Salamandridae > Calotriton > Calotriton arnoldi. The sequence continues at coordinate 375,988 of CAWUFW010013209.1, forward strand.
GCGGACAATCTAATCTGTAATATAGACAGTTTTAGCTCTGCAACGACTTGTGTAGCCTCTTTACATTGGCTGCCTATACATAAGAGAGCTAAATCCAAACTCTTATGCTACGCTCATAAAGCTTTGCACAATGTGGGTCCAGTGATCTTACAAGCTAGAGTGGAATTTTATAAACCCACTCGCGATCTGAGATCTTGCAACTTGGCCCTAGCTAAACCCAAACGTATAAGAAAAGTCAGATAAGGAGGCCGATCTTTCTCATATCTGGCTGCTGCTTAGTGGAATTCCCTACCTATGGATATTCGACTCATTGATAATTAGTTAAAAGAATAAAAATATGGCTCCTTCCACGTTACTGGTCTGTATGATATTTTTTGTTCAGTGAGATCTTTTAGTGGATAGGTTGGGCAACTACTTAGTGCCGTGACGTCCCCTAGGGGATAAATGTTGCACTTTAGAAATAAGCTAAATAAATAAATGAATAAATAAACCACACCCAATTACTTTCATAACTATTCTACAGAGTCTGTCAGTGATCAGATGGGACACGCTCTCTCTAACATACACGACACTACATCTTCCCCCTTGTTAAATAAAAAGTACAAAGAAAAAAGCATATATACATCATAACTCTTCAATGAGTCATCGAGGTGCTCGAATCAGTCTTCCAGATCTTATTGGTTGGTGGTTGGAAAGACATAGGAGAGGCATCTGCGACAGGCACCGGTGACACATACACAGGTGCAGTCTTTGGGCTCTCCTGACTCCCAGGTGGAAAGGTCTCACACCGAAAGTCTGGAGTCATCAAACCTCATGACAGACATTTGGAATAAGAAGAATTTATTGTGATGGACTTCCCAGGATGATGAGCAGTCACCATGTGTCCTTTACTAGTCACAACCCTCAGTGGTTCAGCATCAAAAGGAGCATCAGACTTGTGTTTCGGTTTCTGCCTGACAATGACTTTGTCTCCTCTGTTGAACACAGTGCTCGGAGCACAGTGGTGTCTGTCCGCATAAGACTTTATTTTGCGTTTGTGACATGAATCTGTAGTACGAAGTTTGTCAAGGTCAATAGATTTCTCTTTGGTCCATTGTGGCAATTTGAATTCCTTTGTCTCTCTCAAACATTAAGGTGGCAGGACTCTCACCTGTGGTAGAATGGGGGGTTGTCCTGTATGCATGAAGAGTAGAGTGAAGAACTGATTTGAGTTCAAGCTTTTCCAGTGATGACACGATTTGCCTGGGGCCAAAGAGGTGTGCTTTTCTGATGCTTGATATTTAGGTGAGTGAGAATATCTTTAAATTCTCAACTATTGAAAGGCAGGTCATTGTCAGATTTCAAAATCGAAGGAACAGCCCATGTTGCAAAAATACTTTCTAATCTCTCAATGACTCTGTCATGAGTAGTTGATGGCAGATCTTCCACAAGCGGAAAACGCGAGTATTCATTAACAAATACTAGTAGATGATATCCATTGTCAAGGGGACCTAAGAAATCAACTGCAATCTTCTCCCATGCATGCTTTGAAAGATCAGGCATGTTCAACAGATGTGGGATTGTTTAGGATGACAAGCAGTTGCACAAATGACATGCCCTTAATTCCTTTTCAACTTTTTCCTCAAAGCGAGGGAGCCACACTCCAGTCCCGTAGAGCTTGTTTAGTAGCAACAACTCCACAAGGTCTCAGACTCTCAGGTGTGACAATTCTCGACCCTCGTAAGATAATGCCTTCTGGGGTAACTGAAAGAGGTTGAGCATGTTTTCGACACGATTGATGTGTAACAATGTCTTTGAGTATTAGCAAATCTGTCTTCCCTCGTGGCAGCAATGATTTGTTCCACCGATATGGCAGCAGAGGTACTGGATATCACGATGAAGTTAACATACACATCAGCCACTTTAGAAGTAGTGCCATGACACGGTATTGGTGCATGTGAGAAGTACTCAGCAGGATTTTGATCTTTACCTGGATGATGCACAATCATATAATCACACTCCTGAAAATCGCAACCCCCACCTTTCAATGAGAGGGGCCATCTTGGCTTTAGGATTGCCGAACATGTCGAGTAATGCTTGGTGGTCGGTGACAACCTTGAAGTGTTTTCCACACAGGAACACATGAAAAAGTTCACGAGCCCAAACCACAGCTGCGCTTTCTTTTTCAGGTTGTGAATAGGCATGTTCGCTCTGTGACAAATTCCTGCTAGCATAAGCCACAATGTGTCTTGGTGCATTGGGATGTCCATTGTGCTGGGCAAGTATGGCACCTAACCCTACTAGGCTAGCATCAATAGCAATGTCCGTTTGTAGTTTTGGATCAAAGTATGCCATTTCAGTGGCATTCTCTATCGCATATTTGATTTTCTTGAAGCTTTGTTCACCTTCACATGACCATCAAAATGAAACATTTAGTTTTGTTAAGTCTCTTAATGGGGTACTTACAGTGGCACAGTCACGTATATACCTCGAACAGTAACTGGCCATACCAAGGAAGGTTTGCAGCATAGTTACATCTTGTGGGGTAGAAATGGATGACAAAGCTTGTACTTTATTGGGATCTGGAGTCATTCTCCCCATTAAATAAGATATGACCAAAGAACTTGAGTTTTGTTTTATGAAACTCACAATTTCCTGCATTTAAAGTGAGACCTGCATCAGCAAGTATACAACACACTTGTGTAAGAGCTTTATCATGTTCCTTTCGTTTGGCCCCAAAAATCAGTATGTCATAACTGTAATTGAAAGCATTTGTGACTGTTTGTATTATGCAATGAATGACATCCTGAAAGAGTTCTGTAGCTGATAATCTGAAACTTAGTCTTTACATCTAAATAAACCAACATGAGTCAAAAAGGTAGTAATGTGCCTGCAATTTTTTTCTAGTTCTAGTTGGTGATACCTTTTGTTCAAATTAAGCTGGAAAAAGACCTGGGCTCCATTTAGCTGTGTAATCATGTCAGCAACATCCGGACCTGGATGTCATTCTCTTTCAATCGCCTTGTTAGCATGGCACATATTAACGCAGGTGCGCATGCCTCCTCTACTATCTTTCTGAGTCACTACCACTATGGGTGACACCCATGGGGTTGGAACAGTGGATCGTCCAATGATGTCATGCTTTAACAGTGTGCCGGATGCGGACTCTCTATATAGTGCACTAAAATGAAGTACACTGTGCAGAGAATCCAGTGAGACCCAGATTGGTATACAGAGGCAAAAGTAGATAATACTAACGCTCTATTTGTGGCAGCGTGGGGGAGTAGTTAGGCTTATCAGAGATTAGTGCTAAGCATTTGTTGTACTCACAGACGCAATAAATGAGACACACACTCAGGAATAAATCTGAAACCAATTTATAGAAATAACACCGATTTTTATGTAATTTTTCTGACCAAGAACTTCATTCTACAGTAAGAACTATTTAGGATATGAATTTTCAAATTTCGCAAAATGAATTACTTTTGTGCGCAATTAAGCACCATTGAAGTCAATGGGAAGAAACAAGAAAATTCCTATAAAATCATACAGTTGGATTTCAAGGTTCACCTTCGGGATTTAAGTAAGTAGTAAGGCCAGGCCCAATGTTACACCAGCAGATTCTCAGGAGCGTCCAAGATTCGCCCAGAAGCACGGGACTGAGGTCGTTTGTAGCTGGTGCACTATGAAGAAGAGGGCCACCTGAAAACACACTGCACAAAGGGACTTAAAGGTCCCACTTGAAGGAGCAGGTCGCAAGGGCCTCAGGACCATGGGAGCACAGCTGGTTCATTGGTACCCAGACCGGGCGGGCTGGGTGCAGAGTAGATAGGTCAGCCGGGCAACGCAGGTCAAGGTGTCCTCGCGGTCAGGAGCAGGCAGCTTAGAGAGGCGATTTCAGGACAGTTGGGCCACTCACAAAGTGGGTCTGAAGGGTCTCAATGTCCCTCGATCGGTTCTTGCTTCCTGAGTACTTGATGTCCGGATTGTACTCTCTGTCTCGGTGAATGCTGCAAAGGGTCCAGTACCGCAGGTATTGGTTTGGCACGGCTCCAGTAGATCCTGGTGTCTCCAAACTTGGTGGGAAGACAGATCTGACCCTCCTGAGCTGGTGTACTGCTTTTGGTTTGGGTGCTGCATCGGAGTCACCGGGGAGCAGCAAGTCGGTAAAACCAGATTCTGCAGTTCAGTGCCTGCGGGCTTCATGGTGGACCCTCTTCAGTCCCAATGATCTAGGTACCAGGGGTACTGTTAAAACCGAAAAACACAGTGATGTGTTGGTTTCTTACTACCCAAAGGAGGTGATGCATCGATTCCATACTGGCAGGGGAGGTGATGTGTCAATTCCTTACTGGCAGAGGAGGTGAGGCAATGGTTCCTTACTGCTAGGCAGGGGAGGTGATGCCTCGATTCCTTGCTGACAGGGGAGGTGATGTGTTGATTCCTTGCTGGTAGGGGAGGTGTTGCGTTGGGGTCTGGACACATAACCTCGGTTCCTTACTGCTGTGCGGTGTCAATGAAGAATCGCCACCCAGGGATGATGCGTTGAAAATTCGGATACGCCGCCTCGATGTGGTAGCAGCAAAGCAGGCACTGCATCGTTTTCCACAGTCACAACCAGGGGATGCGTCGGAGGGGGTGCCATGGACCTCGGTGACATGGAGCTCAAGACTCACGCTGCATCAATTTTTAAACCGCACTGCAGGTGCTGTATTGATTCTTCGGCCGCACAGCAGTGATGCGTTGATCTTGGGTCATGGTGCATCGATAAAACAGGCACTGGGAGACGATGCTTTGATGGGCCCAGGAACTGGATTTGGCACCACTTGGCAAATCAGGACTCTCAGCAGAGGAGCCCAGGCACTGGTAGGTGAAGTCTTTGATGGCCCTGAGAATTCTTTACAGGAGGCTAGCACACACAAGCCCTTGGAGAACCCTGGAAGCAGGATACAGAAAGCAAAGTCCAGTCCGTTCACTCCCAGAACAGAAGCAGCAAGCAGCAGGCCAGCACAACAAAGCAACAGGCAGAGTGCCAGTCCCTCCTACAGCATCCAGCTCTTCTTCCTGGCAAAATGTCCTTTAGTCCAGAAGTGTTTTGAAGTTATGGTGTCACGGCTCCAGTACTTATACCAGTTTCTGCCTTTGGAGTAGGCAAGCTTCAAAGGAAAGTTTTGCAGTGCACAAGACCCTGCCTTTCCCTAACCTGCCTCCAGACACACTACAGGGGTGTTGAGACAGCTTTGTGTGAGGACAGGCCCAGCCCTATTTAGGTGTCAGTGACAACTCCTCCCGCCACTCTAACTCAGGAAGGTCCATCAGCCTGATTATGGCCCATCACAATATGCAAGGCACACCTCAGCTCCCTTTGTGTGACTGTCTAGAGTGAATGCACAAGAGCCCAACTGTCAGCCAACCCAGATGTGGATTATACAGACAGGCAGAAGCACAAATGGATAAGCAAGAAAATGTCCACGTTCTAAAAGTGGCATTTTCCAACACACAATTTAAAAAACAACTTCACCAAAAGATGTATTTTTAAGTTCAGAGACCCCAAACTTCAAATCTCTTTCTGCTCCCAATGGGAAATTACACTTAAAAGATACTGCAAGACAATCCCCTTGTTACCCTATGGGAGAGAAAGTCTTTACAATAGTGAAAAACGAAATTAGAAGCATTTCACTATTAGAACATGTAAAACACAGCATTACATGTCCTAACTTTTAAATACACTGACCCCTGCCCATGGGGCTGCCTTGGGCCTACCTTAGGGGTGCCTTACATGTAATAAAAGGGAAGGTTTGGGCCTGGCAAATGGGTGCACCTGCCAGGTCGACATGGCAGTTTAAAACTGCACTCACAGACACTGCAGTGACAGGTCTGAGACATGTTTGCAGGGCTGCTCATGTGGGAGGCACAATCAGTGCTGCAGGCCAGCTAGGAGCATTTGATTTACAGGCCCTTGGCACACCTGGTGCACTTTACTTGGGACTTACTAGTAAATCAAATATGCCAATCGTGGATAAATCAATCACCAATACATTTTACACAGGTAGTACTTGCACTTTAGCACTGGTCAGCAGTGGTAAAGTGCCCAGAATCCTAAAACCAGCAAAAATGAAATGTAGCACACCGTCAAGAACTCGAGGTCAGGAGCAAAAAGACAGGGGAAATCATGCCAAAAGATGCCAGGTATAACAGGTACCATTTACTAGGAACTTATAGGGATTGCTGAAGTCGTGCCAATTGTGGTACAGTTTTAGTGAAAGAACGCTGGTACTGGGAACCTAGTTAGCAGGGACCCAGTATACCTCAGTCAAAGTTGCATCAAAAACCAGGCAAAAAGTGTGTGGAGGGGTACTGCAATAAGAACCCAGTTTCTCACCCAGTGTCTTAATTTCTGTCTCAACAGCCTCTTGCAAATGAAACGCAATTCGATGATGTCATTGAGCACCAGGACTGATTTCCTCATTTATGTGAAGTTGCACTGTTAGAATAGAAATATTCGTGTTTGTGCATTGCCTATGTAAAGTTAGCATTCGCTGCACCATTTTCTATTTAGACGCCATTTTGAACCATGAACGAAACTAATACTTTGCTATTTCTGAGAAAAGGCCTTTGTAACATTTCATTTCTGCCATGTTAGGTTTTTCTTCACTAATGAATAGACTGTTCATATTAGTGCATACCTTTCTCATTAGATAAAAGCCCTCTCCCACTTGTCTGGTGGCGGATACAGGGTGAAACGACCTTGGGTTGTATTAGGTGGTGTGAGATATGAGAATCAAAACTTATTTTTTTTGTATTTCACTGTCCAGCTGCATCTGCTTGGAAAATTCCACTTTGGGTGTGTTTCAACCCAGTTGCGAGATGTACATAATGTATCTTTCTGCTTGTCGATTTCAGTCCCTCTGCAGCACTCCTAGCGACTGGGCAGACTTGGCTCCGCTCTGAGTGTATATGAATAAACAGTTATTGGTTTGTATTCTCTACTGTCTGACCGACTCTTCATTTAGTATGGTAGGCTGAGAGGTGGTCATTAGAAACCCGGGTGACCCTAATCGGGCCATTTCCTTCAGTTGGCGCCCGAACAGGGACTCCTTCGGGTGATTGATCCATCCCCTTTACGCAGACGGAGGGGAGGCCGAGGACATCGTCGGGTCGGACTGACGGGTCAGGGATCCCTGCGCGAGGAGTATCATTTGCTCGCAGCTGCCCCTTCTGTCCTGCCGGACGGTGCCTCCCCCAGTGGTCATCCCGACTGGAGTCCTGAACGGCGAAACCCTTGGATCTGACCGTTTGGTCTGAAGAGTCGGCAGTGGAGAATTGGTCCTTTTGTGCTACTCATATCAGGTGAGTTTGTTTTGATTCTTTGTGGATATGGTACCATTGTGGTTTGAGTTTGGTACGGTCTGAGGACCGTTTTTGATAACAGTATTTGCAACTACTTTGCTAGGTAAAAATAACTAACTTGTTTTCCTTTTAAAATGCCTAGTAAAATCTTGTATTCGTACTATCGTTGTTGTTCTGCAGATGCTCGATTGGAAGAAGCTCAGCCGGCGCCTCCTGAAGGCAGCCCTAATTTTGATATGTATGTGAAGCATGATCTTGGCCCTATTATGTTTAGTACATTATGGCACAAATATACGAGGGACAATGCCGAGTTGCAGTGGCCGTTGCTGGCACTTTTTATGAACAAAAAATTGGGTTTTTACAGGAGCAATTATTTAAGAAAAGAAGTAGACAGTCCATGTTTGACTCCCTCAGAACTTGGCAGAAGGAGGCTAGACAGAGATGGTTAAAGATGGAGAGAGATGCACGGAAAGGGAAAATGCAAACATTGACACAGAAAGCTGTGGCATATGACAGAGAAAAACAAGAGTCTGGAATCTAATGTGAAGATAGGAGATTTTGATTGCATATTGATAAGTCTTATTTGACCGAAGAAGAAGGCAATACTTTTATAGAGGAGTTGTTAGACACTCGACCCCCGCCCCCTTATGTTCCGCAGAGGATATATCCCGCCATTTCCTTACAGTCACAGCAGCCTGATACGTCTGCTCCGGCTGTTCCTATATCCACGGCTGTTGTTTCGATGGCTGTGGCTACGGCACCTCCCGCTCCTTCTTTACCCTCGCCGTCTTTGGCAACTGTGACCCTCAGCACATCTACTGTTTTGACTCCTGTATCCTCAGTTCTCTCTCCTCCGGTGCAGGCGCCAGCGGCGATAGTAACTGTCACTTCTGTTGTTTCTCCTTCCATGGTCTTTCATCCTCCGATACCTTTGAATGTTGAGACACCAGTACGTGGATGCGAGGATAGAGATTGGACAAAATTTAAGGAGCGAATAGGCCCGTTAGTGCGATCTGGGGTGGGGCATGAAGAGAAGCAAGTAATATCTCACCAGGCTGCACGGTGGGCCTGTAATGCAATTTATAGTGTGGAAGATGTTTGGGAAGTCATGCAAGATGTTGAACCCTTTATACAGAAACATGCCCTTAAGCATATGTCTGCTACATTGATTAGTCTTTGGCAGCAACTCATCGGGACCAAAGCATCTCAAATTTTATTTGATATTAGAGATCGTGTGTATGCTGCTGACTTGGAGCCAGGCCAAGTATTTGGGAATGTTACAACTTTGGTTGCATACAAGGGTAGATTACATGAGAGGAGCCCTACTCCGGTATCTCAGTTTCCGATGCGGGAGGTCCATCCTATATATCACCCAGAATACCTGCAATAACGGACCAGCGCGGAAATGTTACCAGACAGGATGTAGCGGCCCGTTTTCAGGAACAATGGGTTTATACTCCATGGAAAAGAAGTGAGGTTCTGGCCCTTAAGGCTCATTTGCCTGATCCTAGTGAAGGAAGTGGCCCAACTAAGGCCACCCGGGTGACTCTCGACCTCCTCTAGCCTTCCATGCAATGAAGAGTCGATGACGCAGTAGAGAATACAACCAAACTAGTTTATTCACAAAGTAGACTGCAGTGGAGTCCAATCTGACCAGCCTCCTATGATGGCTGACGAGGGACTGACTCTAACAAGCATAGTTACATTATGTATGTTGCGGAACCCACAAATACCTGCCTACTATGGAAAAACACTGGTAGCTGTCGTAATACAATGAGGTTACAGAACATAAGTTTCGATTCCACAGCCTGGCACAAGCTATCTGCTGCCCAAGGTCGTCTGGCTTATCCTCCCCACTAGTCAGGTGGGAGAAGGCTTCGATGTAACAGGAAAGGCATGCGTTAATGAGCAAGATTCAGCATTGGAGAAACAAAACTTACCACGGACCATTTCTCGTAAATGAGCAAGTAACAGTTTCGATTATAATAGAAAATGGCGTCTTGGAGATTCAAAATGGTGGCACAGATGTCACCCTAATAAACATAACATCTGCATTTACTAGTTGCGTATACATACAATATGCATTATTAGCTATATAAATGCTAACTTAATATTGGGTAAAATACAAGTAATATGACAATTTTACGTTTCAATTCTAACAGACCCTCCTTTTAGCATTATAAGCTAATACGTGCACATTTATTCTTGCTATCAGGTAAAGGTCTTTACAATTCTAAAAGTGAAAAGAAAAATATAATCATCCAAACAATAATATATCAAGTGCGGATACGTGTATATGCATAGCCAACGTAAAGAAGAAAATAACACTAAACATTAGCAGTAGGAGTGACATCAGGAATTGAACCTGCAAGAGATGTAGTAGAACCAAAGACTCCCTCATCTATCTGCAGGATGGTATCGAACTCTTTTTGAAGCATTATAGTGGCACTGGTATCATGAACTGAGATCCTTTAGGGGGTGAGATAAGTAGTACAGTATGAGCAACATAAAGGAAGACACTGAATCAAAACACAGCAACAAATTAGAAGAACAATGAAATATATCACCTTTTCTAGAATCCAACCCCAACCACCAAATAAAGACCAGCTCCAATTACCACTCTCCATCCCTTTAACATTTTCCAAAATATCTAGAATATGCTGAGTGATGTTCTTTTCCATATTTGTGATACCGACCACACACTGTTCTCCTATTATTGCGCATGCACCACCATTCTTGGCTAAAATAAAGTCAACTGCATATCTCGTTTGTTCAGAGTAGATACGCATACTTTCCGACTGAGTGGTGATGTCCCGTAAAGCTGCCACTGTAGAATTAGATAGAACTTGCAACTTACACCCAAAATACTCTCTAGCTCGTTCACCCCTGGCCATAGCGGTACCACTGAATGTAATAATAGAGGAAAGGATATATCCAAAAGTGATACCATTACTATAATTATTAACTTCCAAATCGGTAACGCCCTCACAAAATTCCTTGGTCAATGTTCTTTTTGCCCATCTTATATTCGGTTTACTGTACTTGCAAGGCACCCCAAGAGGTAAAACCATTCCCAAGGCCACATCCTCTGTACCATTGTACTGTAGTGTAGTTCCTATTTCCCTAATAGGCTCTGCGCATTGGAATAATATAACTTATAGGTTTGACATAGGACTAAGGTCGGTATGTCCCTATCGATTATATTAAACTTAATTACCTGTGCCAGCTAGCTCAGAGGCCACTAGAAACTCCTTGAGAACAAGAAGGGAGTAGTTTCTGGCAACCGAAAAACATGACAACTTTGTTTCCCTTTAGAAGCGGAACACGTCTCAGAATCGTGGAAACAATAGATAACAGTTTCACTCATTCAATCGTGCATGCTTAGTTTCTACAGAGTTACACAGAAAGGAAAGACGGGCATTTCAATAAAAAGGTTTTATTGAACAGTCTTGTTTCTAGTGTAAGAGATATGTGCTGTTATGATCACAAGACAGTATGCAAGATAAATAATGTACAGCGTAAGCAGTAGAAATAAATAATACTGCGCTAGCATTATATTTTAGCATATATTCACGTACATAAATAACATGAGCTAAGAATGCGAGTACTCATACAATGCGTCTCTAAGCTAGTTGTACCCCAATGTACCTAACCTAGTCTAGGTGTAGGGAAAGGTAGAAGTAGGTGGAGTATTCTCTAGTATGGTATACTAAGAGTATGTTAAGTCTAGTATGCCAAGTCTAGTATGCCAAGAGTCTCTCTAGGTTCTAGTCAGCTCCATACCTTGAGAATGAGAGAGGTGGGAATCTCCTGCCGGGTCTGGAACTCTAACACCCTGCGAAGGGAGTCAGAACACTGGAAGCTGGATTCGTCTGCGTGCAGGAATGACAGCGTCTTCTCAGTGCGTCAGGCCGGGATACGGGCTCCTCTGAAGTCGAGGTCTCCTCTAACTTGCTTGGGCAAGGGAAGGTATATTTATACCTGGTAGGTGTCGTGGAATGTTAGCATTGACGTGAAGTCGGACAGAGGAAGACGTCAGGAATGAACCATTAAGGTATAACGGTTCATACATAATAGATGAGTTCTTGGAGAAATCAATAGTCCTGTGCTAGGGGAACTCCCGAAGCTTAAGGGTCTGGTTTCTAAGAACTCGTTGTGACGTTAGGGTGGACGGATGTCGGTGACCATGCCTGTATTTGGAGTGCACGGTTAATGCCTAAATAAGGACAGGGATTCTATGCCTATATAAGGGCAAGGCGAATTGTGCCTATATAAGGACATGATTCAGGAAAACCTATATACGGACCCCTAAAGCGGAATACAACACCCACTCCATCTTCGATTGAACGATAATACTAAATGCTAAACATTTTAAATGCTAAACATAAAATTGAGTACCACATATTACTAAAAACATTTCTAAAAGCATTTTAAAAGAAGCTCAAAACTGTTGAAATGCCATAGGTACTGTACATTTAAAGCTTTGTTTTCATTCTAAGCATATAACGGAAGTAGAATGCAACGTGAATGAAACAGTAATATATACATATGATGAAATGGTCGATAAGTTCTTAAAATCAAAGCCATTGCATATCATGGAAGTAAATGAAATGTTAGACAAGTAAGGTGACAATGTGTCCCTAGAAGTATTCAAAGAAGTCCGTTTTATAAGACTAGTTCTACTGTAAGCAGATTGTTCATTTGCCATGTCATTTCAAAAATTTTAAAAAGAAAAAAGTTCAATTCTGGGAAAAGTTCCAAGTTTGAAAAATATGAAGGCCAAATTTCATTGTGGCCCTGGTACACTGTGAGCCGAATCAAAGTCAGTGTATGGGTCTGGCGTAAACATTAGATCATCTATTTCCGTAGCCAAAATATCGTCTACCGAAGTTGGTGACATTTGGAACACCTCGTTCAGAAGGTTAATTGCACAGAGATGAGAAACATTGCCTTCAGCAGAAGATGCAACGTTCGCGTCCGGTGTTACTTGTGTGCCCATTGATCCATCTCGTACCTCAGCAGCAGCCGGAAGCGTCTGTGAGATCTCAATGAATGCCGCCATCAGGATTGGAAGCCTCTGGGGACAACACACAGCATGGGCCGTTATCGGGTCCAGCAGAGTATCGATATCCGTTGGCATGACTAATGGGAGTGTTAGACAGGTGTCTAGCACGCATTCTTCACCGCAAAACAGGCAGCGTAGAACAGGTAAGATGCAATCTTGCCAGATTGGTCTGAATGACAGGAACCACGTTGTATTAAGTTCCCGTAGACGAGGCATGCCCAAAAGCTGTACTATTCTCTCACGGCATTTCCGTTCAAGGAGGGCTCTCTCCACATCGCTCGGAGTGATGTTGGCGAAGAGGCTTGCCATAGCGTAGTAGGAGGAATAGAAACAGAATTCCTGCAACAAGTGCTAGAATTAACAGCACACCACCAAACACCGAATGTGCGAAGTTTGGGATGATTCCGAGGACAGCCTGGAAAGGTGCTAATAGTCCGGAACAGATGGTCTTAAATACATGTACAATTCCGCTTGTATCTGACATATTAAAGATACGTCCTATCATTTCTACGAAATGTATAGGGCAGTTTGTACGAATTAAAGCTTGTATCTCAGCCGAAGTCCTTGCAACTTGTAGATCATAGGTTTCTTTGGCCGAGGTCAAAGGCACTGATTGTTGTATAAGCATGGCTTTCATTCTGCTTAAAGTATCAAATCGTATAAAAGAGACATTCAACGAAGGCCATAGAGGCGACTCCCTGACTGTGTCTATTGGGGCAAACAATACTTGCATACAGCAAGTGACCCTGGAGTTGACCGTTACTAGATATGGGATGCCTGGCAACATGCCACAGCAACTCTGATCATTCAACATGAGGTAACTCCCATTAGAAAGTTGTCCAAACGTTGGATTAATCACAGCAGCTGGTGTACCCTGCTGGTGGCAAGACAAGTTTGCCACAGAACCATTACAAGCCCCGTGTAAAGAAATGTCCTGACAAATCAGTGAACCGCTTAGTGCACTTTCACAGTGTGTACCGCTTAGAAACACTTCACAATCCCCACTCCAACATCTATAGGTGTAAGGTAAATTCCAGGATGTCTTAATGTATTCTTTACCCAACCTTTCATATTTGCCTGCTTGCATCTGTTTAAGGCAAAACTGAAACTGGAAAGTAGTCACAGGTAGACTAATTTTGCCATGAATAAGCCATTCCGTAGCTGGTTTTTCTGCCACTGTGAATGGTAATTTTTCAAGTTTTTCAATGCTCAGTACTGTATACTTTGCTCCCCTTTGTGCCAGTTCGATCTGTTTATCAGTTAGATTGTATTCTGCAAACAGAGCCGACGTGTTGATAAAACGCCAAGGCACATAGCCCGCACGCAAAGATTGCAGCGTCCAGCTTAATAACATAATAGAACGTAACTGAGACTGGCCTTGCTGTAACATGGCTAAATCTTGTTCCAGTATGTCGATAGCAGAGGATACAATACTGTCCAATGAATAAATTCTGGAGGACAAAGTTGTTAACCCATTGTCGACCACAGAGAGAGTTTTCTCTAAGTTAATACGATCAAGTTCACGTATTCGTTCTGCGGCCTCCATCTGTGACACCTTCCATGCTTCATTATAAGCAGCATAAATGCCGGCATATATGAAACGTTTTTGATGCGGTTTTCTTGGTCCAAGGAAGAATTCCCTAAGGTCTGCGTCTTCTTTAAGTAAAGATAAGTGTTGTTTCACATCCTTAAGTGTAGATTTTTCCAGCCAATCGAGGCATAATTTTCCTACACTGTATGTTGTTACTACCCCCGGATGCTGTCTTTGGACGTATCGTGGGTCTGGCCTATGAATAGTAAACCCCTTTGTTTTATTCAGGAATCCCTCTTGACAGTTGTTTGTGTCTGTGGGCCAGATCAACCATTTTCTCCAATCAGGATTTGTTCTGTTGAGTTGTAGTATTGTGCCAACTGTAACCGCTGCCTGTGTATTGTTATCACTTGCAGGTGTCGGTACAGAAGGTGCTTTCATGTCTTTAATCTTGGCTAACCCAAGGCAAGACGTTTGTTGGACCGTGTCATTCAAAAACATTATTTGCTGAGGGATGATACAGGCTCTAAATAAAGCTTCTATCCCCTGCACTTGCCAATCTTTAGTACCCCAGACAGATGTTGTGTCTTTCCATAAGTCGAAACGCTGTCTAGACAGTTGGGCAATAAAATCTGCAGAGTAAATCTGTTTTGTATTTGTTAACATAATTTTCAGTCCTGTTTTGTTTACATTTGTATAGTAAAATGTTTCTGGATCAGATGTATTGTATCCTGAAAAATATGGAAACTTCTTAGCAAATGTTTTTGAACTACCTTTTGGTGGTGTAGGACAATGCTCCCATTGGTTAAACATAAACACATTTCTAGGTGTTGCAGATTTATGCAAAAAATGATGACCATAGTGGTTATAGCAATACAGCTGTTCATAGTCTGATGAACCCTCTAAATATTCATTATTAGAAAATGCAGCAGATTTTTCTAGGTCAAACATCATATTATTTACAGTTTCAAAGTCCCAATCATCAGAAAAGGTACTGGATGAAACAAAATCACTTAGTGAGATCTTAAATAAATGTGGAATGTTCAAATGTTCCGTCGGGCCAAAAATATCAAAATCAGTTTTGTCTCACACTATACCATCCTGTATAGGAACGGCTGTGATGTTCACTGCAGACAAGTCTCTTGTTTCACGATGGGATGATTTGTGAGGTTTCAAAAGTAAGTTCACTTCTTTTCTTTCAATGTCCAAATGGATGTATCTCCCATTTATAAGCACGCTCATAGTCATAACCAAAGCTAGCCACAGCAGGAAGAAAAATATTCCAGAAATAACCCAAAGTTCAATCCATGGTGAAACTAGATAAGTCTTTTTCAAAAAATGCAAAAAGTCTTGTACTTGCTGTTTAAAAGTTTTTGATGCTGGCGACGTCTCGGGCTCACTCGGATCCTCAGAAAACGTATCAAAGTTAATGAAGTAGCCAGAAGCAGTTCTGTCAATTGTTGGAATTGCATCAGGATTTGTAGAAATCGCTGGAACCAGTTGATCACTTGTTACATTGGTGTAGACAGGTGTATTTGGACGAACTGTTACTTGTGTTTCAAGAGGGATGAGTTCCATAGCATTGTTGCTCAGTCCTTCATCTGTTACTGCTGAATTCTCGATGGTTATCAGTCTTTCAGTCTGAACCTCTTGGATAGTAGCGAGAGGAGTGTGTCTGCTACTAGGTCGGAGTCCACGAGGCCTACTATTTAGTATTGGCCACATACTGTGGTTTGATGAGGTCGATGGACACAAATCTTTTCTCCTTTTTTCCAGCAAGGGGCGGCAGAAGTACTGTTCTTGTTCCGTGTATGGCTAGGACAGGTACTGGTTGTCTGTAAGAAGGTCCAAATTCCTTCTTGTCCGCAATTTTCTCTCTGACTAGATCCCCAACTTTTGGAATCCAGACAGGCCTTGCTGGGACCGCCGGTTTTTCCCCAGTGGTGGTTGGCTGCAGGAATACGTTGCTTTGTTTCAATCTTAGTTCATTTAGGTCCTCTAAAACAGCCAAACGATCTTTGATATCAAAGGGTTTATTTTCCACCACTGTGCCTCTACATTCCAGATCGGGCACACACATTCTTGTCCCAAATAGGACCTCATATGGAGTGACCCCCCCTAGAGAACTTCTTGGCAAATTGTTTAATGAGCGTTGGACCCCATATAGATGTTTGACCCACCCATCACCCGAACCTAATACCCTAGCTGTTATAGACTGCTTTATGTCCCGGTTTTTCCTTTCCACAACAGAATTTCCCTCAGGATGAAACGAAGAGGAGTACCGCAATGCAACGCCCAGACTGGCCATGGCGTCTTGGTAAGCCCGAGAGCTAAACACAGGGCCCTGGTCAGAATGTAGCGTGCCTATTGCGTATGTGCCGATAAAGACTCGCAAATCTTTTATAACAGTTCGAGCGTCAGCCGAGCGCTGAGGCCCTATCCATAGGAACCTTGACTTAGTATTTGTGGGATTGCACTTGTCCATGAGGACGCCTGTGCATAGATAGTCTAATGCTGTCTAACAATGGTGCCTGTACTGGGCAGCTACATTCGTAGCATGGTGTCTGGTGGCTTTCTCGCTGTAATTTACAGTCTATGCAATTATTGATGAATATGTGTATTTCTGTATTCATCCCAGGCCACCAGTACATCTCTTTTAATGTCAATATTGTTTTAGAGATCCCTTGATGTGACAGACCCTCCCCCAAATGTGTTTCATAAATCAAAGCAGCTCTACGTTCCATGTTTGGAATTACTCTATCCCCCACTCCAGGGATTCGAGCAAAAGGAACGTTTTTTGCATCAATTACATAAGAGTACTTGAGTGGAAACATTTTTGGTAACGCTGCACCACTGCCTTTGCTCGTAGCATTGACAGCCAACATTATCTCACTGTCTATTCTCATTTTTGAGCGAGTGATCGCAGCTACGGAAGCCGTATGAACAGCCCCCTTTTCGGCTTTGTCAGCCAATGAATTCCCTGCAACGTGAACGCCATCACATTGATGACTCAGTGTATGGATCACGTGAGGATTTGGTAGTTCGCTTTTTAACTGAACTACTTGTTCCCAAAGCGTTTTATGCTTTATTGTGCCACCTTTTGCATCTTTGAACCCTTTTTCAAGCCAAGTTTGTATATATTCATTATACGACTGCACACAGTAGAAAGAATCGCACACTATTAGTGTGGAGAATTCTCGATCTGTACTTTCAAGTGCCAGTTTGAATGCTTGTAGTTCAGCTCGCTGAGCTGTGCAATCTCCTAGAGACTGGGTTTTTGTGACCATTGGTCTGAAGTTGCCATCGCGCATGCGACCTTTAACGATTGCGCACGCTGCACTCTAAGCTTGCTTACTCCCTGTTGCGGGATGTGCGGATCCGTCAGTGTAAATTATGAATTCGTATTGATCGAGAGGCAGAATCTCAGTGGGCAGAGGACATTCATGTTCATATTGCAGGAACGCTTGTGTTTTTAGATCGGGATCAAAAACATATTCAACATCTGTTGCAGCAAGAGAATTAACCCATTGTATCCATCTAGGATGTAATGCTTTAGCATTTGGAATGCTCGCTTTAGTTACCGCTTCTAAGGCCGGTACTGGGGTTACGACAATAATGCGTTTCCCTTGGGCTAGAGCTCTTTCTTTTGCTACAGCAGTTTGAACTGCTGTCAGAATTTTTTCTGTTGAAGTGAAGCGCATTTCTGCTTGTGTATACAAATGTGATTTGTATGCAATTGGTACTTTTTCACCCTCATTAAATGTTAAGTAGGTGAATCCGCATTGACCCAAGATTATTCGGATCACTAAGTTGCGTTGACTTACGCGTGTTTGTAAGTGATTTGTTGCTAACATGTTAGCCTGGAGTGAACGCAAGATTTCTGTGTGTTCTTGTGTCCAATTTTTGATTGAAAAATCAGGTTTGATTAGTGCGTAGAGAGGTTTAACCCTTTCTGCGTAATTTAGAATGTAAGTTCTTCCAAAATTTAGGAAACCCAGGATGGATTGTAAATTTTTCAGCGTCTTTGGAGGTTGGAGCAGCGCACACCTTTCTAAAAAGTTGGCTGCCAAGCTCTTGCCTTCACTTGAAAGCTCATATCCTAGAAACAGGACATTGAGATGGGCAATTCTGGACTTTTTGAAGTTGAATTTGTAGCCCTCAGAGGCGAAGCCCAGTATAATGGTGCTCACCCTGTTCAAGTGTTTGTCCAGGTCATCGTCTGTCAGATAGATGTCATCGACATATGACAATGCCTCATTATCATAAATTTGTAGTAACTCCGTTACTCTCACTGAGAATAACCCCGGGCTGTTCTTGAACCCTTGTGGGAGTCGACAAAATTGACGCTGGGTCCCCATTATTGAGAAAGCTGTTAAGTACCTGCTTCCAGGTGCTATGTTTTGACAAAAGAAACCATTTGAGATGTCCAATGTGGTTTTATATTTTTTACGCACAATGTTATTCATTAATGCTGTACTATGTGCATTTTGCACTGCAAATGTTTTTGAACAAGTGTTTAAGTGTCTGTAATCCAAAACTAGACGATAGGTATTGTCTGGTTTGGAGACAGGAAACAAAGGATTGTTCATTGAAGAGGTGCATGTTTCAATCACCCCCTGGTATTCAAGTTGATCTAAGATCTCCCTGACCTGTTTTTTAGCTTCTTGCTTTATTGGGTACTGCCTTTGTGCAGTAGGTTCATTTTTCAGATGTATTTTATGGTGAGGTGAATCCTCATCCCATCCTACATGATTTTTGTATAATGCTGGGGCCTGGGCAACTGCCCATTTCCTGGCATAAGTATATTTTAGATGAATTGGAATATGGTTAGAGAAGGCAGGCATAATAATGTCCTCGCCATGTGGGCACTCCCTGACAAATTGTGGTGGCCAGTCTTTTTCTGCTAGAAGTATGTCATAGTCCCTTGAAAGTTTTTCCCACAAAAGGGCTTTCACCTGTCTAGGTATGTCTCCCTCCATCCGGAGTGTTATTTCATATAACTTTTGTGGAGTACTAACCCTGGTGTCTACAGTCTGAACTGTAATGTACTCATTCAAGTCCACTATCTCCAGAAGTTCCTTCAGGTTCTAGCTAGCTATTGTGACTTCTGCTGCACTGTCCAGCATTGTCTGAGCCCATTCTCCGTTCTTGAGTTGTGTTCTCAGTATCCTCGGCATGTCTGATCTTCAGACCTGCTACCTTCTTCTTTGAGAATTGAGGTTTGGATTTATTTTTCGGAACGTGTTTGTCGTCTTTCGATTTCACGCGTTCTTCTCTATGTTCTGACCGTCCTCTTCTTTCCGATGTCTGTGACGAGATCTGAAAGGTACGAGAGGAACGTGTATCAGTATCTTGATACCTGTCAGGCTTTCTTCAAATTATCCCTATTCCTGAGGTTATACCTCCTTTCAGAGGGCTCCTTTTGAGGAGACCTACCTCGGGATTGAGAACGTTTCTCTGAATTATTTTTATTAGTTTCCCACTTCTTTTTAGAAGATGTAGGAGTTTGTTTAATGGAGTCCTTCTCAGGACTTTCAGATAGTTTTGGCTTCACTGGTCTTCCACCCAAACTATCTCTGCCTAATTCTGCATATGATTGTTCTATTATTCTGGGTAGCTCAGTTTGATGTTCTGTAACATCGAATTCCCTTAATCGTTGGCGGATCGCCACTGCTGCTGCCTCCCCTTTAATATTAGATAATATTATTGTTGAGACCTGGTCAAAATTTTTCAGTAATTTCATACCTAAATTTAGAGCAGGCTCTGCCCCGTATTCGTTTTGAATTTGTTTCAGGACATCTGGTATTACTGCAATTGATGGAATACCATGTGTTTTAGTATAGATGGCAGCAAAGACTGAGCCCCAAGTGGTACAGTCTTCCAGTTGTGGTGTGATCCCCATCGGTAAACAGATGGTTAGGATTCTGTGTTTCTCATACGGGCTAGTATTTGGAAATACTGCTTCGATTTGAGTAATTTTTGAGCTATCCAGAATGGAATTTGCTCACGTTTTGTGGGCATTTTTCCCATGACTGCGTATTGAGTATGTGGTGTAATTTTTAGTGTATTCCCCGGTTGAGGAGTTTGATTTGGAAGTGTCAACGGTGGTTGGACTGTGAAAGTCCGCATGACATATTGGACTAGTTGTCTGTAGATTTTTATTAACTCTTGTAGTTGAGTAAGTAGTTCCTCGTCTGACATTGTATCGAGGTCAGGATGAGGAGTGTAGCCGGCTAGGATCGGCCATGTTGCTCCTGGTCTACCTAGTGGACCGAGCCTGGTAATGTTTCTGTGATGTTTTAGGGCGCCTTTAAACCAGAGCTGATGCTCCTGGTATGTTAGTGGAATTTCAATATCCTCGAAAGGAATATATTCCTCTGGTGGATCATCTTCTTTGTAGAAGTGAAACAGTCTTGTTACTGAATTTGATTCAGGAAATATTACCCATGAATAGAATACCTCTGTCTGAAAGGATTCGTGTGCCTCTATCACGAAAACTGCTCTACCTCCTCTTGGTGGTAGGCCGTGTTTTATAAGTTTTAGAGTGATGGCTCTTCTTAAGTTTGGATTGATGTCTATGACACCCTCCTCGGTTTCAATAAAACCTGTGATGTTATAAGCTGTTAAAGCTGGGTGACCCGCAACTTCACCGTTGTCGGAGTCAGGCATTTTGTTTTTTGAAAAATGTAGAACAAGTTTCAAGGAAACAAAAAGATAAGGTGCACAATATTTTGGAACACTGTATCCTTCAACGTTGAACAAACCAAACAACTAATATATAGGGTGCTTCCCTATTTAGTTATGGCAGATATTTAGCCCTACCCACTCAGGACGTCTTATGGAGTATGTGAGTAGGGGTCTCTGAGAAAAGCACGAATGAGTTACTCAGTATCTAGCGTTAAATTACTGCCTTACCAAACCGTTGGGCGCCATTTAGTGTAGTTCCTATTTCCCTAATAGGCTCTGCGCATTGGAATAATATAACCTATAGGTTTGACATAGGACTAAGGTCGGTATGTCCCTATCGATTATATTAAACTTAATTACCTGTGCCAGCTAGCTCAGAGGCCACTAGAAACTCCTTGAGAACAAGAAGGGAGTAGTTTCTGGCAACCGAAAAACATGACAACTTTGTTTCCCTTTAGAAGCGGAACACGTCTCAGAATCGTGGAAACAATAGATAACAGTTTCACTCATTCAATCGTGCATGCTTAGTTTCTACAGAGTTACACAGAAAGGAAAGACGGGCGTTTCAATAAAAGGGTTTTATTGAACAGTCTTGTTTCTCGTGTAAGAGATATGTGCTGTTATGATCACAAGACAGTATGCAAGATAAATAATGTACAGCGTAAGCAGTAGAAATAAATAATACTGCGCTAGCATTATCTTTTAGCATATATTCACGTACATAAATAACATGAGCTAAGAATGCGAGTACTCATACGATGCGTCTCTAAGCTAGTTCTACCCCAATGTACCTAACCTAGTCTAGGTGTAGGGAAAGGTAGAAGTAGGTGGAGTATTCTCTAGTATGGTATACTAAGAGTATGTTAAGTCTAGTATACCAAGTCTAGTATGCCAAGAGTCCCTCTAGGTTCTAGTCAGCTCCATACCTTGAGAATGAGAGAGGTGGGAATCTCCTGCCGGGTCTGGAACTCTAACACCCTGCGAAGGGAGTCAGAACACTGGAAGCTGGATTCGTCTGCGTGCAGGAATGACAGCGTCTTCTCAGTGCGTCAGGCCGGGATACGGGCTCCTCTGAAGTCGAGGTCTCCTCTAACTTGCTTGGGCAAGGGAAGGTATATTTATACCTGGTAGGTGTCGTGGAATGTTAGCATTGACGTGAAGTCGGACAGAGGAAGACGTCAGGAATGTACCCTTAAGGTATAACGGTTCATACATAATAGATGAGTTCTTGGAGAAATCAATAGTCCTGTGCTAGGGGAACTCCCGAAGCTTAAGGGTCTGGTTTCTAAGAACTCGTTGTGATGTTAGGGTGGACGGATGTCGGTGACCATGCTTGTATTTGGAGTGCACGGTTAATGCCTAAATAAGGACAGGGATTCTATGCCTATATAAGGGCAAGGCGAATTGTGCCTATATAAGGACATGATTCAGGAAAACCTATATACGGACCCCTAAAGCGGAATACAACAGTACATATTAGAATACGTACCATTTGATAAAAAATAGAAACCTGGATGTGCATAGAGTGGACCTTGATAATCTAATGGAGCACATCTAGTATTCATTCCCTTCATACTGGGATCATCCTTTTTCCCAAACCGCATTACATTTTTGTACACTACTTCTCCAGAGCAATTGAGATACAGATAAGCATCAGTACTAATTATCTCAGGGCAACACGCTGGATAAACACCTGCCTCTTGAGAGACAGTTAGATCTTGGTAGTGCCAACCTGTCAGGGTGATATTTCTTTTACCAAGGTACAAATCACCACAATACAATTCCGGCATGCACCCTGGGTACCCTGTTCCCCTCTGCTTTCTATAGTATAAGCAAGGTCCACGATATCCCAGGCCGAATTCACCTGTTACTTCTACAAAATGGGGAGGACGAACATATGTGTAATTTACCAATGATAGTAGATAAGCGGTCCATAAACTTGTAACAGAATCAGTGGGGTAACAAGCTGTATTGTCTCCAAAGAATTTCCGGTGTGTGTCTAAGAAAACATTGCTATGCATTGTTCTTTTACTACGATCTGAAGAAACTGTCTGATATAAAACACATGACGAGGTATCTCCAGAAGAACATTCCAGTACCCAGAACAGCCCCCCTCCCACTAGGAAAAACAACAATATAACTACAGCCCAAAACATTTTCTTATTGAGCAACGATTCAAAACTGATCTGCCCCGGTCGCAGGGCAACAAGAGACTGTTCATCTTCTACACGGGACGACCAAAAAGATACATGTTCACTCATAGAACTACAAATGAAAACACCAGAGAAAGAGACGGCATATAATGGAACCAACGGTGGAAAGGACACAAAAAGGAAAAATATAAAAAAACGATGAGAAGATCAGGGTCCGTTACAAGCCTCCCTGGCAGGCTTCTATTGTTCAATACTCGGTGGTGCTATTGAGCACTGTACGGTGGAGCCACACTGTTGCTGCTCATCAGCAAATGTTCACTGTCCTCAGGATAGGGCACTCTCCTTTCTTGGAAAATACCCTCAACTTATCCTGTCCTGCGTCTCAGGCAGTGCACCAATCTTCTGATCCCTAGTCTAATAGGAAAAAACAGAAACAGGGGGGCATTTTACTAATCTTATCCACGAAGTCCATCCCTGCTACACTCACTTCTCTTTAGGTGCACTATCCTTCCGTCGAGAACGCAAATTGTACCTTTCTACTCCAGGCACTGTCTCATCACGGAGAAGGATCTGAAATTTGGGGGGGTGTCGGAGAGTGAGGCTTGGGCTCCTGTGGGTCAGATGAAGAAGAAGCCTGGGCAGCCCTAATTTCTGGGGGAACTGCCTCGTTCAGAACTGCCTCACTCTCTTCCTCTGTCTGCGCCAAAGTTAGTTGGGCGTCGGAGAAAGGAACAAAACGTGGAACCTTCTCTGTCCCGTGGTCCCCAATCCCCTCTTGCACCCATCGATCATAGGGGAGGGGGAGCGGCACCCGCCGGCAATGCGAGGTGTGGATCCAATGCTTCCGGCCGTCCACTCTCACCGCTGTCCTTGTCGTGATGAGGACCAGATATGGCCACTTCCACCTAGGTTCCAAGCTGTCTCGTCTCTGGAAGATTTTTACAAGTACATAGTCGCCGAGCTGTATGGTATGCCCGGGCCCTTCTGGTACTGGAGGCAAAGCTTCATGTATCTGTTGGTGAATAGAACGCAAACTTTTAGGGCCTGATTCACAGAACTAACTTACGTCAAAAACGTAAAGTTAGTACTTTTTGGTAATCACAGAATACACTTACTCATTTTGGTATTCACAGAATGAACTTACTCATTTCGGTATTCACAGAAGTTAGTAGTCCTAACTTTAGGACTCCTAAATGCCTTCTGTGAATACCGAAAGTCTTAAAGTTAGGATTTTTCTCAGTTTAGGAGTAGTAAAGTTAGGACTCCTAACTTTAGGACTCCTAAATGCCTTCTGTGAATACCGAAAGTCGTAAAGTTAGGATTTTTCTCAGTTTAGGAGTAGTACTACTCTATGTAATCCATCTGGAGTACCTCGAAAGGGAGAGAAGGAGGTGCAAAATTACCAGAAGGTGTAGGGGTGCCTTTTCCAGGATTGTGCTTCATACAAATCATGCAATGTTTCACTAGGTGTACAGCAACCTTTGAGATATTATCATTTTGCCACACAGGATCTAATAACCTACAGATTCCAAATGCAACAACAATTTAACTGTACTGTCTCTACAACCCTGTTCCGTATCAGAGATTCCTTTAGCGCTAATATGAGCTGGACCATGTGCCATGGTAACTACAGGAAATACATATGCATCAGGCAACATCCATCTCTGCTTCTCGGACTTATCAGTCCAACATCCTTCATCGTCTAAACGCCCTGTACTTTCCTGCCACACCGCCAACTCCTCAATTGTTGCTTCACTCTGTATTTCCCGAACACTTTCTAACGAATTTTCAAACATGGTAACATCTGGTACCCATCTAGCAGGTCCTGCCACAAACATCCTTGTCGTCTTTGACCTGGCTGTCTCTTTTGCTGTCTGGTCTGCAAAAGCGTTTCCCCACCCCACATCATCAGTAATTGCTTTATGAGCGCTACACTTCACTATTGCCAATCGTTTGGGAAGGGTCAAGGCTGTCAAAAGTCTTTCTATCAGCGGACCATTTTGGATTTTGGTTCCATGTGAAGTGAAGAAACCTCTCTCTGCCCAGAGGCGCCCAAAATTATGAGCCACCCGAAGGCATACTGACTGTCAGTATAAATATTGACGGTCAGTCCTTCACTCAATTCACATGCTCGTAAAAGGGCTATCAGCTCCGCAGCTTGCGCGGATTGGTAAGGAATACGTAACGTCTCAACTACAGTGCGCAGCATAGTAATAGCATACGCCGCTGCAGTGGTGCCATCTGACAATTTGAAACAAGAGCCATCGACATATAGTTCCCCTTGCAGGTCAGATAAGGGAACGTCAGTCAAGTCTACCCGTCCCTTCGCGCCCTCTTCCATACGGAACAAACAATATGGACATCTCTGTCCTCATCCCCCGAAGGGAGGGGTAGTAACGTGGCTGGGTTCAGAATGGCACATCGTTTGATAGTAATATGAGGTGCAAATAACGTTAACTCATAACCGGTCAGACGAGCACTGGTGAGGTGCTGCGTCTTTGTCTTATTTAAAAGTAAATACACAGCATGAGGTACCATTACTGTGAGGTCATGATTGAGAATGAGCCCTGCCGACTGTCGAATAGAGACCGCGCGGCGGCTCTTAAACAACTCGGGAGGGCTCTGGCGAGAGGGTGAAGCGTAGCAGAAAAATAAGCACATGGCCTCTGATTACCTCTAAAGGCTTGTGTTAACACCAAAAGCGCATACCCAGCCGTTACGTGTACATACAGCACGAAAGGCTTCTTATAATCAGGCATACCAAGCACAGGTACTGAGCAAAGCGCAACTTTTAATTCCTCAAAAGCATGCTGACATTCATGTGTCCAGGGCAAAGGTTCATGCACATCTTTAGTTGTTAGGCGAAGCAGGGGCTGTATTATTAGAGAATAGGCGGGTATCCAGTGTCGACAATGCGAGGTGATGCCTATGAAAGCACGCACATCCCTCTGTGTCACAGGGACGGGTATCTTAACAATGGTATCAACTCGTTCAGGTGTTAGCCTCCGACCCTCCTACGACAGCAGGTGACCTAAATAGGTGACCTGCTGTTGACAATATTGGAATTTAGAAAGGGACACTTTATGTCCTTTGTTCGCCAAATGCTTTAACAATCGTACCGTGGTATCCCGACAACCCTCTTCGGTATCGGAGGCTATCAAAATATCATCCACATATTGCAATAATACATTACCTGCGGGAAGAGAGAGAGAGAGTCCAATTGACTTTTCAAAGCTTGGCTATAAATACTGGGACTTTCTGTATACCCCTGAGGAGCTCAACAGAATTGGAAACTTCTACCAGCCAAAGCGAATCCAAACAGATACCTACTGTCTGGATGGATAGGAATACTAAAGAAAGCATTTTTCAAATCAATCACAGAAAAGAATTTAGCAGTAGAAAGAATCATCGTCAAGAGGGCAGTAATATCTGGGACCACCGGGAACTGAGGAACCACAATCTTATTTATTTCTCGGAGATCAATCACAAAACGATAAACATCAGGGTGTGCATCAGGAGAATCCAAAGGTGCCTTCTTAAGAATAGGGAAAATGGGGCTATTGCATACATTCACTACTGTCTCCTCAACCACCTCCGATTTTATCAGGTCCTGTATAATTTGCATCAAAGCCTGTTCCCCTGCTTGTGATATTTTATACTGGGGAATATGAGGGAGCTCAGCGTTATCTTTAATCTTCATGGAAACTGGTGGTATCTGCAACAACCCTACATCCGTATCCCCTGCTGTCCACAATGAGGATGGCACATCTTTAAATTCAACAGGAAGCGGCACATCCTTTGCCAAACACTGTTTTGCACTAACCACATTAGGTCCAATAGTCATGTAAACACCATCCGGGGAACAAGAAATGGTAGCATGCAGCTTTTTCAACAAATCCAATCCTAAAAGATTTTCCCCACAATTAGCCGTCAACAAAAATGGAGAGTCCACAGTAAAAAGATCAACAGTCAAAGCAAGAGGCTTGGAAATGGGGCTCACAACCGGTACGCCTGAAAAACCTACCGAAACATTATTATGGCCAGACAGGGCTGCCCCGGGGACCAGCGAACGAGAAACAGAGCTATTCATTGCACCTGTATCCACCAAACATTTCTGTGCAAAACCATGCAAATCTGCTGTGACATAAGGACCACGCTGATCTAGAGGAATTTGAACTGGTCCCTTTCCCTGTCCCTGGCTGTCCTAACCATAGGACATCCCTGCAGCTTCATCCATATCATAATCATCATGATAGTACTGCCTTCCCCGGGGGTCATCAAAATAGTTCTGATCAGAACGACCCCCCGAGGATGCACCTGCTTGACCCTCATCCCGATCAACCTCATAACAGCCCCGTCCTCTCGAACCTCGCCCGCTAGGAACTGCAAGTTTTTGTAATAAATCTGGGCACTCACTTCGCCAATGTCCCTCCTTTTTACAATACGGACACTGATTCAGCCCTAGGGGTGCTCCACCTCTACCAGCACCCCTTGACCTGTGAGCCGGACCAGTTCCCCGTCCCTTTCCGGACCCTCGTGCAACTTGCTGTAGTAACACCCTCGTTTCCAAATCCTTACTTTTCTTTTCCACCTTATCCTTTTCCTCATTTTCTCGATGCTCATAGTATTGAGCCATACTCAATATCACCGAAGGGGAGGAGGTAGTCCAAGTGCTCTCCGAAGCTTGTAACCGAGCTGCAATCTCCGGAAGCAAATTTGTGACAAACCTATTAACAAACAAATGAACACCACCTTCAACTGACAAATCCTGTCCACTGAAATCCAAGAACACCCCTTCAAACCTAGTAAAAAAATCAGACACACTCTCTTCTTTCTTCTGACGACATGCCGTCAGCTTATCCCAATCTACTCGTCTGTGTGGGATAAGAGAATGCATATTAGTGATGATACGACTCGGCAAAGCCAGGATCTCAGCTCTAGGTTTCTCACCGGGCTTTCTCTCTTTATCCCATGCCTTAATCTCATCCCAAGAGCCACCCAATTCCACCCTGTGATCCTGCGTATGCATCTGCCTCCATATGTCCACCCGCACCAACAGCCCGAAAAACATCTCTATATCTGCTAAGGTCATAACCGACGAGGAGGCAGCCTTTGTTAATTCTTTATAATACGCTGTAGGATTTTTCCTTGGATCCGGTAACTGACTTTTAAGAGCTAGCACTTCACTTCTCTTCCACGGGGTATAAAATCACTGCTCCTGAAAATGAGCCGCCACCCGCTGTTGGACCACCTCATTTCTTTGGTTCCGCTGCTCTGGGATCTCGGGATAAAAAATAGAGTGTACCTCCCTCATCGGAAATTGGGACACAGTAGTCGGGGTATGATGATATAATCTTTCTCGATAACTGAGTAGCGTCCCAACATTGCCAAGAACTTCTGCAGGGGCCATACTAGCTGAAAATACATGGTCTCGAATGTCATAAATAATTTGAGGGGCTGTGCCTCCAATACACTGTTCCCACAAACCAATCAATGTAGCCGACATATGCTGGAAGGCGTGCTGTTGTACAAACGGGTCAAAATCTTTCATCACACTCCATATATCCTCCACATTATAAATTGGATTCTGGGCCCACTGTGCTGCCTGATTTGCAACCATCCTTTTCTCCTCTTCACCTACATTAGATCGAGTCAATACCCGCTCCGTTCACTCCTGTGCTGCCGCCCAATTCCTTCCATCCGACCCTCGCACTGGTGTCTCAACACTACACAACACTGCAGATGAAAGGTTTGGGGAAGACACAAGGGGTACAGACATAGGGGACAGTGTCAGCAATGACTGTGTGGTTGGAGTAAGAGAAGGAGGAGAAACAGAAGCAGAAATAGCAGATACTGCGGGGGTGCCTGCAGTCACTACACTGGCAGCTTGTGAAACCAGAGGGGAGAGAGACAGGGCTGGAGCCGAAGCTGCTGAGTCCACAGGGAGACCAGAAGAAAGCAGAGAAGCAACGGAAGACTGAGACGACGGAACAACAGGATATATTCTCTGCGGGGCATAGGGAGGTGGGGGACGAGTTTCCAACAGATCCTCCACAAAAGGATCCTCATCCTCTCAAACTACATAGGACTTATTACATTGCAATCGAAACTTCCTATCAGCACACTCAATACCTTTCTCTGTTTGTTCTTTATCATAAGCTACAGCTTTCTGCACCACCGTCTGCATTGCCTTCTTCCTAGACTCCTTCTCGGCCCTTATACACCTCTGCTTAGCTTCCTTCTGCCATACTTGCAAAGTATCAAACATCAACTGTCTACTTCTTCTAGCAAATAATTTGTCCTGTAAATAATTCAATTTTTGTTCGTCAAAGGTACCGTCCAATGGCCACTGAAGCTCAGCATTGTCCCTCGTATACTTGTGCCATAATGTACGAAACATAATAGGGCCAATACCATGCTTCACATACATCTCAAAACTCGGAGTGCCTTCTGGAGGTGCAGGCTGCCTTTCCTCCAGCCGATGCTCGACAGAACAGCAGCGACACCCCAAGCACCACACTTTACTCCAACAAGGCATCCTAGCATCAGACACATTCACTATTCACTCAAACAACACACACACACATACAATAAAAACACAGACAAACAAAAGAGCTCTCAAAAACAGTCTTCAGACTGCACCAAGACAAGATAGGCTCTAGCCCCAGGCCTTTTTCAAGAATAAGCCAAATTCAATGAATAGCCTGGCAGAACATTCAAAAACGCTCCGTATCACAAGGGTCCACAGACCCACCAAGTAAATCAAGACGGCGCCGCTCATACCAAGACAAATCAAGATAAACCCACCTGGTGCACACAGGTCAAACAAGATTATTCTCCACTGCGGACTCTTCAGACCAAACGGTCAGATCCAAGGGTTTCGCCTTTTTAGGACCCCAGCCGAGGTGACCACTAGACGAGGAGCCGATCAGACAGGCGGGGCAGCCGCGAGAACCAAGCTCTATCATATGGGGATCCCCGATCCGCCTTCCGACCGGACGCAACCCTGACCCGACAACCCGACTACGGGCGGGATGGGCCACCTGGTGGAGTCCCTGTTCGGGCGCCAACTGAAGGAAGTAGCCCAACTAGGGTCACCTGGTCACTCTTGACCTCCTCTATCCTTCCATGCAATGAAAAGACGATGACGCAGTAGAAAATACAACCAAACTAGTTTATTCACAAAGTACACTGCAGTGGAGTCCAATCTGACCAGCCTCCTATGATGGCTGACGAGGGACTGACTCTAACAAGCATAGAGTTACATTATGTATGTTGTGGAACCCACAAAGACCTGCCTACTATGGAAAAACAATGGTAGCTGTCGTAATACAATGAGGGTACAGAACATAAGTTTCGATTCCACAGCCTGGCACATGCTATCTGCTGCCCAAGGTCGTCTGGCTTATCCTCCCCACTAGTCAGGTGGGAGAAGGCCTCGATGTAACAGAAAAGGCATGCGTTAACGAGCAAGATTCAGCATTGGAGAAATGAAACTTACCATGAACCATTTCTCGTAAATGAGCAAGTAACGGTTTCGATTATAATAGAAAATGGCGTCTTGGAGATTCAAAATGGCGGCACAGATGTCAACCTAATAAACATAACATCTGCATTTACTAGTTGCGTATACATACAATATGCATTTTTAATGTATTAGCTATATAAATGCTAACTTAATATTGGGTAAAATACGAGTAATATGACAATTTTACGTTTCAATTCTAACACTAGGAAGAATCCTACAGCTTATTATAAAGAATTGACAGATGCTGCTTAAAGGAGGAGATCAGGAAAGGAAGCCAGGTGATAAACCCCAAGCCGAGATATTAGCTTTGCCAGGCCGCGTTATTACATATATGCATTCCCTTATTCCGACCAAGAAGGTAAGCTGGGATAAATTGACGGCTTGTCGACAGAAGAAGGATGAAAGTGTGACTGATTTCTTTACCCGGTTTGAAGATACGTTTTTGGACTATAGTGGGCAGGATATGTCTATTGAGGGAGGAGTTTGATTGTTCGTTGACAGATTTGTCTCTAATCTTCTTCCTGACATTACAACTCGTTTACAGGCGTCTGAGAGTACTTGGTACACCTCTTCCCCCTCTGTTGTTTAGAATATGGCTCAGTACTATGAACATCGAGATCAGGAGGAAAAGGATAGGACTGATAAGAAACACAAGGATTTAAAGACGAAGGTGTTGTTGCAACAAGCATTTAGGGGAAATAGTAGCGGATGGGGTGGTCCTTCCAGACAGCTTCCACATACTAGTAGACAGCCTTCGACAACACCTTTAGGGCCGAATCAGTGTGCGTATTGTAAGGAGGAGGGTCATTGGCGTAGCCAGTGCCCTGTGCTTTTACAGAAAGTTGCAGCTCCTAGAGGGTGAGGTTCTGGTGGGAGGGGTCGTGGGACAGAGAGAGCTCAGAATGCTATGGTCTCACAGAGTCATTCTGATAATAATTACTTTAATGACCCTCAAGATGGCCAGTAATATCATGATGATTATGATATGGATGAGGTGACAGGTATGTCCTATAGCTAGGACAGCCAGGGACAGGGAGAGGGACCAGTTCCGATACCTGTAGATCAGCGCGGTCCTTATGTCACAGTGGATTTGCAAGGCTCGACTAAGGAATTCTTGGAGGACACAGGTGCGATAAAAAGTTCTGTTTCTCGACATATGGTCCCTGGGGCAGCCCTGTCTGGCCGCAATAATGTTTCGGTAGGTTTTTCAGGCGTACCGGTTGTAAGCCCCATTTCACGCCCCCTTGCATTGACTGTTGGTCCTTTTACTGTGGAGTCTCCGTTTTTGTTGACATCCAACTGTGGTGAGAATCTGATGAGTTTGGATTTGTTGAAGAAGTTGTATGCTACAATTTATTGCTCTCCTGCAGGTGTCTATATCACAATGGGTCCGGATGTGAGTACTAAGCAGTGTTTGTCTCAAGATGAACCCCTTCCAGTTGAATTTGCTGATGTCCCACCCACTCTATGGGCCACAGGTGACATGGACGTAGGACTGTTGCATATACCACCAGTTTCTATACAAGTCAAAGAGAATGTTGTTTTGCCTCGTATTCCTCAGTATAAGATACCGCAGGCAGGAGAACGGGCTCTTCTTCAGATTAAAAAAAGAACAATTGATGGACAGAATGCAGAACAATGTCATACATTCACCCCAGTACAGAGATCTGGGCCTAAATCCATCGTTTTTTTTCTCACCATGCCATTCCAGTTTGGACTCAGCCATATGCAAATCAGTCTTGACCGTGCACCCAATGGGAAACGTCCAGCCCGAACTGCCAGGCCAGGTCCTCCCTGGACTGGAAACAAGCATCCTAGGACCGGTTTCAGGGTTTCACCCCTCATCAGTCAGGATAGCTGGACTCCAGTGGCATGGAGAGCACGGGACCCACGTCTGGGCATAGCCGTCCCACTTGGGGTGACAAATGCAAAAAGAACAATTGATGGACAGAATGCAGAACAATTTCATACATTCACCCCAATACAGAGATCTGGGCCTAAATCCATTGTTTTTTTGCTCACCATGCCATTCCAGTTTGGACCCAGCCATATGCAAATCAGTCCTGGCCCTGCCCCCAATGGGAACAGTCCAGCCCGAACTGCCAGGCCAGGTCCTCCCTGGACTGGAAACAAGCATCCTAGGACCGGTTTCAGGGTTTCACCCCTCATCAGCCAGGATAGCTTGACTCCAGTGGCATGGAGAGCACGGGACCCATGTCTGGGCATACCCGTCCCACTCGGGGTGACAAATGCAAAAAGAACAATTGATGGACAGAATGCAGAACAATGTCATACATTCACCCCAGTACAGAGATCTGGGCCTAAATCCATCGTTTTTTTGCTCACCATGCCATTCCAGTTTGGACCCAGCCATATGCAAATCAGTGTTGACCCTGCACCCAGTGGGTCCCTTGCTCACTTTGCCACAGGATTCAAGCTAGCCTGGCTGATGAAGGCTGTTACCCAGAAACCGGTCCCAAGATGCTTGTTTCCGGTTCAGGGAAAACCTGGCTTGGCAGCTCGGACTGGACTGTTCCCATGAGGCACAGGGTCAAGACTGATTTGCATATAGCTGGGTCTGAACTGAGGTGGTGAAGTGAGCTAAAGAGTGATGATGGATTCAACCCAGATCTGTGACTGGTGGTGAGTGTATGAAAAGTTTCAGCGCTGCATCCATCATCTCCTTGTGTTTGCTTTCTTCTTCAGATTATTCAGGATTTGATACAAAAGGGAGTAGTTGAGGAAATGTCTGGCAATATTTGTAATAGTCCTATTCTTCAGATTCTTAAAAGGGCACCCTCAAGTTCCTCTGAGGACGCTGATGATGTTTATCGATTTGTGATTGATCTGCGCGAAGTTAATAAAATAGTGGTTCCACAGTTCCCCGTGGTTCCTGATATTACTGCGCTTTTGACGATGATTCCTTCTATCGCTAAATTTTTCTCTGTCATTGATTTGAAAAATGCTTTCTTTAGTATTCCTATCCATTCAGACAGTAGATATTTATTTTGGTTTACACTGGCTGGTAGGAGCTTTAGATTCTGTCACGCTCCTCAGGGCTATACGGAAAGTCCTAGTATTTATAGTCAAGCATTAAAAGGTCAGTTGGATTCCTTGTCGCTTCCCTCAGGTAATGTATTGGTGCAGTATGTTGATGATTTACTCATAGCTTCTGATACGGAACAGGGTTGTAGAGACAGTACAGTTAAATTGTTGTTGCATTTGGCCCATCTTGGACATAAGGTTTCCCTTTCTAAATTTCAGTATTGTCGACAGGAGGTCACCTACTTAGGTCACCTACTGTCGAAGGAGGGTAGGAGGTTGACCCCTGAGCGCATCAGTACCATTGTTAAAATGCCCATTCCACAAACTCAAAAAGATGTGCGTGCTTTTATAGGTATTACTTCCTACTGTCGCCAGTGGATCCCAAACTACTCGGTACTAATCAAACCTTTGCTTGCATTAACAACGAGAGAAGTGCATGAGCCTTTGCCTTGCACGCCCGAATGTCAGCAGTCTTTTGAGCAATTGAAAACTGCGCTTTGGTCAGCTCCAGTGCTTGGTACACCTAACTATGGCAAGCCGTTTGTGCTCTATGTCCATGAGATGGCTGGCTGCGCACTTTCTGTCCTAACACAAAAATTTGGGGATAAGCAATGGCCATGTGCCTATTTCTCTGCTGTGCTTGATCCCGTTGCAAGGGCCCTCCCAAGTTGTCTAAGAGCGGTCGCGGCTGTGGCCACTTCAATCAGACAATCGGCCGGACTCGTGCTTGATACTGACCTCACAGTTATGGTACCCCATGCTGTGGATACACTTTTGAATAAGACAAAAACACAGCACCTCACCAGTGCACGTCTTACCGGCTATGAATTGACATTGTTTGCTAAACATACTACAATTGAAAGATGTGCTACTCTGAATCCAGCCATGTTACTATCCCTCCCTTCTGAGAACAATGCAGTCGATAAGCATGAATGTATCTACCGGACGGAAGAAGAGACGAAGGAACGGGTAGACCTGACTGACGTTCCCTTATCTGACCCCCAAGGAGAACTATATGTCGATGGCTCTTGTTTTAAATTACCAGATGGCACCACGACAGCAGGTTATGCTGTCACTACGTTGCGCACGGTGGTAGAGACATCACAGGTCCCCTATCAGTCGGCTCAAGCTGCTGAGTTCGCTGCTCTTATTCAAGCTTGCGAATTGAGCAAGGGACTGGTTGTCAACATCTATACTAACAGCCAGTATGCCTTTGGGGTCGCGCATAACTTTGGGCGACTCTGGGCAGAGAGAGGGTTCCTTACTTCTCATGGCACCAAGATTCTCATATTGAGGCTTTTTTCTGCTTTAACGCTCCCCAAGAAGTTGGCCATAATCAAGTGTAGTGCCCACAGGAAGGTTACCGATGACGTGGGTAGAGGAAATGCTTTTGCAGATCAGACAGCTAAGAAAACAGCCCGAACAAAAAAGAAACGCATGTTTGTAGCAGGTCCCGCTAGGTGGGTCCCTGAAGTTGTCATGTTTGAAAATACCCTTGAGAGTGTAAAGGAGATACAAAGTGAAGCCACAATGGAAGAATTAGCGGAATGGCAGGAAAGTACAGCACAGTTAAATGAGGAAGGATGTTGGATTGATAAATCAGGGAAACAGAGATGGATGTTACCAGATGCATAGGTTCTTCCCATGGTTACTAGGGTGCATGGTCCAGCTCATATTAGGGCAAAAGGCATTTGTAAGTTGTTAGATCCTGTATGGCAGAATGACAATATCTCTAAGACAGCCGCACATTTGGTGAAATACTGTAGTGTCTGCATGATGCATAGTCCAGGGAAGGGTACCCCTACACCACCTGGTAATTTTGCACCACCCACTTTTACTTTTGAAGTCCTTCAAATGGACTATATTGAATTGGAGAGATGCAATAATCTGAAGTATGTTCTGATGGTTGTATGTGCATTCAGTAAATGGGTTGAGGCTTATCCCACTGAAGATAATACAGCCCTTATGATTGCAAAGGTACTCCTGAAGGAGTTCTTTCCTCATTTCGGCTTGCCCCTAGTTATCTGAAGTGACAACGGAAGTCATTTTAATGCGAAAGTGATTCAATTGATTTGTGAGGATCTTCATGTGAAGCAGAAATTCCAATGCCGCTAATCATCCACAGTCAGCGGGTTTGGTTGAGAGGTAAAATGTTACTCTCAAACTGAAATTGGCAAAAATTCAGGAGACCACAGGGTTAAAGTGGCCAGATGCTTTACCGTTAGCACTCTTGTCGACAAGAACGACAGCACATTCTAGGACAGGACTGTCTTCTTACAAAGTCGTGTTTGGGCGCCCGGAAAATGTCTGGGGCGTCCCGCGTCCTTGTAGATTTTCTGACATTGAGTACCCTGTATTGCTTGATTACCTTAGCCAGTTAACAGAGAGTTTGCGTTCTATTCACCAACAGGTGCGAGAGTCCCTACATTCTACACCAGAGGGACCCGGCCACGATATCCGGCCCGGTGATTACGTTCTGTTGCGCAACTTTCAGGGGAAGAAAGGTTTGGAGCCGCCCTGGAAGGGGCCTGAACAGGTTTTATTGGTGACACGTACTGCTGTGAAGGTTGCTGACTGTAAGAACTGGGTCCATGCATCCCACTGTTGGAGGGTTCCCTTACCTCTACCCTACGACCAGTGGGTTAAGGACGGCATCGGGGACTCAGAGTGTGAGCAGGCGCCTCAGTTAGTCCCATTCAGCGATGCTCAGCTAATGTGGATGCAGACGGATGAGGAGAATGCAGATGTGTTGAACGAGGCTGTTCCTCCGGAAATACGAGCTATCCAAGAGCCTTTGTTTACTGATCACACAGTGCCTGGGGCTACCAGGTACAATTTGCGCCCTTGACTGAGGGAAATTGCATTTAAGGAAAAAAAAAAAGATTAGGGATGTTAGAATAGAAAAATTTATGTTTGCGCATTGTTTTACGTATGTTAGCATTCGCGGCACCATTTTCTATGTCGGCGCCATTTTGTGTTATAATCGAAACTCATACTTCCCTATTTCCCAGAAAAGGCCTCTGCTAGGTTAGGTTTCTCCAAGGCCGAGTTTTGCTTCCCTAATGAATAAGCTGTTTTTATTAGTGCATACCTTTCCCACTAGATACAGGCCTTCTCCCACTTGTCTGAAGACGGGCCCGCCTGCAGTGGTCTTGGACTCTGCAACTTTGTAAGATATGAGCACCGAGATTGTTTTTTCTCTCGTTTGCATTGCTTTATAGCACCTGCCTGGAAAATTCCACTATGGGCGTTTTCTAGCCCAGTTACGAAATGTACTAAATGTATCTCTATGCTTGTGGACTTTAGTCCCTCTGCAGCACTCCTTAGCGACTGGGCAGACCGGGCTCCGCTCTGAGTGTACTCTGAGTAAACAGATATTGGTTTGTATTCTCTACTGTCTGACCGACTCTTCATTTGGTGTGGAAGGCTGAGAGGTGGTTGTGAGTGACCCGTGTGACCCTAATCGGGCCACTTCCTTCAGTTGGTGCCCGAACAGGGACTCCTTCGGGTGAGTGACCCATCCCCTTTCGGGGACGGAGGGGGAGGTCGAGGCCATCGTCGGGTCGGACTGACGGACCAGGAATCCCTGCACGAAGAGTTTCTGATACTCGGAGCTGCCCCTTCTGTCCTGCCGGACGGTTCCTCACCCAGTGGTCATCCCGACTGGAGTCCTGAACGGTGAAACCCTTGGATCTGACTGTTTGGTCCGAAGAGTCGGCAGTGGAGAATTAGTTCGTTTGACCTGCATATATCAGGTGAGTTTGTTTTGGTTCTTTGTGGATGGTTTAAATTTGGTACGGTCTGAGGACCATCTTTGGGATAAAAGCATTTGCAATTGCTTTGCCAGGC
Source organism: Calotriton arnoldi (assembly GCA_963921515.1). Taxonomy (NCBI): domain Eukaryota; kingdom Metazoa; phylum Chordata; class Amphibia; order Caudata; family Salamandridae; genus Calotriton; species Calotriton arnoldi. The sequence continues at coordinate 413,175 of CAWUFW010013209.1, forward strand.
ATGAATAGTGAACTTGTTTTCTTTTGAGAATGCCTGGGATTAGTAAATTGTTCTCTTCGTGCTGTCGCTGTTGTTCTGCAGATGCTCGATTGGAAGAAGCTCAGCCGGCGCCTCCAGAAGGCACTCCTAATTTTGATATGTATGTGAAGCATGGTCTTGGCCCTATTATGTTTAGTACATTATGGTACAAATATACGAGGGACAATGCCGAATTTCTGTGGCCGTTGACGGGCACCTTCGATGAACAAAAGATTGGGTATTTACAGGAATAGTTGTTCAAAAGACAAAGTAGACAATCTACGTTTGATTCTCTCAGAACGTGGCAGTAGGCAGCTAGGCAGAGATGATTGAAAATGGAAAAAGATGTACGGAAAGGAAAGATGCAGACACTGGCTCAGAAAGCTGTAGCATATGATAGAGAAAAACAGGAGAAGGGAGTTGAATGTGAAGATAGGAGATTTGAATTGCATGTTGATAAATCGTATATGGCTCAGGAGGAAACTGATACTTTTGTGGAAGAATTGTTAGACACCCGACCCCCGCCCTCATATGCCCCGCAAAGGATATATCCCACTGTCCCTGTGTCATCACAGCCACCTGTTACAGCTGTTCTCACTGTCCCTGTATCTACTGCTGTCGTTTCGACGCCTGTAGCTTCGGCTCCTCTCCTCCTTCTTTGCCTTCGCCGTCTGTGGCAACTGTGACTGTTAGCACCCCTGCCACACCTATTGTTTCGGCATCCCTTTCTCAAGCTCTCTCTTCCCGGCGCACCCGCCTGCGACGATTGTACCTGGCACTTCTTCTGCTTCTCCTTTTATGGTTTTTCATCCTCCAATTTCGTTGAGTACTAAGACGCCAGTATGCGGATTTGAGGATAGAGATTGGACAAACTTTTATGAGCGTATGGGCCCTTTTGTAAGGCCCACGGTGGGGGATGAGGAGAATAAGGTAGTAGCTAATCAAGCCACACAATGGGGTTGTAATCCCATTTACAGTGTGGAGGATGTTTGGAGTGTGATGAAAGATTATGAGCCTTTTATACAGCAGCATTCTCTTAAACATATGTCCTCTACGTTGATTGGCCTTTGGCAGCAACATTTTGGGGATGATGTGCCGCAAATTTTATTCGATAATAGAGACCGTGTGTATGCTAGTGGTTTGGATCCAGGCCAGGTTTTAGGGAACATTACCACGTTGGTTGCTTATAGAGGTAGGTTGCATGACAAGAGTCCTACCACGGTATCTCAGTTTCTGATGCGAGAGGTTCATCCCATATTTCACCCAGAGATACCAGAGTTAACGGAGCAGCGTGGTAATGTCACTCGAGTGGGTGTAGCGGCCTGGTTCCAAGAACAGTGGGTTTACCACTCTGTGGAAAAGAATTGACCAAAGCCGCCTCTTCGACGGTAATGACTCTTGCCGATATTGAAATGTTTTTTGGTCTTCTTTTTCCGGTTAATATCTGGAGGCAGGTTCATACTCAAGATCATGTTGCGGAGTTGGGTGGTACATGGGATCAAATTAAAGCATGGGATCAGGAAAGAAAGCCAGGTGATAAGCCAGGAGCAGAGATATTTGCTTTGCCAGGCCGCATGATTACATATATGCATTCTCTTATTCCGCAGAGGAAAGTAGATTGTGATAAGTTGACGGCTTGTCAACAAAAGAAAGATGAGAGTGTGTCTGATTTCTTCACTCGGTTTGAAGATACAATTTTAGATTACAGTGGGCAGGATCTGTCTATTGAGGGGGGTGTTCGGTTGTTTGTCAACAGGTTTGTTTCTAATCTACTTCCCAAAATTGCGGCTCGTTTACAGGCTTCTGAAAGTACTTGGTCCACATCTTCCCCTTCTGTTATTTTGAATATGGCTCAATATTATTAACATCGGGACAATGAGGAGAAAGAAAGGGCAGAGAAAATGCATAAGGATTTAAAGACTAAGGTATTGTTGCAACAAGCATTTAGAGGGAATGGTAGAGGACGTGGTGGTCTTGCCCGACAGCTTCCACGCACTATTAGGCAGCCGAATACGATACCTTTGGGCCCGAATCAGTGTGCATATTGTAAGGAGGAGGGTCACTGGCATAGCGAGTGTCCTGTGCTTTTGCAGAAGGTGGCGGTCCCTAGGGGACGAGGTTCTCGGGAATGGGGTCGTGGAACTGGTGGGGCTGATAGGGCTCAGAATGCTACAGCCTCACAGGGTCGTTCTGATAATAATTATTTTGATGACCCTCGCGATGGGCAGTACTACCATGATGACTGTGATATGGATGAAGCGACAGGGATGTCTTATCACTAGGATTGCCAAGGACAGAGTGGGGGACCAGTTCCGATACCTGTAGACCAGCGTGGGTCTTATGTAACAGTGGAACTACAAGGTTCGACTAAGGAATTTTTGGTGGACACATGTGCGACAAAAAGTTCTGTTTCTCGAAACATGGTCCCTGGGGCGGCTCTGTCTGGCCATAATAATGTTTCGGTAGGTTTTTCAGGTGTACAGGTTGTGAGCCCCATTTCAAGACCCCTTGCACTGACTATTGGTCCTTTTACTCTGGATTCTCCATTTTTGTGGACATCCAATTGTGGTGAAAATTTGATGGGTTTGGACTTGTTGAAGAAATTGCATGCTACTATTTATTGTTCTACGGAAGGTGTTTATATGATGATGGGCCCCAATGTGAGTACTAGACAGTGTCTGTCACTCCCTCTTCCTGTTGAATTTGCTGACATCTCATCCACTTTATGGGTGATACAGATGTGGGACTGCTGCATATACCGCCTGTTTCGATTCAGGTTAAAGATAATGTTGTTTTGCCTCGTATTCCTCAGTATAAAATACCTCAGGCGGGAGAACGGGCCCATTTGCAAATTATTCAGGATTTAATAAAGAAAGGAGTAGTTGAGGAGATGTCTGAAAATATTTGTAATTGTCCCATTCTCCTGATTCTCAAAAGGACACCCTCAGGATCCCCTGATGATTATGAAGATGTTTATCGCTTTGTGATTGATTTGCGCGAAGTTAATAAAATAGTGGTTCCTCAGTTTCCAGTAGTTCCAGACATTACTACACTTTTGACAATGATTGCTTCCACTGCCAAATTCTTTTCTGTTATTGATTTGAAAAATGCCTTCTTCAGTATTCCTATCCATCCAGATAGTAGATATCTGTTGGGGTTCACCCTTGCTGGTAGGAGCTTTAGATTCTGTCGAGCTCCTCAGGGCTATACAGAGAATCCGAGCATTTATAGTCAGGCATTGAAAAGTCAGTTGGATTCCTTGTCACTTCCCGCAGGTAATGTATTGGTGCAGTATGTTGACAATCTCCTTATTGCTTCTGATACCGAACAAGGTTGTAAAGACAGTACTGTTAAGTTGTTGCTACATTTAGCTAAAAATGAACATACGGTATCCCTTTCTAAATTTCAGTATTATCGACAGGAGGTCACCTATTTAGGTCACCTACTGTCGAAGGAGGGTAGGAGGTTGACCCCTGAACGTGTCAGTACTATTGTTAAAATGCCCCTTCCACAGACTCAAAAAGATGTGCGTGCTTTTATAGGTATCACTTCCTATTGTCGGCAGTGGATACCTAACTATTCTTTATTAATCAAACCTTTGCTTGCAATAACAATGAAAGAAGTGCATGAGCCTTTGCCATGGACGTCTGAATGTCAGCAGTCCTTTGAGCAATTGAAAACTGCGCTTTGTTCGGCGCCAGTACTCAGCACACCTCATTACAATAAACTGTTTGTGTTGTACGTCCATGAGATGGCTGGTTGTGCGCTTTCTGTCCTAACACAAAAATTTGGAGATAAGCAACGGCTGTGTGCTTATTTTTATGCTGTTCTTGATCCAGTCGCGAGAGCCCTCCCGAGTTGTCTAAGAGCGGTCGCGGCTGTGGCCACTTCGATCAGACAATTGACTGGTCTCGTACTTGATACTGACCTCACAGTCATGGTACCCCATGCTGTGGATACGCTTTTGAATAAGACAAAACACAGCACCTCACCAGTGTGCATCTTACTGGCTATGAACTGACATTACGGTTAAAAGGTGTGCTACTCTGAATCCAGCCACGTTACTACCCCTCCCTTCTGAGAGTGATGAAATTGATAAACATGATTGTATTTTCTGAACGGAGGAAGAGACGAAAGGACGGGTAGACTTGACTGATGTTCCCTTATCTCACCCACCAGGGGAACTATATGTCGATGGCTCTTGTTTTAAATTACCAGATGGCACCATCACTGCAGAGTATGCTATTACCACACTGCGTACAGTAGTTGAGACATCACGAGTCCCTTATCAGTCAGCCCAAGCTGCTGAGTTGGCTGCCCTTATTCGAGCTTGTGAATTGAGTGAGGGACTGGTTGTCAATATTTATACTGACAGCCAGTATGCCTTCGGGGTCACCCATAATTTTGGGTGACTCTGGGCAGAGAGGGGGTTCCTTACTTCACACGGGACCAGGATTCAGCATGGGCACCTCATATTGATGCTTTTGTCTGCTTTGACACTCCCTAAGAAATTGGCAATTGTGAAGTGCAACGCCCACAAGAAGGTTACTGATGACGTAGGTAGGGGAAATGCTTTTGCTGATCAGACAGCTAAGGAAACGGCCCGGACAAAAATGAAAAGAATGTTTGTAGCAGGTCCCGCTAGGTGGGTCCCTGAAGTTGTTATGTTTGAAGACACTCTTGAGAATGTGAAAGAGATACAAAGAGAAGCCACAATAGAAGACTTAGCAGTGTGGCAGGAAAGTACAGCACAATTGAATGATGAAGGATGTTGGATTGATAAGTCAGGGACGCAGAGATGGATGTTGCCTGATGCATATGTTCTCCCTGTGGTTACGATGGCACATGGCCCAGCCCATATTAGTGCTAAGGGTATTTGCAAGTTGCTGGACCCTGTATGGCAGAATGAAAATATCCCTAAGAAAGCTGCACACTTAGTGAAGTACTGTATGGTGTGCATGATGCACAGTCCTGGAAAGGGTACCCCTACACCGCCTGGTAATTTTGCACCACCCACTTTTCCTTTTGAGGTCCTTCAAATGGACTATATAGAGCTGGAGGGATGCAATAACTTGAAGTATGTTTTGGTGGTTGTATGTGCATTCAGTAAATGGGTTGAGACTTGTCCCACGAAGGACAATACAGCCATTACGACTGCAAAGGTACTCCTGAAGGAGTTCTTTCCTCGTTTCGGCTTGCCCCGTCTGATCTGGAGTGATAACGGAAGTCAATTTAATGCGAAAGTGATCCAATTGATTTGTGAGGGTTTGCACATAAAGCAGAAGTTTCATGCTGTCAACCATCCACAGTCAGCAGGTTTGGTTGAGAAGTGCAATGGTACTCTCAAACTCAAATTGGCAAAAATACAGGAGACAACAGGGTTAAAATGGCCAGATGCTTTACCGTTAGCTCTTTTGTCAACAAGAACAACAGCGCATTCTAGGACAGGATTGTCACCGTATGAGGTCGTGTTTGGACGCCTGGCAAATGTATGGGGCATCCCACGCCCTCGACGGTTTTCCGATATTGAGTACCCATTGTTACTTGATTATCTTGGCCAGTTAACTGAAAGTTTGCGTTCTATTCACCAACAGGTCCGGGATACCCTACCAGCTGCGCCAGAGGGGTCCGGACACAACATCCAGCCTGGCGATTTTATATTAGTGAGAAATTTTCAGTGGAAGAAAAGTTTGAAGCCGCGGTGGAGGGGGCCGGAGCAGGTCCTGCTAGCAACGCGCATGGCAGTGAAGGTTGCTGGCTGTAAGAACTGGATACATACGACTCATTGTCGCAGGGTCCCTTTGCCTTTGCCCTATGATCAGTGGGTGAAGGAGGGCATTGGGGACTCCGAGACTGAACAGGTGCCTCGGTTTGTCCCGTTTAGTGATGCCCAGCTAATTTGGACTCAAACGGATCAGGAGAATGAAAATGTGCTAAATGCTGCCGTTCCTCTGGAAATACGAGCCATTAAAGAGCCGTTGTTTGTTGATCCAACAGTGTCTGGGGCTGCCAGGTACAATTTGCGCCCTCGGCTGAGGGAAAGTGCATCCCAGGAGAAAAAAGATTAGGGATGGACTGTAGTACCAACGGAGATTCATTGAGCTTGATGAAAAATTTGCTTGTTTTAGTTTAGTTATCTTTATTCTTTATTTTGGCCAAAGGCCATAAAAGATTTCATAATAATACAATCAATCATACAAATACTTCGTAAAGGATTTCATAGTAGTACAATCGTTCATAAAGTGATCTAAAATACATCCAGCCATATATTATATATTTCAGTAAAAAGGGATCAGAAGTTCCCAATAAAAACAATTTCAACAACATAAAACAGTATAAACTGGTCACCATGACGTTCCGTTATTACCTCCCCAGGAAAGTTCATTAAAATTCTTATAATACATTAAAATAGAAAAATATCTAATTATTTAAACAATCCAAAAGGCTTTTCGCAGTTCTAGGTATCTTGACTTTTAGTTCGTCACAGGTTTAACCCCGCTTTTTTCCTTATTAATCCCACTATAAACAGATATCTAGATAGGGCAAATATTACGTGTGGTAGCGTAGTAGTTGTCAGTACCCTAAGTGCCTCTTGGTGCTTTCTAAAACCCATTGAATTACATAATGGTCGGATCCATTTCCTCCTTGCTCTATCATACGCCGGGCAAAAGAACAGAATATGTGCTGTGTTTTCTATATTATCTGTGGACCCTAAAGTGCATATAGTGCATAAAGTGCAAGTACGATCTTCCTTGCCCCCCCCAGATTGCAGTGTGGCTCTTAGTCTGTAATATATTGTATCTTAACTTTAAGTATAAAGTTCTTGCTAGGTACGGATGTACGTGGTCAAGAAAATCCTCGCAGTTTGGGCATGGCTTGATAGAAAGGAATTGAGTTGTTAACCTTCCTAATCTCGGGTCTCAGTGAAGTGCATTCAATGTATGTTGCCAATAAGTTCCCTTCAGTGTGCCTTTACAGCTTGGTGTCAGGCTGTGCGGGTTGGTCCAATAAGATTCAAGACCTAGCTCTATGAGCCATTTCCGTACAAATCTTAGCCATGGGAAGGTAAGGGATGTATCGATATTCATTAGTTCATGGACACCTTCTCTGTATACTAGTAGTTCCGGCGTTATCCATAGCCGTATCCAGTAGAGCATTGGTCGCAAAGTTGTGAGATGCCCTATACGCTTCATATTTAGGTCGTGAAACATTGGGACAAGTGGTGTTGATTGGGGTAGCCCCAGTAGTCTCCTCGCAAATTTGTTCTCCCCGATTGTCAGTTGTTTAATGTCACTGATACCCCATAGCTCTGATCCATACAACGCTGCTGCCTGGACCTTGCATTTGTATATCTCGAGCGCTGGTGTCACAGGTTTGCTTGTAGATGAGCTATATTTTTTGAGGATTGCCCCTGACCCTTGGGCTAACCGTAAAACTGAGTGGCTGACTTGCTGTTTCCAAGCTAATTTTTTGTCTAGTAATATACCCAGGTAAGTAAAGTTAGTGGCATATTCTATTCTCTGGTTACTCAGCAAAAGATTCTTTTTAAGGCCCTTTTGCGGGTTTATGGCCATGTACTTGGTTTTATTCGCATTTATTTCTAGACCCTTTTCGACACAATATTTGTTAAAACCATTCAGCATGTTTTGTAGCCCCTTTATGGTCTGAGATATCAAAATGGTATCGTCTGCAAAAAGCAGCGCCGGTACCAAGTTCCCATTGAGTTTTGGGGGGTCATTAACTTGGTCTTGTAAGTAGTTTACCACGTTGTTGATATAGAGTGTGAACAGGGTGGGGGCGAGTACGCAACCCTGTCTCACTCCCCTCTCTATTGGGATTGGCTTTGTGAGTTCCCCATTCATGCCCCAACGGACTCTAGCATAATTTCCGTTGTGTAGCCTTTTTAGCTGCGTGACCAGGCTGGGGGGAGCTTTTTGTTTTTCGAGTGAGTCCCATAGTAGACATCTGGGTACAAGGTCAAAAGCTGTCCTCAGATCAACAAATGCCACGTAAATATGGCCCTTTCTGATCTTAACATATTTCCAAATAATGCACAGGAGTCTAAAGACTTGATCTATTGTACAAGTGCGAGATTTGAATCCTGCCTGGTATGGGGACAATATGTTATTAGTCTCTATCCAATTATTGAGGCTGTTCAGTAGCTGCCTGGCATACATTTTTTGAAGGACGTCTAGCAAGCTGATTGGCCTGTAATTTTCAGGTTTGTGTTTACAGCCCTTTTTGTGGATAGGGACAATTTCAGCCCCCTTCCACATTTCCGGTATTGCAGCACCTGCTGATATTGCATTGCTAAGAGCATTAACATATGGGACCCATACTTTTTTATCATGTTTGAATAGGTCCCCAGGGAGTCTATCTAGTCCCGGTGCCTTTCCTGGCTTGATGGTGTCTATAGCATACTCGGTTTCTTGCAGTGAGAAAACGATCACCCCGCTGTTTCCCTCAGTGTTAACAGGCCCTCTATCTCCACTCTGGGCCACAATGGGCCAAAAACTTGAGTACAAGTCAGTGAAGTGGTCGGTCCAAACCGCCGGATCTAGATAGTGCTCCGTCCTTCGTCCCTGGTACTTGCCCCCGCATGCTATGATTTTCCAAAACTCTGCCGAGTTGTTTGTTTTTGCTGCCTGCAAAAGATCAAGCCAAACGTTTTCCTCCCAGTTCCTCTTGGCGGAAGTCAGTACTTTCCGATGAGCATCCCTGGCGCTCCTTACCGAGTCTGCGTTTCCCTGCTTTATTGATTCAAGTAGAGCTGTCTTAGATCTTCTGCATTCTGTAGTATACCATGGGTTTGCCTTTAATCCCACCTTAAGGTTGGATTTCGAGTTCTTCCCAGTATTTTTAGTGAGGAGGGGCTCTAGCTTTGAGACCAGGACAGTGTGCATAGATGTTACAGGCAAATCACTCGTCTCTAGGTGTACTCCCACTACTTCGGCAAAAGATTTGTAGATATTTGTCAAGAGCTCTATGCTGCCTGTGATCTTAGGCCATTTTATTGTTCTTCGATTATTCCCTATTAATGGGTGCACGTTTTGCATGCAAATATTTGATTCATCCTCCCTTACTAATTTGCCTGTTACTTCCAAACATAGCGGTCGGTGGTCGCTATCGTCCCTCATCTCTATTTTAAAGCTCACTATACTGCTCCAGCTGTGGATACTATGCATTATGTAATTGATTCTTGATTGTGTACTGTCACGCTTGAAAGTGTTAAGTGAGGCTGTTTCGTCCCCGTTGCTGAATACCCTTCCATTACATGCCCTTAGACGGTGTTCTATAGTGAGGTGTACTTTCTGTAATGTGGCATTTGTACAAGGTTTACATTGGCCCTGCCACCAATTGTGGCAAGCCCAAGGCAGTATCCTCTTCTTCTGTGGCGTTTTCTAGTCCATTTAATGGCTCATAGGCACAATTGAAGTCCCCACATACGATCACTGTGTTGCTAGGGTCTACAAGATCCAGGGAGCTGCCTAGTATATTGATAATCTCAGAATTTAGTGTCTGTCTAATTGGTCTATTGTAGATGTTAAACAAATAGGTTTTTTCGTTATTATCATTTAGGTACACTGCCAGCAAGTCTGGGGAGTCTATAGTAAAATTCGTAGATCGCATCCCCAGTGTTATTTTGATCCATATTACAAGGCCCCCCAATGGTCTCCCTCTCTGTGCAGGGATTGCATTCTTATAATATGTTTTGTTAACCTAGCTTATGTGGAGGTGTAAGTAACCATGTCTCTTGGAAAAGACAGATGTCAAATTTGTCTATGTAGCTATGCCAGTCGGGATCATCAAGCTTTTGTTTTAGGCCAGCTACATTCCACGATACTATAGCTATGTTTGTTTGCCCTATGGTGGGAGTTTTGTGTGTTGGAATGTTAATATCTATGGGAGGGTACGCGCCCTCGCATCGTGGTGTGCCCTCCAGCTCATTTAAATCACTAGCTGTGAGTTTAGTTGTTTGAACATTAGATAGGGAAGGAAATAGTATACCCTGAAGGTATACCAACGTGACCGGCATGGGATACGAGCTTAGTACAGAGCAAGCTCCACCGCCAGTGCTCAAGAGTGCCAACGTATTGATGAACAATAGGAGCCTGTACCAGTGAGGCTCTGACAGACAATGGGAACATACATATTTCCTTTTACATTCTTGCCCCCATTTTATTACTCGTTATGCAATCCCTTTGGTAGGTTGGTTGCGGAGGAAGAGCAGCCGATGGTTCTTATTGCTCAATGTAATGTGGTGTGGACCCGTAAAAGAAAATTGATTTATGTGTTTTGTGCAGCTTTGTTGATGACAATCCTCTGTGGGGTATTGTGGGTCTTGGAAAATGCTTACAGTGTAGCTTCATGCAGTGGAGGTAAAGGTCTTTCTCCAAAAAGAAATAAGAGAGTAGCTTTGAGTAATATATTTTTGGAGACGCATAAGAGATTTTTCGGTAATGGTACAGCATGCTACCCCACTGACTCTGTTACTAGTTTATGGACTGCATATCCCTTGTCTTTAGTGAATTATACATATACCGAACCCCCTGATTTTGTAGAGATAAAAGGAGTGTTTGGATCTGGTTATTCAAGACCATGCCTGTACCATCGAAAACCATTGGGGGAGGATTATCCCGGCTGTGATAATAACATCTATTGTGATAATGTCTATATGAAAGAACAGAATATAACATTAGTAGGTTGGCATTACAAACAATTGACGGTCCCCCGACAGGCAGGTTATTATCCTGCTTGTTGTCCTATTATCAATAGTACCGACACCTCATTGTACATCAATTGTTCAGGATTAGTGATGCATAGAGAGACCATCCCTTTAGTAAGAGCAGATGATCCAAGTACAATTGGAAGGAATACTTGGTATTCCGCAGTAGATTATGATGGGTCAATTTATGCACATCCAGGATTTTTCTTTCTGTCTAATGGGACTTACTCCAATGTTCATAACGGAACAAATGATGTGGCTCTTGGGATGGTGTTGCCTCTGGGTGTTCCTTGTAAACGTGCAAGACCTAAGGTGAAATGGGTGAAAAGAACGCTGACGAAGGAGTTTTGTGAGGGAGTAACAGATATCGAGATCAACAACTATAGTAATGGTATTACCTTCGGATATATTATGGGGCATATTCTCAAGAACGTGTGATAAGTACCGCAAATCCAGCATAACGCAACACTTCACATCGCAGTCCATCGCGGGAAAATAACGCTGTGTCAACGTGGTATTCCCAACACGGCGGTACCGTGCGATAGTCACACGATAACGCGTCAAATGAACGTGTTAAAATCAACGCGACGCCGCAAAAACGCGAAACCCCAATGCAAAAATAGTAGCGATGACGCCAATCGCGATACAAAAATCTGCGAAAACCAGCCACAGGCCTGCAATTCCCACGCGTCATGCGGGAAACTGCACTATAAAAGTAGAAAAAAAACATACAAACAAAAGCCAAACAACAGCGAAGCACAATGGAGGCATCCGGAGCAAGTACAGAGGACAACCAGAACCCCACAAGCCCCCCCGGAGGACCAGCCTGGGACCTCGGGGTCAGGGAAGGGCAAGGACAAGAAGAGTAGGAAGAAGCGGTTCAGTCCGCAGGAAAACTGGATCCTGATAACGGAGGTGATAGAACACCATCAACCACTGTTCGTCACCTCCACTGTGTCACTGGCAACTAAAAATGGAATATGGCAGACCATCGTGGACAAGGTGAATGCAGTCAGAGTGCTGAGGAGGACAATGGACGAGGTCAAGAGGCGCTGGAATGATGTGAAGCACAAAACCAAGCTGAATCTCGCAAACAACCGGAAGGCAGCAATGCAGACTGGAGGTGGCAGTCCAGCACCACAGGAGGAGCTGGACGAGATGGAGGAAATGGTGTCCACAGTCATCAGTGGGGAGACGGTGGCAGGAGTTGGGGGACCGGGTACTGCTCAACATGACAGGACACAACAGCAACAGGGTGAGTAACGACCAGGGACTGGGGGGACAGGGGGAGATGGGCACAATGGCACACATGCACAATTAAGCATAGCACATCTGCGGACAAACCATGCCCCAGACCCCCAACTCCCACCAAGAGACCAATGCACACAGGTATGCAACATCTCAGCACTGCATAAGCACAGAAGCCCGAGGCACACCGCATGTAAGGGATAAGGGGCAGCTACATCCGAGCTGCAGGGGCGACTCCCCCAAAATGCGGCACACACACATTACATGCAGAGCACATCAACATTGACAACGATGTGGTACAAACCACAACACGTCCGCAACAGAACAGAGGACACAACTGGTGCCGCATGTGCGTACAAACTGGCCAATCACATTTGGCATTGCAGGGAAATGTTAGTTGACAATGTACAAGTACAAACACACATCCGTGATGTAGTCGGAATGTCCACTGTCCTGCATCAAATAGGCAGCTCCCCCCAAACAGTCACAATGTACATTGTCATGCAGTCTGAATGTAAACATGTACAATGCGTCAACATACATGTGAACACAATGTCAAACTGCATCTCCCCTTCACATTGCAGGGGGAAATCCAACACCTCCTGCGGAGCAGTCTGAATCTCTCTACTCTGATGACGAAGAGGACCACCACACCTTCGACTCCGACGCCCTCCAACAGCTCGTGGACTGCCTCTGCAGCCCACTTCCAGGAGCAGGGCAGCCCAGCTGCCACGAGGAGAACCCACCCCCTGCACAGAACACACAGCAGGCAGCACCCACCACCACGGCTGCCTCCCAGGACCCCCACGACGAACACATGGCCTTCCAACGCCGTGTGTTGGGGTGCCAGGAGAAGCTGGCTGAACAGGTGCAGGTGGGGTTCGACCGCATGGCAGCCAAACTAGACGCCATACGTAGGTGTCTGAGTCCCACAAGGGACCACTCACAGTCCCTAACGGACACCCACAGTCCGCTCCATGCTCTCCAACGGACCATGGCTGACATCGCTAGAGTCCTGACTCTGCGACAAAAATGACTGTCTAGCCAGAGTGCCTCCAGCGATTTTGCCCGGGAGTTGGGACACATGCGGAGGATCATGGAGAACATGGAGCGGACGCAGGTGGAAAGAGCGGCTGCCACGGCTGCACACCAGCGAGAGGTAGCTGGGTCCCTCATTGCCCTAAAGACCCTCCTCATGGCATTGCTGCCACAAGGCCTGGCGCTGATGCATGCTGCTGCTACCACCCCATCCACATCTCCGGCCCCTGATGTGTCAGTGCCACACAGTGCGGCAGACATTCCACCTCTGGCCCCTGAGGTGTCACTGCCACACAGTGCTGGAGACAGAACACCACCACCCACATGTGAGGCACATGCAACAGCAGAGGATGAAGATGCGGATGAATCTGCCTTCGTGGTCAGAAGGACGCAGTAGCATTCATTTCCGCCATGTGGCCTGTTTCTGCTTGGTTCTGCCCTCTGCATCATCACCTTCCACTGTCCCCCGAAGCACTCTGTGACACTCACCTTGGACCTCGACATGGACTGCCATATTCTGTTTGGTCACCAATGACACAGCTCCTGAACTCCTCCTCTCCTGATGTACCTGTCATTGCCTGAAGGACTCTGGCTGGCCCTCAACGGGCCAACAATGTAAAGTGGGGTTGGCATGGCCCTGTACTGCTCCCGCTGCAACACCACTGAATGTGCAATAAACATTCATATTCACACAGATGTGTCATGTCTATGATCTTTCAAGTGTGGAAGTATGGATGAATGTAGGGTCAGTGATTCCCCCTTATGTCCATGTTGCTCATGTTCTGGGACTTTTGTCACAGGGTGACAGATTGCCGATTGCGGTCCGGGTGGCGCCGACACTACAACAGAGACACATCCATTAGTCACTTCCTTGTCCAGCCCAGGACGGAACCACGCCCAGAGCTCCGGGGTCATTGTTCACACCGTTACGCTGGACTGGCATACGCCAGGACAGCCCACTCCGCTTACGCACACAGGGGGGGACGACAACGCCACATGTCCCAGGTCTTCACTGTAGGGATCTGCAGCTCACAGGTCTAGCTGTCAGCATGCCACAGCCACTACCTCACGGCTGGTGTACACCCACACCACACCCATCCAGCACAGGCATCACAGGACACGTGACCCTGCCAATAAAAAGTGCCTGGCGCACGTGCTGGACGCCATTTCCACTCTCTAACTGGGTGTCTCAGTGTAGTTCTCATGTATGCATGAGGGCCTAGGGCCCTGCCACCTCACATCGCCCAGTGCCGGGGGTGACATGATGGCGTCCGCACCACGGAACTCAATCATTAAGGGTCCATGGCTAGTGGTGCACAGACTTGGTGGCACCGGATACACTGCGGCAGGCACAGGCACACTGCCATGGGACGGTGTCTTGCGGTGCAGTGAGATAGGGGCACCTAAAGTGCTGAGCGGGTGTGCAGCCTGCGATGATGCGCCGTCCTGGCGGTCCGGACTGGCAAGGATCAGTGTGAGCCCTGCTGGACCGCAGTGTAGGCCTCAGCCAGCGGGCAGTGCGGGCCTCCCGCCACGTGGTGTTGCCTCGTGGTTCACAGAGTTAGTGGCACCTCAAAAGCTGAGCGGGTGTGCAGCCTGCGATGATGCCGTGTGCACTGTTGTGGTCTCTGCCATTGCGAAATCAAGACCCAGAGTCAGGTGTGTGACCTGGTGGCCCGCGGTGAGGGGCTGCATGATGTGGAGGGTGCCATGGTCGCGGGCCCCGGGCTTGGAGATCCCACCGGAACGTGGTGGGCCCTCTTGGAGACACGCCGGTGGCGGAAGGTGAGTAGTGAGGCCTGGTTGCGCAGGGGCGGGCAATCACCGCTGGGCGGTGGGAGGGGCTGGGGTGCAGCAGCCTGTGTGCGCAGGGGCGGGCAAGCGATGATGGCGTGTGCAACTGTATGGACTCTGCCATTCATGTCTCTGTACACTGTTTCAGATAAGGGACCTGGGGGACTGCAGTGTATACCGGCACGTGGTTGGAGACACATCAGTGGCAACAGGTGAGCAGTGAGGCCTAATTCCGCAGTGTCGCACTCTCTCACCCTCTCTTTCTCTCTCCCTCTCTCCCTCTCTCTCTCTCTCTTTCTCTCTCCCTCTCTCCCTCTCTCTCTCTCTTTTTCTCTCTCACCCTCTCTTTCTCTCTCCCTCTCTCCCTCTCTCTCTTTCTCTCTCCCTCTCTCCCTCTCTCTCTCTTTATCTCTCACCCTCTCTTTCTCTCTCCCTCTCTCCCTCTTGCTCTCTCTCTTTCTCTCTCCCTCTCTCTCTCTCTCTCTCTTTCTCCCTCACCCTCTCTTTCTCTCTCCCTCTCTCTCTCTCTCTTTCGCTCTCTCTCTCTGTACTTTGATGGGCGCTTGGCACACCTTCTTATCAAGATTTCTGTTTTGCAGGCTGTGACTTACAGAATGTCCTGAGAAGACCCGCCATGCCTCTTCAGGATTGTTGTTTTTGGTTTATTCTGTAATAAATGTATTATTTGAATATTATGATATGAATGTATGATTTCCCTTTTTCTGACCACACATGTATGTTAGGTGTTGTGATTGTGCGACTTCAGGCGATTTGTTTGGTTCATGATTTTATGGAGTTGATGTGCAATATCTTTGTCCAAGGGGGTGGTGGGTGGGGGTTGCCCGGGGGGAAGGAATTCCTGGGGGTGGTGGCGGTGGGTGTTGTTGGCCTAGTGGGGCTCCGGGCTGCATGATCGGTTGCTCCAGGGCATCTGTTGTTCTTCATGTGTGGCTATGGGCTCTGCTCCCTTGTCTGGTGCTGGTTGTCATCCAACTTTACACCAGGTAAGAGCAGGTGTTAATTTACTGCTGCTAACGCGCCTTATCGCATGTTTTGTGATCTTATCGCCGATCTGGCTGGTCGTTGAGAATGTTGTGGAGTGGTGTTGTCGCGGATTTTTGCATGGGAACGCCTACTCTGCATATCATTAGCGTTAGTTGCCGGGGTCATCTGTGGCGATGTTTTTTGCGACTGCTTTCACAGGTAAACTGGTGTTATGGGCTGTTAGTGCCAGCTTGTGAATGGGGCGATGAATTTATCGCGACTTTGGCTGCGATAAAGTGCCGATAACTCGGCGATAGATCCTTGAGAATATGCCCCTTTGTCTTCTATTTTTACACTGGGTGGAACTGCCATGGCAAGAGGTGAAAAGGCTCGAGAGTATTTTGGGTGTAAGTTGCAAATATTATCTAATACGACTGTGGCAGCTCTGCGTGACATCACCACTCAGTTAGAAAGCATGCAGATTTATTCCGAGTAGACTAGATATGCTGTAGATTTTATTTTGGCTATGAATGGTGGTGTGTCGCATTAGCTGGCGACCAGTGCATAGTCGGGATAACAAATATGGAAAAGAATATTACCAAGCATATTCTAGATATTCTAGAAAATGTCAAGGGGATGGAAAGCCAAAATTGGAATTGGTCTCTTCATGGTGGCTGGGGCTGGATCCTTGAGAAAGTGATTTACCTTATTGCTATATTGCTGTTTTGTTGTGTTCTTGTTCAGCGCCTGCCTGTCTGTTGTACTTATTGTACCAGCCTTCTTACTCCCAAAAGACAAATATCGATTCATGACACAAATGCTGCAATTATGGTCCAGAAGGAAATTGATGACCTCATGCAGATAGATGAGGGCATCTTTGAGACTTCTTCCCTTCTTACAGTCTCTCTTCCTGATGCTGAAAGTATGCAGTGTTCCTAAAAAGGTCACTTATGTTCTTATTGATTTATATGTTCTTTGCTGTTTTAGTAGAAAATGTTTAGCTCATGCTAAAAGGAGGGTCTGTTAGAATAGAAAAATTCATGTTTGCGCATTGTTCTACGTATGTTAGCATTCGCAGCGCCATTTTCTATGTCGGCGCCATTTTGTGTTATAATTGAAACTCATTCTTCGCTATTTCCCAGAAAAGGCCTCTGTTAGGTTATGTTTCTCCAAGTCCGAGTTTTGCTTCCCTAATGAATACACTGTTCTTATTAGTGCATACCTTTCCCACTAGATACTGGCCTTCTCCCACTTGACTGAAGACTGGCCCGCCTGCAGTGGCCTTGGACTCTGCAACTTTGTAAGATATGAGCACTGAGATTGTTTTTTTCTCTCGTTTGCATTGCTTTAAAGCACCTGTCTGGAAAATTCCACTATGGGCGGGTTCTAGCCCAGTTACAAAATGTACTAAATGTATCTCTATGCTTGTGGACTTTAGTCCCTCTGCAGCACTCCTTAGACACTGGGCAGACCGGGCTCCGCTCTAAGTGTACTCTGAATAAACAGATATTGGTTTGTATTCTCTACTGTCTGACTGACTCTTCATTTGGTGTGGAAGGCAGAGAGGTGGTCGTGAATGACCGGGGTGACCCTAATCGGGCTGCTTCCTTCAGGGATGGACTTTGTAAGATAGGTTTTACTAAATTATAGTACCAACGGAATTAGTTGAGATTGCTGAGGGATTTCTGCGTATTTCATTTTAGTTGTTTGAACATTAGATAGGGAAGACCGAAGTATACCCTGAAGATATACCATCTTGATCGACGTGGGATACGAGCTTAGGACAGAGCAAGCTCCACCGCCGGTGCTCAAGAGTACCAACGTATTGATGGACAATAGGAGCCTGTACCAATGAGGCTCTGACGGACACTGGGAGCTTGTATATTCTTCCTGCATTTTGATCCTCTCTTTATCATTCATTATCCATCCTTTTGGCAGGCAGGTTGCTGAGGAAGAGCAGCCAGTGATTCTTGTTGCCCAGTATAATATGGTGTGGACCCGCAAACAGAACATAACATGTGTTGCTCTTGTGGTTTTACTGTTCATAATATTGTGTGGGGTGTCATGGGTTTTGGAAAATGATCAGGATGTGCCTTTACGTACCAAGGTTAAAGTTATTTCCCCAACGAGGAAGAAGAGGACAGCCCTGAGTAATGTGTTTCTAGATACACACAAGAGATTCTTTGGAGAAGGGACCGTTTGTTACCCCACTGAGTCCGTCTCTAGTTTATGGACTGCATACCCATTATCCCTTGTGAATTATACTTATACTCGTCCACCGCAATTTACAGAAGTGAAGGGAGTTTTTGGTTTTGGCTATCCAGTTCCCTGTTTATATTATAGAAAGCCACTGGGGATGGGTTATCCAGGGTGTGATAACAACACATATTGCGACAACTTCTACATGGAAGAACAACATGTCACACTGGTGGGTTGGTATTATAAGGAATTGCTAGTTACCCGGGAGGCTGGTTATTATCCTGCTTGTTGGCCTATCGTGAATAGTACGGACACTTCTTTGTATATCAATTGTTCGTGAATAGTGCTGTACAAAAATTCAATGTCCCTGGTGAATGACAAAGATCCGAGTACGTTTGGAATGAACACCAGATATGCTGCAGTAGATTACAAAGGACCGATTTATGCACACCCAGGGTTTTACTTTTTGTCTAACGGTACCTACTTTAACGTTCATAATGGTACAGACGATGTAGCTCTTGGGATGGTGTTGCCCTTGGATGTACCCTGTAAATACGCTAAGCCTAATGTCCGTTGGGTTAAAAGGACTTTGAACAATGAATTCTGTGAGGGAGTGACCGATATAGAGGTCAATAACTATAGTAATGGGATCACTTTTGGATACATCCTTTCTTCCATTTTCACTTTGGGTGGTACCGCAATGGCATGGGGTGAGAAAGCCAGAGAATATTTTGGGTGCAAGTTGCAAATTGTATCTAATACTACTGTGGCAGCTTTATGCGACATCACCACTCAGTTGGAAAGCATGCGGATATATTCCGAACAGACTAGATACTCGGTTGATTTCATCTTAGCCAAGAGTGGTGCTGTATGCGCGGTAGTGGGAGACCAGTGTGTAGTCGGGATCAAAAATATGGAAAAGAATATTACCAAGCACATTCTTGATATTCTCGAGAATGTCAAGGGAATGGAAAGTGGAAATTGGAGTTGGTCTCTTTTCGGTAGTTGGGGCTGGATTCTTGAAAAGGTGATTTGCATGATCGTGATATTGGTGCTTTGCTGTGGCTTATTCAGTGCCTTTCCTTCTGTTGCTCCTATTGCACTACCATTCTCACCCCTAAATGGAAAATATCTAATCATGACACCAACACTGCCATTATGGTGCAGAAAGAAATAGACGACCTCATGAACATAGATGAGGGCGTTTTCGAGACTTCTTCCCTCCTTACAGTCTCCTTTCCCGATACAGAGAACATGGAATGCTCATAAGATTCCTGTTTTCTTGGTTCTATGTTCTCCTTGTTGTTGCTAGAAAATGTTTTAGCTCATGCTAAAAGGAGGGTCTGTTAGAATAGAAAAATTTGTGTTTGTTCATTGCCTATGGAAAGTTAGCATTCGCTGCACCATTTTCTATTTAGACGCCATTTTGAACCATGAACGAAACTAATCCTTTGCTATTTCTGAGAAAAGGCCTTTGTTACGTTTCGTTTCTGCAATGCTAGGTTTTGCTTCACTAATGAATAGACTGTTCATATTAGTGCATACCTTTCTCACTAGATAAAGGCCCTCTCCCACTTGTCTGGTGGCGGGTACAGGGTGAAAAGACCTTGGGTCGTATTAGGTGGTATGAGATATGAGAAAATCGAAACTTATTTTTTTTGTATTTCACTGTCCAGCTGCATCTGCTTGGAAAATTCCACTGTGGGCGTGTTTCAGCCCAGTTGCGAGATGTACATAATGTATCTTTCTGCTTGTCGATTTCAGTCCCTCTGCAGCACTCCTAGCGACTGGGCAGACTGGACTCTGCTCTGAGTGTATAGGAATAAACAGTTATTGGTTTGTATTCTCTACTGTCTGAACGACTCTTCATTTAGTATGGAAGGCTGAGAGGTGGTCATTAGTGACCCGGGTGACCCTAATCGGGCCATTTCCTTCAGCACTTTTATTGTCTTAAATCTTCCTAGTTCATGAAACAAAGATGGAAACTGATTCACTATCTCATGATAGGCATTAACATTGTAGTTTACAGAAATCAATCCTATGTCAGCAGAAGTGCTGAAACTGAGTAAATGCACTCCACGAATTACCTTGCAGGAAATGATTTGGTGCTAGTACGTATGTCCTTTTTTGCTTCACATTTGCTATAAATGAATCTTGACTTTGTAGTGGCATAAAAGCAACCTATGTATATACTTTGGTTTTCTACGGGGTTAAATGGGACACTGGAGACAGTTCATTGTATTTTTCTACTGGCATAATGTTTATTGATGTGCCACTGTCTATGATAGAAGGTATGAAGCACCCATTCACCTTCAGTGCTATTTTGGGTCAGTGTCCAAATGAATTTCGCACTTTCACTTGCTGATCGCTCTTCAACCGACATTCTTCTTTGCAAGAAGCTAATCGTACATTGCATGTTGGCCAGTGGTCAATATTGACATCGCACACCCATCTTCCTCACTGTCACTTGACAATGAGGGTTACAAACCTTTATAGGAGGAATTTGATGACAATCGACACCGTTCAGTTTCTACTTGCCTCAACTGACGTTGCTGTTTGGCTTTGTGGGCGTGGTTGGAATGTCTCTGGAACTTTCTGGTATCCATTTTGTTTTCTCAATGTGACGCACTTGATCTTTCCCTCGCTTTGCAAACTGTTGCAAAATGGTTCTCTTTCCCACAGCCTTGGCATATCTGGCTAATGGTAGGACATTTACCTTCATGGAGAACGGAAAATTCACATTGAAAACACAACTTCTTTTTCTAGGGAGACATTACTTTGTGGCCCTCCACCTTGTGTTTGGGCTAACTATTCACATTTGGCACTGATTCATTTTGGGTCGTTCCGGCCTCCATTTTAGCAGCTTGTCTGTCAGCTCTTTCTTCCACTCTAGCAGCCATGAGTACTCGCTCCAAGCTGAGTGTCTCTTTCAGCATTCGCCGTCTGAAGGAATCGAAGAGACAACCATCTATTACTCTAAGATGCATGGCCTCTTCAGTGTTGAACTTGTTGAACTTGCAATGCTTATGAGCGAATCAAATTCTTTAGATATTTGATGATCTTTTTGTCATTTGCTTCTTTCAGTGCATCAATGAAATCATCAAAGGATTCGATCCAGGAAATCCATTGGTTGCCAATATTCCGTCTTTTGGCGGACGTCAAAGGGAGGCGATGGTTTTAAGAAGACGACAGCGCCATATTTGGTGCTCTTTTCAGCAGCCATTGAAAAGTTTCACTATTCCGACCGCCGCCCACAGCCTTTCAGTTAGTCTGAAGTTATTCACCAGCCTCGTAAGCACAACCCGTGCTTTTGCTTGGGTTGTGGCGCCTGGTGCTAATGTCGTATGGCTTTCTTTACTCCGGTTCTGTTAAGCGTAATCGTATTCTCTATATTTTGTTTTTTTAACATTTTATTTTTGTCCATCCAGCAGCATGTCATCACAAAACATAAAGCATTTTACATATGAGTAGCTTAAAGGTCATATAGTGTTGTTCACATTAAAGACATAAAGCACTTTTTACATTACACTTATGCATAGGTGAATAAATGACCTTCTAGTCACGACGCGTACAATTGTTTTGCCGCGTTCTAGTACAATACATTATATCCGTATCTCATCTCTTTAGTGTCCTTGCCTTCCCTAGTGAGTTTTGGGTGTTATAAGGTTTAATTTGCCCTTATGGTGTAACTGTATCCCCCTGCGCTGATTGCAGGTACTGCACTAGTGGGTCCCAGAAGTCTCTGGGTCTTGAGGCCTGTGGTATTTCTTCTGCATACGCCTCTAGTGTCTCTCTGCAATAGGTCATGTCAGCGATCCATTCTTTGAGCCTTGGAGGTCTCTGGCTTCCCCAGCGCATTGCTATGCGCCGTTTGGCAAGTAAAAGTGCAACTGCCAGGAATTTCCGTAGTCTAGCAAACTTGAGTTTGCATACACCCAATATGCATACCAGGGGGGTGTTTGGAATCTGCTCTGATAGCATGATAGTGAGCGTGTTTGTGATGTCTTGCCAGTACGTGTAGAGTTGCGGGCATGCCCACGACATATGTAAAAAATCTGCATTTGGCATTTTGCATCTCTGATAACTATCGTTTTCCCGAAGTCCAAATTTGTGTAACTTGACCAGGGTGTAGTAAATTTGGTGCAAGAACTTAAAGTGAATAATGCGCAAGTTACAGTTTGATGTTAGGAGCCGGAGTTGTGTGCAGCTATATTGCCAATCTTGTTCGTCTATTGGTTCACCAATGGCTATTTCCCACCTGTGAGCTGCAGTGTTTGGTTCTCTTGTCTGTTCCTCTTGCGCTGCATTGTAGAGGCGCGTTACTAAGTTTTTCCGTGTAGGTGCTGTCAAGAGTATTTGTAATGCGTTCAGTTGTGTGGGTTCATCCGGAAATGATTCATATAGTCCCCTAATTGCCATGCGTAGTCGCAGATAAGCGAACTTCTTTAGTGGCGATTGATGTGCACAAAGTGATGGGTCCTCTGATGAAATAAAGTGATTGTGTGGGAACATATCGCCCATAGTGTTCAGCCCCATTTCCACTAACAATGTTGACATTTTTTTTTCCTGAGTCACTGTGAGTTTGGGGTGCCGAGCCATTGGAAGCGCCTTAGCGTATATCGGGAGCTTGTTTGCTCTATGTGCCAGTGTGTGCCATGCCCGGGATGTGCAGTAGACCGTTTGTATCGTATCCCGTGGCGTAAGTCTCTTCGGGTCCATTATAAATGCCGTCAGTGGCAATGGGTACACACTGTCGTGTTCTATTGCTATGTGTGGAATATGTGCATGAGGTCTCGTCCAATAGTGTGCATGTTGTGCCTGCGCACATGTATTCTCTATATACCTGGTTATCGCCACCTCTAATTTTTCTCTCTGTTTTTCTGATTCTACTCAAAGGGTTCTCTTGCACCTGGCTGTCGCCGCTAGTTGCACTTACCGTACCTTGTTGTCACTGCCTTTAGCGTTTCTTTGTGTCAGAAAGGTTCCTGGTTTTAGCACTGGCCTGCACTCGGCATCCATGCCTGTGGCGCTTCTCTGTACATGGTTGTCTCTGCCCTTAGCGTTGTCATACTTTATGAATGACGGCTCTGTGTTAGGCTTTGGTGCAGTATCGCTTGTCTCAACTTTACCAGCAGATGTCTAGCCAGCATCAAACTTTCTGTTAGGCCATCACTTTCTTCACTGACTGGAGTGTCGCTTTGAGTCCACAGACGCCAGCCTGTCAATTTTCACTTCGACTGAGGCACACGTAGCATGCATGAGCAGTTTGCTGGGCAACAGCAAACTCTCTGGGAGAGCACTCTCAATTCTTTGGGTTGCGGGTTTATGTAATCCCCTATCTTATTGCCAGTTGTATGGTCCTCCCCAGCTTGGGTTCATATAAATGATCACGCCACACACAGAGCTCGGTATAACATGTCTTTATTCTTCAGTATAACTGTTATCTGAACGTACTACATCATGAAGTTTCTTAACCATACCCAATCACTTACATCACTATTCTACGGAGTCCATCAGGGACCAGAGGGGTCCCGCGCTCTCTAATACACACGACACAACACACATCAGGGCTTGTTTCAGTAGAACCGATTTCAATCAATCTGCAACTAACATCTATGCAGAGTGTTCACATTTCAAGGTTTCACATTGTGTACATTTGTTGATGAAGTAACACGCAAACAGTAGAAAAGATGCTTTGTAAAAAAGTAAGGTGGTGTGCTGACCATCATAAGGGTAATCAAATTAAAAGGGGTAAGCCAGGAGTGGGATGGGCGATGTGCAGGAAAAGTGTGGGACAAGTTAGTGAGGGGGTGATAAACTGGGCAGCTTACAATGATTAAATGGCCAGTGGATTGAAGGTGGGTTGGGTGCAGTCTCACTTGCCATCATGATCAAGCCTCCACACTCAATTATGTAAAGCCTTTCATGAATGAAAGCAGTCGTGGCCAGTGCCAAGTACATGCCATGCTACTAAACACATTGTAAACATGTGCCAGTGAAAGAAGAGGTGCAATTAAAACGCATCCTCTCTCCAGTAACTTTCTCTGAATTTTAAAAAAGATTATCGAATTGTAAAATGCCAAGCACGTTAGGTGACTTCAGGGGGGCTGCCATCTTCCTGGTATCAAAAGAATAAATGGAAACGCAGGGATGCTACGAACCAGTACACCTCAGTTGGTAACAAAACAGGAGAGCATGCCCTTGGCATTTGAGTGACATATTTGCAGCTGCCACTTTTTGATTATTAAACACCACAACTACTTTTGCTATAACACATTAAAGGCCAAATTACATAAACTTGTACAGAAACGGAGCAACTGCTGGTTTGCATCGCTTTTGTAACAAAGAATATGGAAAACCGATGTTTCGTTATTTATGCAGTATCCTTAGCGTAGAGCAGACTGAGTTTGCACTATTTGTTCTCAGTTTTATGTCATGGTGCAAAATCCTTTATGTGCTGTGGACCGGGACAAACCACTTTTGCTCTATTCCATGTCAACCAAAGCAGTAACAACAATGCAAAAGGGCATTTTGTAACCTTAGAGGTCATATGGCTTTTCTATGTTGACAGAAACTCTTAATTCTAGTTAAAATAGGCATTTGTTAATCAGCTCAACCCAAGTGGGGACTTCAGCATGCAAATACCCTGTCCAATTTGTGCTGTACTGTCAGTGCTGAGGTGTGTACATGTTCATAATTCGTGTTTGTGGACCTAACTCCCTATAGCTATGCTCCCTGCTTTGTTTCAGCAGTAGTGCGAATATACTAAATTATTAATATTTCATGTTCATATATCTACATTCTAAACCTCTCCTAGCCAAATGACTCTTTACACAACACCCTCACACTAGCGTGACCTTGCCTCACTTTCAAGTTCTTCAATCCCGTTATTCTTCTCTAACATTACTGAGTACTGTAGTTGTTCTTTGTTAAGCATTCTGCTGCTCATGAGTTTAGATCTGCGCAATATGAGTACAGTTAATGTGTTGAAGTCTCATCCTTTGTTTTTATGTTATATTGCACATATTAGCTTCTTTTACTGGTCTCTGACACTAGAGAGCCACTGCTACTGCTCTGTTGCTGTTGACCAGGGACCAGGTCGAAAAACATTGGCTGGCTCTATTGAATGTCCTTGGGTGTAATCAAGGCCTGACTGACCTTTTATTCCAAGGGCATTTTCCCAGCGGGCTGGAAAATTTGGAGGACGGTTTTGTAAGTCCCATGACAATTGCTGGCACCTCTATCACTTTATTATAGCAGGCACAGTGGAAGGCATAACCAAAAAGAAGCTGAGGGAGAGAGGCAGGATGGGGAGAGATGCCCCGGTTACTTACTGGTAATCTTCATTACTCCGAGTCAAGTCTTCCTCGCCACAATAATCACGTAGTGAGCTTTAGCTCCCCTACAGAACCCTCCAAGCAAAATTTAGTGCTCCAGCCTTCCTGTGTCCCTCCCTAATATGGCCGACCTCCCTTACCTATGACATTAAAGATAAAAGGAGGCTCGGCTCACCCCACCTCCTGTTCCTTTCCTGAGCCCCATCATACATGCAGATGGAAAAGGAAAAAAAAGGAAAGGGAGAGATGGTAAATCAGCTGTGGTGAGGAAGACTTGACTCAGAGTAATGAAGATTACCAGTAAGTAACCGGGACATTACCTCCTCGTCAGTTTTCCTAGCCACAATAATCACACAGTGAGCTGATACCAAAGCCGAACTCGGCTTCATGACCAAAATAAAGTACACCCGAAATCAATCTGCCTGTAACACATGAATATTTAGTCAAAAACCAAACATGACAAACAAGCAGTATACACAGCTCATCACAATGTAAGTCAGCAGCTAGTGCTTGCGCTCAACACTGCAGAAAGAAAATCAATGCCTGCCGCACCCCCCAACACCACCCGATAATGGTCCATAAACATGCGTGGAGAAGCCCATGTGGCGGCATTGCATATGTCTTCAATAGAAACCCCTTTAAATGAAGCCCAAGGCACTGAAATATTCAGTGTAGACTCCCTTGAACTCGGTTCTCTACTTCGGTCCCCTGAGTATCATAAGCAAGCAAGATAGCCTGTTTAATCCACCTACTCAGTGTGGAGTTGGAAGGCTTAAGACCATTCTTAACTGAACCAAAAGTCAAAAATAATCTGTCAGCCTTCTGAAAGCTCTGCAGAAACAACAACACAGCCCACTTCACATCCCAAAAGATGTAGGCCTGCTTCCGCCTCCGTCTGAGGTTCAGGATAGAAAGCCGGAAGCACCACCTCTTGGGACCGGTTTGTTAAAGACGGAACATGGGTAAAAACTTGGATTCTGATCTTAAAACAATCCTATCCAGTAAAACCTTCATAAAAAGGTAGGGACCTAAGAAACTGACCCAACTCTCCTATTCTCTTTGCTGACACAATTGCCCCAAGAAAAAACACCTTCAGGGTCAAAACCTTTAAGTCAACTTCCGCCAAGAGCTCAAAAGGTGGAGTTAGAAGTGCCCTCAACACCAAGGGAAGATCCCACGGCAGGACCGGGCACACCATTCTAAGATGCTGCAGAAAGAAACTACGCATCAGTGGAGACTCCAAGGGATCTGAGTGATCCAAATGTGGGCTTCTGGAAGCCTTCAAAGCCACCCATTGTGCCTGTATCGCAGACAGAGCCAACCCCAATGTGAAGTCATCTGACAGAAATTCCATCACCTTCACAGGTTCAGCTGGCCCAGAGTTCAGACCTATCTCCATACACTACATGGAAAAGGAACCCCCAGCGGCAGCTCCTCCAAAGTGGCAGAGGAGCGTCGCCCCACTGGCTCAGCCAGCAGCTGAAAAATAAAACGATATTGTTTTATTTTTCAGCTACTGGCTGAGCCAACATGTGTGGGGATGGATGGGGCCGGGCCAATGGTATTGGAACACTTTAAGTGCTCACCAGTTACGTTACTGTTAGAAAGTGGATTATTAGTAGTGGTAAATATATATCTACCACTGGCAATAAGGCCACTAACACAGCCTAGGGCTCAGAATAGGTCTCAGAAAATTATTCCCATGCTCAACCCTTGGTAGCTTGGCTGTGAGCAGGCAGGCTTAACTTCAGAGACAGGTATGTCATTAAAGCCGCCTGGCTAAACCACTTAATTCTGACCAATCAGAGCAGACTGCTAGAAGGCAGAATTTTAGCTTAGAGACAAGTAAATCTTATAACTTCTTTTCTGTAAATTTTTGGATAAATTCAACAACAGCATGTTGTTGGATTTAGCAGTACCATTCTCCTGAGTCTTTGAATTATATATTTCTGCAAAGCCTAGTGTTAGTTATTAATTAATAAATGAATGCCATGTTAACCTAAGTGGCTGTGGATCTGCCATGGGGAAATTGAACTGGGGTACTTCTCCAACACCAGGGCTTATAAAACATATTTTATAAGGACACTGCCTAAATCTACAGGTACCCCACACCTGGAACCCCTAGGGAGACTCTAGGGGTTCGGAATACGTGAAAATATTGCAGATCCCCACTCCACAGTGCTCCTAGCACAAAAGTCGATTTTGGGAAGCACTTTACTAGAATGTGGGAAGTGAAATGTGCAATTTCACCATCACCAAGGCGTATAAAATCTCTTTTATAAGGTTCCTCCTTGTAAGTACCTGACCCCCACCCCAGGGGCACGTAGAAGAGACCCTGGAGTACTGAATATGCCAAAATATTGTAGTTTGTTAATTTTTAAGTGTCCCAAACACCAAAGTCGAAGTTTGGGCACAATTTACATTTTAAAAATAGTCCTTCAACACAGGGCTGCTTTTAAACTGACCTCAGGCCTCAGCAGTGCACACATGCAAGTGCAGAAAGGGCTGCTGGCTTCACAATTGCCATGCCCTATTATATACTAAGAACTTAAAGGTAGTTTTAATCCCCCTGCCCTATTATGTACTAGGACCTTATAGGAGAGGGCATGCCAATCATAGGGGTACCCTAATATAAGTGAGGGCATGCCAATCATAGGGGTACCCTAACCCATAGTGTGCCCTAGTGTATACAGCTGTCTTCACTGTATTCTAAGTGTGTTTTCAGCATAGCACTGGCCCTGGGCCCGGTTATGCAGAGCCCAGGGCCAGTCAGAATCAGTTACCCCCAGTACCAGTCAGCAAAATAAAATGGGGATACCCAGGGCACAGGATGACTTTGCAACAGTTACATAACGAAACATTCATTAGGGTGCACAGGGGGAAACCTAAATGATTTGCCCAGAATCACATACTGTTCAGCCGACCCCGAAATTCGAACCTGGTTCCCCAGCTCCCCTGTCAGCAGCCACATCCTTGCTTCACTTCAAAGCTCCTCAACTGTTTTTCACTATCACTTCCACATTTGTTCAGCAAGACCCTGGGACCCTTGTGCTGGCCTGCCTGTAGGCACCCTGCTGGAGTGTCCCCAGTGCTCTCCCAGACGTGCTCTAATGCCCCTGGTCCTTGCAAACTCGAGCGCATGGTGAAGCGCTTCATCTTTGAGTGACCGAAAACCTTTCTGTGCTTTGCAGTGGGGAAGACTCCCCCTGTGCAGCTACTGGGATGAAATTATTGTTTGAGGCCTTTTATGCACTGGAAGCTGAGAACAGGGGTGGCTACATCGGTGGTCGACCCAGCTTAGTGGGAGCTTCACCGAATCACTGCGAAGAGCCGCACCGGGTGCTCCCCGAGGGTCGAGAGCAGGAGCCCCGCCCCCATCTCACCAACCGCCCAGGAAGCCCCGAGCATGGGTGACGACTCATTAGCGGTCGACACCGCGCCACAAGATTCAGGCCACACTGTGAAGGGAAGCCAGAGAGGGCATTCCCTGCGAACTGGGAGCAGGAACCTGGTCCGCCTCACCAACTGCACCGGACCGCTATGTCGTGCTCCGCTGGAAGGAGTAAGTGCCTCGCGTCTCCTGCCTTGGAGACCAAAAGGAGGGCTCCCAGCGTGGTGGTGGTGGTGGTGTTCTGTCTGGGGGGCCCCATGATCCTTTCTTCTTCCCTGCGATTCGGCATCACTGGGGACCAGCAGCAGTGGCCTCACGGGCTTGTGGGCAGCTGCACTTCCCCAAACTTACACTCGTGGGGGGACCCAGTGAGGTCTCCCGCACTCCCTGCAGCATAGGTGCCCTCCCCCTACCCTTACGACGTACCAGGAGGGGGACTGAGGAGCCGCAATTGCCGTTCCATTACTGGGGGGCCAGGGCTGATGAACCTAGTTGATTCACGTCGGCCTCCCTGCTTTGCTCGGTCCCAAGGGGCTGTAATTTATTGGCACTCGAGTGCCCGTTGTGCAAGGCCAATTACTGCACTCCCTGTTGTAGATGGCCAGGTGGCTCAGGAGCCTATGTGTAGGGAACAGAGTTACCGTATAACCTATAATAGAAACACAGGTGCTGCTCTTGGTGTTGTTTATTGTAACGCATGGTAATGTGGCTATGCTGGGAGTAATTCTACTGTGTTGTGCATTCCCTTGCTGCTTGGTGCCCATGCCCTGATGTGATGGTTTATGTTGTGTATACCTTGTATTTATCAGGATAACAGCCATTATTTGAGAAGTTGCATTTATGTGCACAGCGATGGTGTTATGTATAATGTGGGCATGATGTGTTGTAACATGTGCACCCTATGAGTATTTACTTCAGTGCACTAACTGTTAGGTGTATGACAATAGCCTTCTGGCAAAGTGATTTTATGATCTATGTGACATCATGACAAGTGCGTAGTGACACAGTGATTTATGTGATTATGGTCTAAAAGGGTTTTATTTAACCTTGGGTAGAGTCTCTTTTTGTGGTGTGCCTAGTGTGTCACTGGTATGTGTGTGTTGCACAAACGCTTTACACATTGCCTCTGGGAGAAGCCTGACTGCTCTGCCAAGCTACCAAGGGGGTGAGCAGGGGTTATCTTGGGTGTGTAACTCTCTTACCCTGACTAGAGTGGTGGGTTCTGCCTGGCTTAGGTGCGTACCCTAGCCAATCAGAAACCCCATTTTCAACAATGTAGATATTCACATCACATTAAGGGACCTGATTCTGAGTGGCTTGTATGCAGCCATGGTTATTATAAAGTCACCTCACCCCAAGGTATCTCATCATTTAGCCCTGTTAGATGTGTAGAAAGACGGAAAATCCATTGCTGTTCTTTGCGGAATGAGGCATCCCTGTGTATTTGTGTGTGGACCTCAAGGACAGTCCAATGTGGACCGTCAAGTGTGTGTCCTGACTCCATGTAGTGGGTACTCATCTTAGTTGTCATCTTTCTGCACCTGACATTGCTCCGGTGTTCTATACTCCTAGTTTTCCCAGCCCGGTCGTCAAGCCTATGTAGTGTTTCTTACATTGGCAGGAGATCATGTAAATGCAATTTTTGGTATTGTAATTTGTATGGGATGTTTGGGTCCAGGTGCATGTGCATGTGGGACTGAGTTAGAATGCTTAGTCAGTGTGCAGACTCTGCATGATCCACACGGATAGTGGCCTGTCACTTGGGGGGACCCCAGAGAGATTGTTGGGGTACTATTCTGTTGGTTTTAGGCCTAGTGTGTACAATAGTGTCTTTTAAGTTATTAGTTCGTTTGAAGGCAAAGCGTGGTGGAGCAAGTGTCAGGGACCCGGTATGTATTATTGACCAATGTTTCTTGATAATTTTCTGTATTTAGTTGGAGTTGGGAGTAAATGATGTAATGCAGATAAGGACTTCACTTTCAGGTCATGAACGTGTTTCCAATAGTCCTGCTCTGTTATTGTTTCTTGCTCTTTTGCAAGCTGTCTTTACCACATAAGAGGGGTATATGCGTGTTACCAGATTAGTGGACAGGGCCTCGGCTTGTTGTTTGCAGTCATCTATGGAATTACAATTGCGATATAGTTGCAAAAAGTGTCTAAATGGTAAGTTGTCTCTGAGATGTTTGGGGTGATGACTCTCAAACCTAAGCAAACTATTGCAATCAGTAGGTTTCATGTATGTCGTTGTCTGCAACCTTCCGTCTCTGAGGGATATCAACAGATCTAGGAATGGTAGGTTCATTGCTGAAATGTTTTTCGTGAACCTCAGGTATGGGTTAAGAGTGTTGACCCAGTCACAGAATCTTTGGCATGTCTGTACAGTGCCTTGTCACAGGATGAGTATGTTGTCAATGAAGCGATGCCAACTGATAATGTTGGTAAGGAAGGGAATATTGTCCAGTAGGATGTGATATTTTTCAAAATCGGCTTAGTGCAAACAGGCCAGATTCGGGGCAAAGGTACTGTCCTTTGAAGCCCCTTGCGTTTGATGATACAATTGGTCCTGAAACTGGAAGAAATTCTCCTCGAGTGCAAGGGTAGTACATTCAATTATGAAGTTTACTGGGGTCAGGGAAGTCCATTCCTCTGAAAAGAGAGTATTCTCTATCACATCCAGGGTGGCATCCTGGGGGATGGTGGTATAGAGTGCCTCGACGTCTAGATTGACCAGTAAGTCAATGTGAGTATTGTCATTGATTGCTTGTAGCAAGTTCAGTACACCAGTGGTGTCTCTCAGGAAGGATGGAGTCTTAGTCACCAAGGGCTGTAGGAAGTGATCTCACAATTGCGACAATGGCTCCAGTAGTGACCCTATGCCAGACACAATTGGTCTACCCGGTGGAGGGTGGATACCCTTGTGAATTTTAGGAAGGGTGTAGAAGTAGGGAATCCTAGGGTTCTCATTGATTAAGAATTCAGATTTATTTTTGCTTATCCAAACTTGTGCCTCCGCCGAGGTGACCAATGAGGTTATCTGGGTGCTTAGTCTTTTGGCAGGGTCCTGTGTAATAGGGGTATAATAGTCAAGGAGGTCCACTTCATTCCTACGGTGCACAACTTAGAATGCACGCCCTCACTGTGGGCCCCCACAAGGTAATCATTGAGAAAGGACAAACCACTCTGCCAATCCATATTGTTAACAGTGGCTCGCCGGGTGCCCAGTCACACCCAATATGGCACCCATCATGGGATTCAACTGTCTATGATACCCGCTGCAGTTTTGGTGTAATCCAAAGAGCAGACCTCTTAATCACATACAACATGTCCCCGTTCATTCATACGGTGCACAACTCAGACTGCATGCCCTCAACGTGGGCTCCCACAAGGGATTTATTGAAGAAATAGGAGAAATCCCTCTGTCAGTTTATAGTGTCATCAGTGGCTCGCCAGGTGCCCTGTCACACCTAATATGGTGCCCATCATGGAATTCACCAATCCACAATACCCCCTGCAGCTTCTGGTCTCCCAAGACCCCGAAGTCCACTTAAATACTCACACACCGCGGGAACACCACTCCTGCATCGGCAGAGCAAAGGGTAGGTCGGTCGCCAGATGCGATCACTGGCAACTGTAAGTAACATGTGCTTCCTCCACGACCGGCCCCTTATCTTATGCTCCGATCCGAACTGGAGCATTTAATCAATTTCCCACTTATGTTTTGTGGCCCTCTCATTTAGGACCTTCGGTACAGCAGTGAGCATCTGTTCTGGCCCACACGATTTGCGTCCCTCATCCCTCGCGATCTGGTAAGTCCCGTTCACGGGACCTCCAGGCATTTGCCTCCATTTATTTTGCCCTCTATCATCTGGGCATACGCTACATGTGACATTGACTGGCTGACACAATGTTTTTAATTACCGAAGTGAACTTTTTCATACCCATAATGTATTAACGGTGATACTGAATTGCATGCTTGTATTTTTTCGCTTATTCTGTGGTTTTAATTTTTGAGGTTTACATCCTACACCTGTATTGATGGGGATGGTGAACTGCATGTTTCTGTTGACAAATGGCACTGCATGATGATACTGTATTTTAAAGCTCTGTTCTCTCCATTACCTCTTCACTCTCCAGGTCTCCCCTCAGAAGGTATACTATATATTCATGTGATTTACTTAGGGTATGGTACTATCTACATGCACTGGTCCACCATCCCTACATGAGTAGGTAAGGATTATTGGTCCTGATGAAATGCCATAATCCTTTAGACAATAACAGGCATGAAACATGTTGACCCTCTATTTCCTTATAAACACTATATAGTGCTGGAGTAGACCATCACATCCATCTCTCGCCTGAACCCACGTTTTTAACCATAACAAAGGAGCCCAGTGATTAAATAGCGTTATGGGCTCCTTTAGTTATTTTTACTGCACATTCTTCCCATCTACTCACACTCATTCACACATTTCACCACCACACCTCACTCTTCATATCTGCAAAAAGAAAAGAACTCCGGCAAAGAGCACCCTCGCAGGGCCCATTGGGCATTGCAGCGCCGGCCCAACGAGGAGCTGCCCACTGATGAAGCATGATAGCACTTGGGGTGTGTGAGGGCCCTTGCTCCTTAGTGAGCACGCCCCCACCTTGCCTCCTGGTAGACCTTATTTCCTCTACAGGAACTGCATACCTCTTTTTGACAAGTTAGCTTCAGGGGCACGTATGCTGGACCTCATCTAGCCCCAGTCCCTCATTTTTCGTTCAATACAGTAAGAAAATGCCAACTTTCTAAACGTGGCATTTTCAGAATTGCAATTTAAAATCCAACTACACCATAAGTTGCGTTTTTAAATTGCAAATCCAGAGACACCAAATGTGGGTGTCCCATCGCTTCCCAAATGGAAATTATACTTATAAAATATAATAAGGCAATTCCAATGTTATCCTATAGGAGAAATAGGCCTTGAGGTGCAAAACGGAATTTAAGAGTATGTTACTACCAGGACATGTAAAGCCTAAATGTAAATTTCGTACTTTTTATATACAATGCACCCTGCCCAGGAACTGTCCAGGGCCTACCTTAGGGCTAACCTATTTGTAGTAAAAAGGAAGGTTTGGGCCTGGCATGTGGGTTCACTTGCCCGGTCGACATGGCAGTTTAAAACTGCACACACAGGCTCTGCAGTAGCAGCTCTGAGATATGTTTAAAGGGCTACTTAAGTGGATGGCACAATCAGTGCTGCAGGCCCACTAGTAACATTTAATTTACAGGCCCTGGGCACATGTAGTTCACTTCACTAGGGACTTATAAGTAAATTAAATATGCCAATTGTAGATAAGCCAATGTTGCGCTGCTTTAGGTATAGAGCACATGCACTTTAGCACTGATTAGCAGTGGAAAAATCACCAGATTCCTAAAGCCAGCAAAAACAGTAAAAACAGGAGGGCTGAAGGCAAAAAGTCAGGGGAAAACACGCCAAGGATGCCAGATCTAACAATCAACTACCTAAAAAGAGAGTTTAATCAACTTCTTATTACCCCATATGTGTAGTCAATCATGTGAGAAATCAGCAGACTTTCAAAAAATAATCTAACAATATTTTAAAGCTCATTTGAAAACAATACAGTATTTAGCTCACCCATGAGATTAACCTCACAAGTACAGACAGATTAAGTCATTCACCAGAATCATAACTTTGTCTTCACCCCTCTATGTCAATTTCATTGACTATGAGAAAGCATTTGACAATGTGTACAGAGAGATCCTTTGGCAGCTCCTTCATCACTACAGTGTGCCAGATATCCTTGTAAGAATCATCAGGAACTCTTACAAGGGAATGACCTGCAAGATAGTCCATGGAGCACAACTCACAGAAGCCTTCCAAGTGAGGACCGGAGTCCACCAGCATTGTTTGCTCTTGCCTTTTCTCTTCCTGCTGGCCATAGACTTGATCATGAAGACATCCACAACAGGGAGAAGATAACACTTGGATGCAGCTTGATGAACTGGACTTTGCAGACGATCTGGCCCTTCTCTCCCATACCCACCAGCAGATGCAAGAGAAGCCTGGCAATGTGGCAGTCACATCAACACAACTTGCATCAACATCCACAGGGAGGAAACCAAGATCCTGAAGACTAACATGGGCAGCACAGATGCAGTCACTCTTGCAGGTAATACCCTGTAAGAGGTTGAGGCCTTCACCTACCTGGGCAGTGTCATAGACAAGCAGGGTGGCATAGACACCAATATCAAGGCAAGAATCGGCAAAGCAAACGCTGCCTTTATTCAACTAAAGATGAATAGAAGCTCCAAGTACCTAACGTACGTAACACCAACATAAAATTGCTCCTTTTATATGGAGCAGAAACTTAGAGGACAACAATGACCACCACCAACAAAGTCCAGATCTTCATCAACACCTGTCTAGGAAAATTCTCCACATCCGCTAGCCAAACACCATCAGCAACAATGACTTAAGTCAACAGACTTTCCAACTCCCTGCTCATGAAGAAATCGTGAAAAGACACTGGGGCTGGATAGATCACACTCTTCACAAGCCTGCATCAAACACCATCAGGCAGCCCTGACCTGAAACCCAATAGGGAAAAGGGAAAGATGAAGGCCAAGAAACACCTGGCGCTAAGGCCCTGAGGCTGACTGCAAGGAAATGGGTTACACCTGGAGTCAGATTGAAAGAAAAGCCCAAGACAGAGATGGGTGTAAAGTCCTGATTGATGGCCTATACTCCAGGGGACGTAGTATGTATAAGTAAGCAAGTAGCATTATTCACCATGTGAAGTGATCTGAGGGAAACTATTCTTTATATCCAACTTCTTACCTGACTGCTGGTATCCCAGGCCACCTTCTCAACCCTTCATGCTTTTATCTGTAAGACATCACAGTGGGCAGTCAGGGAGACGCACCCACTATATTGCCTGCCAATGCATCTGTATCCGATAGAACACCAATCGTGCAGTGGTTATTATCTGTTGCAGACAGACAATAAAGCAGGAAGTGGATCTAGTAAATGGTCTGTCTGTCTCAGGCCTGACATTATGGTGTCAAACTGATCTTCATAAAGAGATCAAATGGTTTTGTCAGGGTTATAGTCACAGTTCATGGACTAGATTAGGTTTAAGTTTTGTGGACTGGTTTATTATCACTTTCATGGGAAACATGGATCAGTTTTATCCAATGGAGTTTCAGCACCATGGACATGGATAGCCATGTAGTCGCTTATCAACATGTCCCTTGTGTAATCATAAGGGAGCACTCCGTTATTGGCTTTGAGAAGTGCCCCAGGGGACTCACTACTACTCCCTGTCACAAACTGTTGAATTCTACTAATCATCTGCTGACACTCCTGAAATCTGGGGTCATCTTACGAAACAAGCATAAGAATCTGATTCAGAGTTTGGTAGACAGGACAGACAGGGTAAATGCATCGGAGTATCCTGCCTGCCAAACCCTTGGTCTGCCTGCCTCATTTAGAGGCAGGCAGACTTTAAATTATTTTCCTTCAAAGGAGCCCCACTTAGCTCCGTTGATGAAAAACGTCCACCTATGGAATCAGGGCCATGAGAGGAAGGACAGTACACCACTGTCCTCTTCTGGGTGGATGGTGTAATGTCTGTTTTTTCTGTCCGTCATCTCCAGGGAAAACCTGGCAGTGAGGGACAGAAAACCCTGGGGTGTGGTGGTCATTAGTTTTTTTGTTTTTCTGAAACAAACTCTCGCTTTGTTTTTTTAAAACAAACAAATGTTACAAGATAGGTAAACGTTCATGATGGCGGTTCCTTTCAAAGTACAGAGATGACAGCTGGGCAACTGGTCATCTCTAAATTTGATGGGTGGTGTCCATCCAGATGGCTGCGTACATTTCCTCCTCCATCCTGATAGATAGAGTACCATCCATTAAATGCTAAATAAGGGCCCAAGTCTAAATCCCTGTAGTTGAATAAAATAGCCCGTCACTGCCATTCTCGCCTGCTCTGCCGCTCCAGGGGGGACAAGGACTCTAGGCCCTAGGCACCTTTGCAGCACTACGCCCGCCGCCGACGCTCAGCCAGCGCCAGGAGGTGCATAAAATCAGCTTGAGGCTCCCGTAGCGCAGGAGCCCGTCACTGCCATTCTCGCCTGCTCTGCGGCTGCAGGGGGGGTCAAGGACTCCAGGCACCAGGCACCTTTGCGGCACTACGGCCACCGCCGACGCTCAGCAGACGCCAGGAGGCGCATAAAATCAGCTCGGGCTCCTGCAGCGTGGGAGCCCGTCACTGCCACTCTCGCTTGCTCTGCCGCTCCAAGGGGGTCAAGGACTCCAGGCCCCAGGCACCTTTGCGGCACGTCACTGCCATTCTCGCCTGCTCTGCCGCTCCAGGGGGGTCAAGGACTCCAGGCACCTTTGCGGCACTGCGGCCACTGCCGATGCTCAGCACGCGCCAGGAGGCTCATAAAATCAGCTCAAGGCTCCCGCAGCGCAGGACGAGCACAGACGTGTCCGGGCCGTGCCCGGGTGAATCCTGGGCCAAAGACGGGCCTGTCTGCGCCCGTCATTGCCCGGAAGTGGCTGGGTTGGGCCACCCCCCTCACACCTGCCTTAGGAGGATCGGTTTTCAGAAACCGGGCAGCGGAGCAAACCACAAGGTACAGCATCTACACACTGTGCTATTATCATCCATTGCAAGCAAGGGGGGACACCAAGTACCAGGTCCCTGTTGGGTCCAAGCACTTAAGGTGCCACTACTGAGGGCTGTCTGCCTGTAACTGAGCATTACCTGGACCCTGTGTGGCCTCCTTTTAATTATTTGTTACCTGCAAAAATGGGGAAACGGGCTGGCCCTGCAAAACAGCAAAATCTGCCCCGGCAGCACGCCCCTATAGTGCCTCCTACATCAATTGATAAAATGCTACAGAGGGCCATTGATGCGGTGGCTACAGAAATTGAGCTTACCGAGAGGCGATTATCTTTAACCCCCGACCTTTATTTTCCTGTGCCTGACACGGTCTCACACCAAACACTTCCTGAAACAGAACCCATGTCTAAGGCTCTACAGACGAATGCCACTACAAAGGAAAGGGAATTATCAACAACTGGTCGATGCAATGGGGCTATTGACTCTGGATCAGCCAAATATGGGAAATCTAAGCAACCAAGTAGAGTGGACACAAAAAGAAAAAAGCGAAACGATGGGAAACCCGATACTGGAAGATGCCAGGATAAGCTAGATATGAACTCGGGCGGTACAGACAATACCCAAGTATCTCTGGACTACCCTTTGTGGGTCAAGAACTTGGTGGTGGACCTTCAGGCACAAGTCAGACTCATTGTAAAAGAAGAGCTTAGCCCCCTATCAGCACGGATAGATAAGCTGACAGAATCTTTTGAATCTTGGGTGGGTAGGTTAACGCTAGTGCCAGGGAAAGGTATAGATGTTAGCTGCCAGGCGGATACAGATGTTCAAGTATTTGACCAAGTACCTGGTCAAGTGTCCGTAATAAGACCAGAACCCCTATATGCCCAGAATCCAACCTCTACCTATGCTTCTAATATGGCTAGCTGTGAGCCCATGAGTAAAAACCAGACACATCTTAGTATGGTAAATAAAAAACACCATATGAATCAGCCTGGGTGTAGGTATAGAGGGGAGTGGGTAAGCAGAAAGCCCGGTAATGGGGCTGGGGAAGAGCATAGTGATCTACCTTCCATTAACCTACCCCCTGTCTCATCTCCCTATGTTATTGTCTTAGCTCTTGTACCCGAGCTTAAACAAGGGCAGTGGGAAACGCATCATGACTTGAAGAACAAATGCATGTTTTGGCTAGCAAGGCACAGGCAATTCTCTTATGAAAATGCTGGAGAGATCCTCATGACCCGTAGGGTAAGGTGGGTGGGAAATAGACCTAAAGATGTGCAAGGGGACTGCATAGTGATATATTTTAAAAACCCGATGATCGCTCAAAGCCTCTTAGGTCCAAACCTCCAAAATCAAGAGGAGGGAATTAGATCTCTACCACTAGGGTACTTCTACATTCCACACCAAGACCCTAGTGCGCACATGAGCCACGGTCAGGGATTGTGG
The DNA here is from genome assembly GCA_963921515.1 of Calotriton arnoldi. Taxonomy (NCBI): domain Eukaryota; kingdom Metazoa; phylum Chordata; class Amphibia; order Caudata; family Salamandridae; genus Calotriton; species Calotriton arnoldi. The sequence continues at coordinate 451,993 of CAWUFW010013209.1, forward strand.
AAGCAGAATCACCTTCATACAAGACAGTGGTACCATCCCCCAGACCCCTACAATACAATATACGCACAGCAAATAGATTCGGGATACTGGGAAAGGTAGACTGACTCACAGTAATACAGTATCCTGAACAGGCAAATATTATCCAGCAGGAAACCAATGAGAGGGGTTTCTCTAATAGGGAATCTTGTCCCATAAGTATTACATCTGGATCAGGGGTAGGAACCCCGGGGGACCCCCATGTTATAATTTTCCCGGGGGAGGCAGTTATGCAAGCGGTGTTGGCCCTACCGTTCTGGGGCAGTTGTCCCCTATAATTTGCGTAATTACAAACACAGGGCCAGCACAAGCTGTGCCTCTGGCTACAGCCCCTGTGCCCCCTGTATACTTCAACCCCCCAGTGTTTGCTGTTGATAGTACTGACCAACCTCGTGAAACCAGACCTCTCAATGCTAAATCTATGTCACCCATGCCTGATAATTCAGGAGACCCAACAAAGCTAAGGATTTTATCCTGGAATGTTGCGGGTCTTAGAAGTAAGCTTGACAACCCTGACTGGGGGGATTTTGTGGACCAATATGATATCTGTATGTTCCAAGAAACCTGGGATAGGGTGGTGGCTCAGCGGTTGGGTTTTGCATCTTATAGTTTAGCTGCAACTTTCAAGGGCAAGGGTAGGCCCACAGGAGGTCTCTCCATATGGGTTGGGTCCCATCTGGGCTGTTTAGTCAAACTGCAGGAGTTTCACTCTAACAACATCCAGTGCCTTCTTCTGACATTCACATCTAAGCTCATAATTGCTCTGGTAAACGCCTACTCCAGGCCTGTCAGCAATAGCCATGAATCACCGACCTTTGAGCAACTAGCAACCTTGATATCTACCATCCCTAGCAACCATTGGGCGGCCATTGGTGAGGATTTTAATTGTCAGTTTGAGCCCCTGAGTGACTTTAATGGTGGAGCACCCAGTGAAGAAGATCTACACTGGGCTGTACCAGAAGCAAGCATCCCGCCTGTCAGGGCGTGGACACCGCTGGTCCTTCAGATTAAATCCCTTACTTTGAACCACTCTCTAAGTTCATGTAATGGTCGAACTAAATCTGATACGCCAGGGAAACATACTTTTAATCGCCCAGGACACTCCTCCACCATAGATTACATTCTAATCAACAGTAGGATCTGGCATCGGGTGGTTGACTTTGTTGTCTCCACCCGACATGATAGCGACCACAATGCCCTAACCGTGGAGTTAGAACTACCGTTCAGTGAAGTAGGTGCCGGTTCAAACATACCACCTGATGATAGATTGGTCTTGACCAATGATAGAAGAAGGGTTCGGTGGGCAGCCTTTCAGCAATCATGTGTTAAGATGGCCTCTTTATATGATGCAGTTATCCCTTGTCTAGCGGCAGCAGAACAGTCCATCCCTGGTGATGGTGCTTTTATTTCCCTTGTGCAAATTGCAGAGAACCATGAAATGTTGGCATCTATCCTAGCTGACATCTTTTTTCCAACATCACGCCCAAGTGGTTTTACAAAAGGTAAACATCCCTGGTTCCGGGACAGCTGCCGGAGGATTAAGCAAGCCCTAAATTAGGCAATTAAATCCAAAGATAGACACCTAATTAGAGCAAACAGGGTGCTATACAGAGCTAGTATTACTGAAGCCAAAAAAGCCTGGGAACTGGATAAGTGGGAATCCCTCAAGCAGGCCTTATCTGCCCATGATATGAAGGCTTTCTGGTGCATAGTGATTACAGGCATTAGGGAAGGAAAGTCGGCCATCGAACCAAATATCGCCGCCGACGAATGGAAAGATCACTTTGCAGCCTTATATCAAAGGTTGGGGGACACAGGTAATAATGCAACAAATAAGATTGCTCCACTGCAAAACATCTGTATTGAGGCCCGCAGATAACCCTTACAGCGATAACAAACGCCTTAAATAAAATTTCCCCTTCCAAAGCACCTGGCCTCGGTAAGATTCCGGGGGACCTCTTTCGGTCCGAGCCAACCATCTGGGCCCCCTATTTTTGGATCCTGTTTAATGCCATATTGCAGGGAATGGCTATTCCATCTACTTGGGTGGGTGCGGAAACTCTCCCAGTCTACAAAAAGGGTTCACCGCTCCTCCCCTCAAACTATAGGCCCATAAGTTTAATTGACATAAGTCAGAAAATATTCGCCAGGGTGTTGTTGGCCCGTCTCCAAGCCTGGATGGACGAACACAAAATTTTAAGCCCACTGGAAGCTGGTTTCAGGGAAAACACGTCCACCACTGACCAAATATTCAGGCTTCAACTCTTGTACTGGAAAACGGTGACAATAGAGGGTGGCAGTCTCTATTTGATTTTCGTGGATTTAAAATCTGCATTCAATCTAGATAAACTGTGGACCGTTCTAAGTGATCTGGGGGTGCCTCTTCTTCTATGCCATATGCTCAGACGTTTGCACAAAGGCAATTATGCCCAAATTAGATTCGGCAAACGTGGGGAACTCACCTTACCTATATCTATAGACAGAGGGGTAAGGCAGGGGTGTGTGCTCGCACCCACCCTTTTCTGCCTGTTTATAAACGCACTCGTAGATGTACTGAATGCGGGGAACGATAACGATGCACCCAAGATAGCAAGTAGGAAAATAGCAGCAATGATGTTTGCCGATGATACCCTGTTTCGCTCAAAGTCACCAATGGGCATAAAGAAGATTCTCGACAACATCAAGGCCTTCTGTGATAGTAGGGGACTTGAGATCAACTGTTTGAAGACCGTACTTGGTCTGCAATCCAACCAGCACTACCCGCCCTAATCCTAGCCTGTATGGCACTTCTCTGGAGAGGGTTTCCGTCTTTGAATACCTGGGGGTCACCCTAACTGAAAAAATGGATTGGGGGGCTCAAAGTAATAAAACTAGTCTGAAGTTAGCGCAGAGTACAGGAGGTTTAATTAAGCTATTCAGGAATTCTTCTTTTAAACCCATTGGACCAATAGTGGAAATCTAGAACATACAAACTAGATGTTCAGCTATGTATGGGGCAGAACTGTGGGGGCATAGCTTACTGAGAAACATCATAAAGTCTGAGAATTCATTTACCAGACAACTTCTTGGTCTTCCCTCTAGCACCCCTCTTATACCACTGTGCCTAGACGTAGGGATAAGGCCTATTGCTGATGAAATTGCCCTCAGACCCCTACTGCACTGGCACCGATTATGGGTGACCTCGGAATTGGTTGCTTATCGGGATGAGCTAAAGGAGGTTCTGACCCTGCATGGTGCTGGAAAATTGCTGTGGCTAGCCTATGTTAGGGACACCTTTCAGAACATGGGCAGAGCGAGTTTATGGCATTCCCCTGAGGAAGCCTGCATCACAGTCTCCCGAAAGGAACTGGTTCAGAGTTACCGGGAGGACTAACTCGCCGGATTACAGAGGTGTTCAGCAACAGGTTCACTAACAGTCATGTTTTTGAGGATAAAAGATCAGTATTGCCTAGAACTGCCCTGGCTGAGATCCAACCCGCATTAGCGGGAAAATTATATGTTCAATTCAGGCATGGGACCCTCCCATTATGCGCCTTAACCAATAAATGGGCAGGGACACCTGCTATAGTATGTGCTGCCTGCAACCACGCAGAGGAATGTGAGTTGCATGTTTTCTTTTTTTGCCCTGGCTATAGAAAATCCAGGCACCGCTAGTTGATACAGCTCTGTAGAAATTTGGGAACCAAACGATGTGTAGAGGTATTTAGGCTACTGAAGTACAATACCTCATCCCCTATTGTATTTGCGGTGTTACGTTTTTTATTATCTATCTGGTGTGTGCGCAGCTCGCTTCCAAAAATAAATATCTGTATAGGGCAGAGCTGACAAAACCTTCCCTTTTTCTTGCTGGGCTGTCTCCCTTTTAGCCTCCCTTTTTAAACTCAATTTTTACACATGTGGTTTTATTGTGTCCTACTTTTTATATTGTAGTTCATGAAATTCATCAGCATCTTTTTTTTCCCCCTAATTGTTGTATATGCTTTTTATTATATGGATTCTTTGTATATGCTGCTACGAACTTTGTTTATTTAACGGGGTGTGGGTAATAATAATAACTTGCAGTTGTAATTGTGTACTCTGGTGTCTCGAGCCCATGCATTTGAGACTGAGTTTTATTGTATTGTTGCTTTTCTCTTTTGCACTTTTATGGTCTATTGACCGCAATAAAGTTGTTGGTGATGATGAATAAAATATTAATTAAAGTGAATAATGGTCAAGTGTTCTTTACCTTCTACAAATCCTCATGCTAGCTGAACTTTCACGATCACTACATCTGAGACTACTATTAGGGGAATATTCACAAGGAGCTATCGTCGAATTAACGGCACTTTATCGCAGCCAAAGTCGTGATAAATTTACCTCCCCATTCACAAGCCGGTGTTAACAGCCCACAGCACCAGTTTACCAGCGATAGCAGCCGCAAAAAACATCGCCACAGAGGACCCCCGTAAATATCGCTAATGAGATGCAGAGTAGGCGTTCCCGTGCCAAAAGCCGAGACAACATCACACCTCAACATTTTCAACGACCAGCCACATCGGCGATAAAAACACAAAACAGGCGATAAGGCGCGTTAGCACCAGGAAATCTACACCTGCTCTGACCTGGTGTAAAGTCGAACGGCAGCCTGCAAACCAAAAGGGAGCACAGCCCAGGGCTACATCGGAAGGGCAACAGATGCCATGGAGCCACCCATCATGCAGCCCGGACACCCAAGAGGGCCACAACACCCCCAGGACCACCCCTCCCTGGCACCCCCCCCGACCAAAGACATGCCACATCAGCCACACCTAAACATGTACAAAATATTCTGCTTGATGTCGCACAATCACAACTGGTGACATGCATGTGTCGTCACAGAAATGAGCAGTACACATTCACTTTCGAAGCAACAAATGAAACTTTATTAAAATGAACACCGAAATGAAATGAAGACACATGGCCGCTCCCCTCGGGACAATACGTAGGTCACAGCCTGTAAGACAAAAAACATGATGAGAAGGTGTGTCCTGCGCACATCAGAGGACAGAGAGAGAGCGAAGGAGAGAGAGAGAAAGAGAGGGAGGGAGAGAGAGAGGAAGAGAGGGAGAGAGAGAGAGAGGAAGAGAGGGAGAGAGAGAGAGAGAGAGAGAGAGAAGAGGAGAGAGAGAGGAAGAGAGGGTGCCGCCCCTGCGCACCCAGGCCACACTGCTCACCTGCTGCCACCGGTGTGTCTCCAACCACGTGCCGGTATGTATAGCAAGACACCAGGTCACACATCTGAGTCAGAGCCGTCAGCTGAAACAGAGTCCAGATACATGCCTGGCACAGTACACACACTTGCACAAGACAACATCGCCTGCCCGCCAATGCACACCCAGGCAGAGGCACCCCAACCCCTCCCGCCGCCCATCGGAGCATGCCCGCCCATGCACACCCAGGACTCAATGCTCACCTTCCGCCACCGGCGCGTAGGTAGGAGGTCCCACCACATGCCGCTGCAAGCTACAAGCCCGGGGCCCGCGGACATGGCACCCTCCACACCATGCAGCCACACTCCGCAGGCCACCAGGTCCCACGTTTGGTGCTGGGTCTTGATTACTCCATGGCATGGGACATACCAGTGCACCCGGCACCATCGCAGGCTGCACACCTGCTCAGCCCATTGGGTGCCACTAACTCTGGGATCCCGGAAGCGACGCCACGGGGCGGTAGGCCCGCGCTGCCCGTTGGCTCTGGCCTACACTGCGGTCCTGCAGGGCACACAAAACCTGAGCTGTCCAGACCGCCGAGATGGGGCATCATCGCAGGCTGCACACCCGCTCAGCAGCTCAAGGTACCACTGACTCAGTGCACCCAAAGTCACCGTCCCGTGGCGGGGTGCCTGTGCCGTCTGCAAGGCCTCGGATGCCACTAACCCTGTGCAACCCCAGTCTGCGCCACGTGGTGGTAGGCCCATGCCGTACTCAAGGCCTCGGATGCCACTAACCCTGTGCAACCCCAGTCTGCGCCACGTGGTGGTAGGCCCGTGCCGTACTCAAGGCCTCGGATGCCACTAACCCTGTGCGCAACAACTCATGGGCCCTATATGAGTGAGAACCGTGGAGCGTTCGTCATCCAGTCACCACCGGAAGAGGGGAATGTGACGTCGTCGGCCCCTTATGTTGGCGGAGTCACATGGCCTGTGACGCCTGAGCCGGATGGGTGTGGTGTGTGTGACATGCTGACAACTAGACCAGTGACCTGCACACCACCAGCGAGTACGGCTGCGACGGGTAGCAATGAGGGCCGTTAGCGGAGTGGTCTGTACGCCGTACGCCGGACCAGTGCAGGGCTTGCAACAATGGCTCGTGGGCTCTGGGCGTGGTCCAGTCCATGTCTGGACAAGGAAGTGACTGATGCTTGTGTCCCTGTTGTAGTGTTCACGGGACCCGGTACACAAAATGCAATGTCGCACCCTCTGACTGGCATCCCACAGGATGAACATCATTGACGCAAGGGAAGGCACTGTCCCCACATTCATCCACACATCCATACATGACTGACGTAAGACATTACACAGCAGTGCGTCACTGGATGTTTATTTGCACATCCAGTGCAGTCATGCAGCTGGAGCGGTACAGGGCAATGCCGAGCACACTACACAATATGGGCCCGTGGAGGGCCAGCCAGTGTCCATTCGGGGATGACCTGTACTCCGGAAGAGGAAGGGTACAGTCCGCAGTCTGTCCGCTGTGTCATTGGTCGTCAAACAGGATGTGGCAGTCCATGTCGCTGTCCAAGGTGAGTGCATCGGAGTGTATCGGGGGTCAGTGGTAGGTCTTGAGGCCATGTGCGGCACCAAGCAGAAACAGGCAAGGTGGCGGAAATGAATGCTAGTGCCTCCTTCTGATCTCAATCCCATCCACGTCCTCGTCCCCGGATGTGTGCTCTGCCCCACCTGTGGGTGTTGCAGTACCAGCTGCGGCACTGTGTGCCACTGACACATCAGGGGCCGGAGGAGGATTGTCGGCCACACTGTGTGGCAGTGACACATCAGGTGCCGGAGTGGAAACGCCTGCCGCACTGGGAGGCACTGACACACCAGGGGGCGGAGATGTGGATGGTGTGGGGGCAGCAGCATTCATCATCGCCACGCCTTGTGGCAGCAATGCCATGATGAGGACATGCAGGGCCTGGTAGATGCCAGCTACATTTCGCTGATGTGCAGCGGTGGCTGCCATCCTTTCCGCCTCCATCCGCACCATGTCCTCCATGAGCCTCCGCATGTGTGCCAGCTCACGGCTGGGATCATTGGAGCCACTCTGAGCGGACAGGTATTCTTCCCTCCGCGTCATGACTCCAGCGATGTCAGTCAGGGCTCGTTGGAGACCATGGGGCGGACATAGACACCCAAGGATGGCGTCCAGTTTGGTAGCCATGAGGTCGAACCCCACCCGCACCTGCTTAGCCATCTCCCTCTGGCCCTCCAGCACACGGCGTTGGAAGGCCATTTGTTGTTCCTGGGGGACTTGGGAGGGTGCTGGGGCTGTGGGTGCCTCCTGCTGGGTGGTTTGGGTGGTGGGTGGGTTCTCATCGATGTAGCTGGGCTGCCCTGCTCCTGTAGGTGAGTGGCGGATGAGGTCAATGATGTCTTGGATGGTTTGGGTGTTGATGTTGGTGTTGTCCTCCTCGTCATCAGTGAAGAGTGGCTGGGACTGCTCTGCAGGAGGTGTTGACGATGCCCCTGCGATGTGAAGGGGAGATGGTGTATTACAATGTGTCCACATGTATGTAGCCGCATGGTACAGGTTGACATTCAGACTGCATGGCATTGTACATTGTGACAGTCTGTGGGTCTGGGCGAGGACCCAGGATCATTGTGGGTGTGCACTGTGCCCTGCTTGCTTGTGCATGTGTGCCATTGTGGCCATCTCCACCCGTCCCCCCAGTACCTCGTGGTCACTCATCCTGTTGCGGTTGTGTTGTGTCCTGTCGAGCATTGTCCGGTCCCCTGACTCCAGCCACAGTCTCCACACTGATGACTGTCGACACCAGCTCCTCCATGTCATCCAGCTCCAGCTGTGGTGCTGGGCCCCCACCTCCGGTCTGCGTTGCTGCCTTCTGGTTGGCGGTGAGTTTCTCCTTGGTCTTCCGCTTGATGTCATTCCATCGCCTCTTGACCTCGTCCATTGTCCGCTTGTGCTCTCTGACGGCATTCACCTTGTCGACGATGTCCCGTCATATTCCATTTTTGGTGCCCAATGACACGTTGGAGGTGACGAAGAGTTGTTGATGGTGTTCCATCACCTCCGTGACTATGATCCCGTTCGCCTGCGGACTGAACTTGGTCTTCCTCGTCTTCTTGTCCTTCCCTGTCCCCGAGGTCCCAGGCTGGTCGTCTGGGGTGCATGTGGGGTTGTGCTCATCCTCTGCGCCTGCTCCGGCTGCCTCCATGGTGCTTGGGTGTTGGTCAGTTTGTGTGTGGGTGTTTTTTCTACTTTTATGGTGATTTTTGACGCCTGCCAGGTGTGTGTTGCCGGCCTGGCGCTGCTTGTCGCTGGTTTCCTCATCGCGCTTTGGCCCATCACGTGTTTTTTGGTGTTGTGGTTTGTGTTTTTATCTCCATCGTGGTGGTTGTATCGCGGACATTTTCCGTGGTTCCGGCAGACTATCGCTTGCTACTGACTTGTTGTGAATTCCACGTTGACACGGGGTTATTTTCCCGCGATAGGCTGCAATATTGAAAGTTGCGTTACGCTACTCTTGCGGTAGTTATCGCACGTTCTTGGGGATATACCCCTTAGTGTGTAGTGTGGTTTGTGGCCTCATTGTCTACATTGCTATGTTAGCTTAGGCCTGGCTGCCATGATGCCTTTTTAACACGTTACTTTGTGACTTTGTTTTTTCAGTCTCTGCTTGTGCCCGGCTATATTAGAACTGTCTGCCTTTTTGCCTTTCACCTTTTCTCCTGTTCCCTGTGGGTTTCGTCTGCACACCATGTACAAGGTCGAAAAACAACGTCCCTTGTTATTGCTGATCTAGTCAGCCCCTCGCACTTAGACATGACACGAAATACAGCTGCACTGGAGAAATTTGTGTGCTTTTAATATTGTGATCTCCCTGTTTGTGGCACTTGGGGAAAAACCTTTCCAGGGAGAAGAGCTGTGCTTGTCTGATGATGTAAACCTTGCATCTAGATATTGAGGTGTGGGGGTCCGCCTGACAAAGCCCAGAGGTCTTCTATTTTTATAATAAACTAGTTATTAGCACAGGGAGGGTGGTAAGGCTATTTAGCCCTATATCCACTGTCTTTATAAAATGCTGTCCCCGTTTGTTTTCTATGGAATTGTAACCATGCTTATTATTTTATCATTATGCTGATAGTACTGGCACATGTACTTTATCTTAGAGCACGATAGTTGAAATAAACATTTTAAACTATACTGTGTCTCTTATTACGCACGTTGTGAACAAGTATGAGTGAGTTATGAAAGAGTGTTCTTGCTCCCGCGAGTCCTGAGAGAGACCGTGTTCTGTCCAGTTGGAATGGAATAGAGATTGCCAGTTTCAACGTATTAATGATTAAAGCGATAGAAATTGCAAAGATGTCGAATCGAATGAAAAGTACTAAGGTAGTCCCTAGACCCATCCTGTCGCTTAATCTCGAAATAAATAAACTAGTTAGGGAACAATACTTGAATTACTCTTCGGAAAGATATCATAGAATATTAATATTAAAAAGGAGGAGGACATGGGTAAAGGTTAAGTTAAGAAAAGAGAGGGAAGATAACATGTGGATAAAATTGAGAGAAGCAGCCTTTAAAGGCCAAGTAAGAACATTTTGGTCTCTTATTGGGGAGGGTAGTGGTGCTAGATCTCGTCCACTCCCGGTGGCCATTGAGGAGCAAAAATGGGTCAGCTTTATTCAGGATTTATATGCAGATAATGCAAAGGCAATCAAGTATATCAAATTAAAGGAGGACCCCTTTCGTATGGATCACCTTCTGAAAAAGAAATTGAAAGGGTGATCAGGGGATGCGTTCTTCCGGGGCGATGGGCACGGATGAATTACCCATCACAGTTTTAAAACAAAATAGTATACTGTGGAGTAAAATTCTTTATCCAGTATTCAAGTATTGTTATGCAAACAAGATGGTTCCCCCTTCCTGGAAGGGGAGTATATTAGTTCCTCTGTTTAAGAAAGGAGACCGAGGTGTCCTGCATAACTATCGTCAAATTGCACTTCTTGATGCAGTGGGTAAAGTTTTTGCTAAATGCCTTTTGATCCAAATTAATGATTGGTTGAATACGGTTGAGATTTTACCATTGGAACAAACTGGATTTAGGACAAAGCATGGAACAATTGATAACTTAACCGCTTTACAGGTAATAATCGAAAAATATGTTAAAGTTAGAGGAGGAAAAGTGTACACAGCCTTTATAGACTACTCCACAGCATTCGATAAAGTTGATCGTTTTTTACTGTGGAGAAAACTGTCGGATCTGGGTATGCCTGTAATTCTTTTGGAGTTAGTTCGTTCTCTTCACTCGGACACTTGGTGTAAAATCCTAATGGGAGGGGAAAGTGGTCTCTCCCAAACTATCCCTACTGCAAATGGCCTAAAACAAGGATGTTTACTGGCTCCTCTACTTTTCTCCTTATATATTTCTGACCTTCCTCATGATTTGGCTCTAAGTGAGGGCATCACCCCGTTATTGGGGGGAAAACTGATAGTTTGTTTACTTTATGCAGACGACATAATAATATTTGACCTAACGCCAAGAGGTTTAAATAATTGTCTACAGGCATTACATAATTTTGCAGAGGCACATTATTTAAAGATTAATATATCAAAAGTAAAATCTTGTGCTTGCACGGAAGAAAAAAATTGCAGTATGGGAATTTTGTATGGTCTGCGGGTGGCCAAAAACTGGAACTTGTAAAATCTTATGTTTTCCTGGGAAAAACAGTGTGTGGTAATCTAAGTAATAAAGCTCATATAGAAAATAACATCCGTAAAGCTACCACACAAGGGAAAAGCTTGGGCTCCCTTTATAGATCAACTGGGAAAAGACACTTTGCACTATTATTAGAGGTTTTCCGTGCAAAAATTCCTGCTTCTCTGTTGTATGGTATTGAATTGCTTGATGTAGAGAAATGGGGTTTTTTAAACACAACAGAAGGCAAAATTTTAAGGAGCCTAGCCTCAGTCAACTCTGCTTGTCCCGTGGCTGCTCTAAGGCTAGAATTTGGCTTAAGAAGTAGTTGGGTACAGGGTCTTGCTGGGATAGTGCGATGGGTTGTAAGCCTGGTAAAGAGTGATCCCGGCTCATTAAGATTCTTAATTAAGAAAGAAGTGTTAGAAAATTTAAAGGAGCAGTCTTTAATATTTAAAAATGTTAGAATTGCGGCCGACTTGCTACAATTAGATGAGTTTCTGCTTTTCACCCTATCGCCATATCAATTAAAGGCCACTTTGAAACAGGCCACTTGGGAATTAAGCTTCACTAGGGATAGGGAAGCTCGTATCTTAAAGAAGGGTATCCACCCGGCCATAGACTCGTGTACGATAAATAAGGCACAGGCTTATATTTCCTGGAACCTGCCTCATGGGGTGCGCCGTTTTTGGCTACTACTGAGGCAGGGTATGCTTCCTTTAAATAAAGCACTGTCTAAATGGTATGGTTCCTCTGAGATTTGTAACTTGTGTAACAATTCCATCCAGGACATTAATCATGTGATATTTATCCGTCCCGCTTTATTATTATGCCGGCGTAAATGGGTGAGACAAATTTGTCTACAATTATCTATTCTTTCGGCCTCCGCACTAACTGATTCTATTTATGAGCCACCCAATGAAATGTTCTGCCACAGGATTTTTAATTTTTTTAAGTGCTTTTTAAATCTATATTAATTCACCTAATATGATGAATGCAATTATTAATTTTGATTTTATCGGATTCTTATATAGTATTAAGGGCATAAAGGATCTTTTAATCTTCTCAATTGTATAAAATATTATAATGTCTTGTAGTTTGAGATTTTTTACTGTCGATTTTTGCTTATACTTGTAGAAACTTTGTTGTACACATTTTTGCTTTTATACATTGTTGGTTTTTCTGTTTATGTGGATCTCTTTGGAGTTCCAAGATCATAAATAAACTTGAAACTTGAGACCGTGTTCTGGGTTGTCTAATCATTGGTAGCTTCGCTGTAGTACGGAGAACGAATGAGACGCTAAAGCTAGTCGGATTGGGATTGTGGGTACTAAGGTGCATGGTTGGTTCACCACTATACACCGAGGTCCTATTATCCTGTGCATAGCTCTGTATATGTGCAGAATCCCCGCAACATGGCGCCCAACATGGGGCTTCTTATCTGCGAGACGCTTGAGTAGTGCTTGTCCACAATAACCTTCGCATACGCTTCCGGAAACGTGTGTGAGGGTGATACCTCCTATATTGATGTTTTTATAGGTTCTTTCAAGCTTGAAGTTATTAAAAGGTGTTTATGTTAACCCTATATTGCGCTGCCTCACATTAGGTTGTCAAACATTCCTGGTCTTAATGGTGGATGTAAATATACCGGCACATAGCCGCGCTGCGCTCCGGGCTCATTTATTGGCTTATGGAGTGCCTGACGCGGGTGTCGCTCTCATCTTTGTGGTGCAGGCTGACCCGGCTCACCACTTTGAGGTGTTTTACTCTTGGGTCACTTTTCCGGCAGTGGAAGGAGCGGACAATTTGTTTCATGTGTACGCTCCCACTGCCCTACCCAATGCTTATCGGCCTTATCAGGCTCTTGAAGTACCACTTACGGCATGGCAACACCGTATTTGGTTTAATGGTGCCCTCCCACATCCGGTCACCCAGGTTCGTTTAGGCCCCTTATCAATAGATGGGGCCACTTGGCCAGTCTTGGCCGTGTATACCCCACATCCGCGTTATTTGACGCTTGCGGTTGATGAACTGCGCGCATTGCATGCGTCTTTAATCCGCGTGCACAGAGCTTTGGTACAATATGTTACAGGCAACGTTCAGGGAGCCCCTCCTGGAGTTGCGGCGCATCCAGCTAGACCGGGCGGTGTAACCATAAGTCCTGTCATGGTTAATTCGGTGATGGGCAAGCGCCCACAGAATAAGGATGATTTACCTTATTGGCTTGCAGAAAAATTTGACCAGCTGGAGGCAGTTTTTCCCAATACTTCTCCTGTGGACAAACACAGGATTTTGACGATTAGTTTCCCGAAAGACTTAATTCCCGAGTTGGCAGAATGCAACAACTGGGGCAAGGTATTCGCCGCAGTGTATGCGAAGTGTTTCGGCACTCCTTCCATGACAGTTCTCCCCTCTGTAATTAAACGGGTGCAGGATGAACATGGCCCTGAGGCGGCTGTGGAATTGGGGATGAGACTGGTGGGAGTGTTCGATGTGGTGGCTGATCTAATCCTTGCGAACGTAAAGGGTGATGCAGTCAACTTTCAAGTCGCTAATGCTTTGGCTTTGGTCCCGGAGCCGGACAAGCCATTCGAATTACCGAAAATTATTGCACAGGCTTATAAAACCATTGGCCGCAATAGTCTGGGAGTTAAGCCTTTTGCTAAAACGCAAACTCAATCACAGCCACAACAAAAACTCAGTCTGAGAAAGATGAGAAACCGTTCTTTACTAAAAAGAACTGGAGGTTGAAAAAACAGGGTAAACAACAATCAAAAACCAGGGTCGCGTGCCGCATCCCGGTTTCCATATCCTCTGAACGCACTTATGATTTGCGCGACAGAGCAAGAATTAAATCTCCAGATAGATTTCAAGTCCCTGATCCGCGTTCTCCTCGTTCTTCACAGGCACCATCGACCTCCCAGACTGGTGGAGGAGATCGCCAGGATAGAGGCAGGAGTCGTGAGGCCCCACAGGGACGAGACCAACCTCGACAACCAGTCCGAGGGAAACCAGAAGAATGTCCACGTTCTCGCCCACAGTTTCAGAAGAAAAAAGTTGCAGCATTAACAGCGAGGTATGCCACAGACGGTGAGAACGAGACTCCTGAATTGGATGTGGGCAATGACGCTGCTAGACAGCGCCGCGGAAGTTACCATAGTGTGGGAGGCACTGCGTCCTCATGTGGAGGCGACAGCAACTGACACATTCATTACTGTCGAGACAGCTGACACCCGAGTGGCACCCCCTGACAGACTATTTAATATTGTCATTCAAATTGAAGGTGACATTGAGCGTGTTATTAAAGGGATTTTTTGGGAGAATCTGACGTCTTCTTACGATATTTTGTTGGCAAGGCGGATTGGCCGCCCCCATTCGTACTTGCTGCTCGTAGAGGGGAGGAGGTAATCCTTCCGAGCTTTTCTCGTCATGTCCCCAAGGACAAAGTGGAGGCTCTCGCAGCTGAATGGGCTGGGGCCCTGGCTCCAGCGCTATACCGTAACCACGTGGGCTGGGATGAGGATTCTCCACCCCATGATATACCATTGCGGTCTCTGCCTCAGCCACAACCCCAATATCCCATCCGGCGGGAAGCTAAAGGTCCCGTTTCAGACATTCTGACACAGTTAGAATATCAAGGAGTAATTGAAACATGCGTATCACCAATGAATAATCCCCTTTTTGCGGTTTCTAAACCCGATGGATCGTACCGCCTAGTTCTGGATTACCGACATTTGAACTCTCATTGTCAGACCTTTGCGGTACAAAATACCCACAGTTCTGCGCTTGTAGACAGTCTTGTTCGTAAAAAATATAAGACGACACTTGACCTATCCAATGGATTTTACACGCACAATTTGTCCCCGGTGTGCAGTCAATGGAGTGCTTTCACTTCCGGTGGAAAACATATTAAATTTCGGCGTTTGCCCATGGGCTACATGAACAGCCCGGGTGTTTTCGCCGCCCGTGTTGTCTCTTTGTTGGACAGCATAGACCCAAATGCGTGTTCATACGTCGACGATATCTATCTGACAGACGACGAATTATGGCCACATCTTTCGCGTGTGGACCGCATTATTCTTGAATTTGCGGTCTTAGGATACAAATTTAATTTTGCCAAATCTCACATCGCTGAATTCACCGTTTTGTTTTTGGGCTATGAGCTCAACAATGAAGGTAGGGGCTTAGCTCCCCATTTCTTGGAGAAGAGCGCACTTTTGCGCCCTCCAACCACCCTGAAGAAGCTTCAGTCATTACTGGGATTTTTAAACTTCGGGCGTACTTACATTCCCGAATATGCCCAGCGTATCAAGCCTCTATATGCCTTGATACAGCCCAACTTTTCGAAGTCATGCTGGCTTCCTGAGCATTCCTCTATACTGCACTCTTTGCAGTCTGATCTACTTGAATCTAAGTTCTTGTTGACTCATGATAACCACACAAACCTGGTGATTAGAATAGTGCCAGGGGCAGTGGGTTTCACGTACTTAACCTTTAACGAAGGTGACACAGTACCGATTGCATACAAGTCACATCTTTACACTTCAGCGGAGTTGCGCTTTTCCTCTGTGGAAAAAGTTTTGACTGCAGTGCAAATGGCGATTCTGAAAGAACGCGCGCTGGCACAGGGAAAACGCATTTTGGTGGTAACACCATATCCTGCCCTTGAGGCAGTGACGAAGGCAAGTGTACCCAACTCTAAGGCTTTGCACCCCCGTTGGATACAATGGGCTACATCTTTGACGTCCCCGGATGTCACTTTTATCTTTGATTCCTCTCTTCAGACACAGGAGTTCTTACAGTATGAATTTGTTCATCCTCCTCCTCTGTCTTTGCTGCCGCTTGAGGAGTACAAGTGTATTATTTACACCGATGGTTCGGCACAACCGGCCATGGGTTCTAAGCATGCTTATTCCGCAGCATGTGCTATCGTTGCAGGTACTATGGTGAACGGAGAGTTCAAGTCGAGTGTAGTGCACACACAGGCACTAGGAGACAGTACTGCACAATTGGCCGAGCTGCAGGCTTTGGTGCTCGCACTTGAGTTTGCGAGTCCAGACGTGACGACTCTTATTGTATGCGATTCTTACTACTGTGTTCAATCCTTTAATGACAACCTATTCTTTTGGTCTCAAAACGACTATAGAGATGCTAAAAGGCAGCACAATTAAGCATAAAATGCTTTGGGTTCAAGTGGCAGATCTTAAACAACGTTTGCCTCTCACACAGGTGATTCACACCCTTGGCCACCAGCGTGTGGGCGCACACACGGTAGGTAACAGTTTGGCAGATGAAGCTGCCAAATCAGCAGTAGCCACGTGCTCAGTAGCAGCAGTTACAAGATCCATGACTAAAATAGATAATGAGATTTTGGCAGCTATTGCTGCAACAAAGGATGGTGCTAATTGCCCACTGGGTTTTCCTTCCAAGTACTCTTATCACTTAAGTCCCGAACAGGTTCCTTACGTAACAATTCCAGACGTTGGTGATCGGCTGATTCCCAACGCGGACCGCAGACCTTCCTTGATAACGACCGCACACGAAGGCTTGGCTTCGGCCCATGCTGGCGTATCTGCGACTGTTTCCATCTTGCAGCAGCGTTACGGGTGGCGTGGTTTATATAAACAGACCCGTACTTATGTGCTTTCTTGTGACATTTGTCAGCAAATTAAGCCTTCGACGGTTCCACGTCCACCACAAACACAGCTCTGCATTTATAACAAACCTTTTGGGTGCGTTTACCTTGATCACTGCGGTCCATTTTCTTCTGACACTGCATACAAATACATCTTAGTTGCAGTAGACTCGTGCACGCGTATCATCTGGGTCTGGCCACAACGAAGTGCTGATGCTCAAAATGTCATCAGGGATTTGCGTGTCTTTGTGGGAATTTTTGCCTGTGGCACCTTCCATTCCGACCAAGGTCCAGCGTTTGCCTCTAAGGCATACAAGGACGCAATGGGGTCACTGGGGGTGCGGGTGCAATTTTCGTCTCCATATAGACCTGAGGGTAATTTGATTGTGGAGCGAATGAACCGTGACTTAAAGCAATCCTTGACAGCTAGAGTCTTAGGAACTGGCTGGCCCACTTGTATAGCATACAACGTGCACTTAATAATCTCCCTAGAAGATCTCTGGGTGGGCGGACCCCATACGAAATGCTCTTTGGCATACAAATGTTTGTGCCAGACCTTGATGGTCTAGACATGGCGGCGAATGCCGCAATCTTTGACGTAGATAATCATTCTACTATGTTGCAGGACTTACAAGAGACCCGTGACAAACTTGCTAACGAACACTTGCCTTCAGCCACTGACGCTGCGCTGCAGATTCCGGTTGCCGGCTGGCTTCCGAAGGTTGGAGATCTGGTCCGAGAGAAGGTGGAGAACAAAAAATAATTTGGCCCCTCTTATCGTGCACCGGTTCCAGTCCTTGGCTTGAAGGGTACTCGTACAGTCATCTTACCACCGCTTCCTGGTCGCAAGGACAACAGATACATCTCAGTGGACAATGTCAAGCTACAACATCTGGCCGATCCTGAATAGCGTAACACCTGCGGTCTCATGTCCAGCCATTTCTAGGACTCCTGTTTGTGGCCCTCCACCTTACACAGACACTGATGTTGCCATTGAGATGGTAGTTTTGCCTGATCGCCTGCTCGACTGCCCGGATTCCTCCTGCAACGAGGAGACCCAGTATGCATACCCCGCCAACGAGTCGGTGGCTCATTTACCTACAACACCACTGAGCCCTACCCGTTTTTCTTTTGATTCGGCTTCCACCTCATCACTTATCCCGTCCAGCTTCAGTATTTTTATATCCTGGTTCAGAGACAATTTTTTGGTCCCACCATGGACATACATCTGGTTGGTACTGTTCCTGATTTTCCTCTTCATGTCCATTGGCTTTGTGACTGTTTTTTTCTTGCTCATTAATGGTCACTATTTACCAGAACGCTCTGCAGTGAACTGTGTCGCTGGAACTTTGGCTCCGCATTCTTCATCTCACATCATGAAGCTTGACCACACCTTTGTGAACATTTCAGCTTTCCCAGTCGCTGATGGCATCGTATGGGATGCGGTAAATTTCCAAATTCATGGACCAACCGAGATTATTAATGTACCGAATGTCCTCCGTGTTTCCATGGGTGATGTGGTAAAAAGTAATGTTCATTCTGATGACTGGGATGTGCATGCCGTTGAATCGTTATTCTCTGACTTGAAATATTATGCTGCTTTTAATGCTGAAGATTTGTACTTAAATTCTGCAAGTTATGCTGATTTATATTGTTACCAGCATTGGGGCAACCATTTTCTCCATAAACCAAGTACACTTAGGGTACTTTTAATTATACACAATGGGAACATTGTCCGACCCCTCTACCAGGTAGCTCCCAAACACTTAAGAGTAAATTTACTTACTTTACAGACTTTGATAGATCAAACCCTGGGTCCTATTATTCTAAATTGAACATTTCGTCAAATCAAAAGATCATGTTGACCCACACCAAATTGCTATATTCCGGTTCATTTCTGAACACATTAGCCGTGGGTGGTTATGAGCACTGGCTGGACACCATTGACTTAAAATCTATTTGGGGCACCAAATCATGGCAGGTACGCGGCACGGAAGCCTTACACCGTGCTTGCCTCATCCCGGCCCAAATTTTGTTTTTAAATCGTACGATCTATCAAACAACCTGTTGGGTTTTGGCTACTTCTAAACAATTGAATGCACCCTCCATCCCCGTATTGTCTTCTACTCCCAACGACAGCTTGCGTTTTAATATTTCCCTTGCCAATTTGCAAGCTTTGTTTCAAAACAATTCGTTTAATACCTCTACAATTGTTCAGTCACCCTGGTTGGCTTGGCCCATAGCATCAAATGCCTGCCAGCTGCGTTTTCATGACTCAGCTCCTGGTTACAAACAGGATAGGCTAGATCCGAGGTTTTCTGACGCTCGTACTGTTACAACATATTCTGTTGGTAAATTGTGCAGACAGTGGTTGCAGCACTCTTCATTAGATTCTGTGAAACAACATTTATCCCTCCTATCAGGCAACATTGATCTGTCCGATTTTGTTCTAGGGCCTCGTGGTCCTCGACCTAAGAGGTTCATTTATGAAGCTTACAATGAACTCTGGAAGCTTTCGCAAATTGAAGCTGCTTCCCGTTTACGGGAAATCGATCAAGCAAATCTAGAAAAAGTGCTTGCTGTTGTTCACAATAGTATTAATACCCTTTCTTCCCGCATTTATACATTAGAGAATATTGTTTCGTATGTTGTTGATATTGTACAGGATGATGTGTCTGTGTTATATCATGGTCAAAATCAATTGCGTTCAGTAATGCAGTTTGCGTGGACATTGCAAACATTGAAGATGGGCAAGGTTCCATGGCATTTTTTTAACACATCTGCCTTATTTTTGCCATTTAATTTAACTGAAAAACAGCAATTCATGTCCATGAAAGATGCAACATACACTCTCTTACATATCGAAAAGATAGAGCCGTTACCATTCTCTGTGGCGGAGTTGGACTCTGCAGTGTGGCTAGTTCACGGGGTTATCGCTTTGCCTTTTTCTTTATTTGAGTTCAGTTCCTGCATGAAACATTATCCTGTTGGCCATTTTCAGCCTTTAGGCAGTGCCTTCTTGCATGAACTTTGGTCACTGCCTTTCATGTACAGATGCCTTAGGGACGGAAAAGAAGTTTTTCTCACAGGAGAGTCTTGCGATTCTACAGTGGGTCATTCCCTAATTTGTAAAAACATTAAATTGCACGGGGCTTGTAATATTTCGGCTCCGAATCTCGCTTGTGTTTTGAAAGGCATTCCGGCTCCTGTTATATCACCTACTTTCACTGTGCTTGCAAATGGTAGTTATCTGCTTTTGAATAATCAAGACTGCTGTGGAATGCAGGCGGGCATCCCTTATATTGTAACGGTTTCCCACCGTGTAGTGTGTTGCAAAAATGTGCTTTTTCCACCCCCGCAGGACATGATAGATAGTTCCATTTGGCCTTCCATACCCACGTTGAAGGCAGATTTCAATAAATTGAGCAGAATAAAGGCGCTATTATTAAACCAGAAAGTTATGCTCACATCCGCACGGGAGACCTTCGTCCTCCAGGTGGCTAGTACCCACAGTGAGATACAGGCTCTTTTGAACACAAACCTCCCACAACATTTCGGTGAACTGATTCACTGCGTTTTCAATGCTTCTAACACCGAAGGTCTTGTGCACTTTTTTAAAGTTGTGGGCTCTGGCCTTGTTACCTCCTTTCAAACTATATTTGGTGTAATTCCGGCTTTTATTCATTCTATTTTTTCCAGCGTCTTTGGCGGCTTCCCGTTGCTCCTAGCCTTAGCTGCTGGTATATTACTTTTGGTCTGTTTGCTGCGCAATGGCAGCACTTCCTGGGGGCCTACTCGACCAAGGTCGACTCCGGATGCTCCGTGAACGCATGCTCATCAGCTTCGGCATCCTACCATTGGTGACACTCAGTGTGTCATATAGGCTTTCTTTTCGCTTTGCGTATTTCACTTGCGTGCAACCTGTGATGTCTTGCATACGATGTCCTTTCTCTTGGTCCTTGGATATTTGCCTCTCCAATACGTCTCTGTCGGACCCGGATGTTGGCCAGTTGATGGGTCCCTTAGAGGCCCATGAATGGGACTGTTCCGGCACTGGCTTGATGGCGCGTGCGGCAGCACTTGGAATTTTGGCGCAATGGGATATCTGGGCGGCTGCTCAGAATCTCCTACAACACAGTTATATTGAGTATCACGCAAGTTGTCCCGCAATGCTAATCACTGCTCCCTATTATGAGGAACATGAATGCAGTTTTGATTTGTTGAACTGGATGGCATCTCTTTTTTCAGACGATACCAATGATGTCCTCTTGGAAGGTGTGGCAGTTTTTTGCACTTACACTCTATTGGATTAGGGGACCTTCGCTTTCAGCGTCCTGCATCTCTGGATTTTTTTATTTGGGCCCTGCTTTCTGGCCCTATCTGGAATTTTTTATCGTGAACTTTTTTTTCATTCACTGTCCTTCATTGGGGACTATTCATAAATAGACGTTTACATTCTGCTCCATCTATTTGAACTCTGTTTTCGTCCTATGTCTTGGCCTATGGACTGACCAGGGGAGGGTGTAGTGTGGTTTGTGGCCTCATTGTCTACATTGCTAAGTTAGCTTAGGCCTGGCTGCCATGATGCCTTTTTGCACACGTTACTTTGCGACCTTGTTTTTTCAGTCTCTGCTTGTGCCCGGCTATATTAGAACTGTCTGCCTTTTTGCCTTTCACCTTTCCTCCTGTTCCCTGTGGGTTTCGTCTGCACACCATGTACAAGGTCGAAAAACAACGTCCCTTGTTATTGCTGATCTGGTCAGCCCCTCGCACTTAGACATAACACGAAATACAGCTGCACTGGAGAAATTTGTGTGCTTTTAATATTGTGATCTCCCTGTTTGTGGCACTTGGAGAAAAACCTTTCCAGGGAGAAGAGCTGTGCTTGTCTGATGATGTAAACCTTGCATCTAGATATTGAGGTATGGGAGTCCGCCTGACAAAGCCCAGAGGTCTTCTATTTTTATAATAAACTAGTTATTAGCACGGGGAGGGTGGTAAGGCTATTTAGCCCTATATCCACTGTCTTTATAAAATGCTGTCCCCGTTTGTATTCTATGGAATTGTAACCATGCTTCTTATTTAATCATTATGCATTATGCTGATAGTACTGGCACGTGTACTTTATCTTAGAGCACGATAGTTGAAATAAACATTTTAAACTATGCTGTGTCTCTTATTACGCACGTTGTGGACAAGTATGAGTGAGTTATGAAAGGGTGTTCTTGCTCCCGCGAGTCCTGAGAGAGACCGTGTTCTGGGTTGTCTAATCATTGGTAGCTTCGCTGTAGTACGGAGAATGAATGAGACGCTAAAGCTAGTCGGATTGGGATTGTGGGTACTAAGGTGCATGGTTGGTTCACCACTATACACTGAGGTCCTATTATCCTGTGCATAGCTCTGTATATGTGCAGAAACACCGCAACAAGGGTTCAAGCAAATCTGATTTAATTGGGTTATGAGAGGCTAGACTAGACAGCCCATCAGGTTTGGTAACCCACATACATTAAACAGCTATGTTGGATCACAGTCGGCTTCCCCAGCACTGTAGTGCATAGAAGCTCTGTCTGTCTCTTGGTGAGAAGTGAGAGACTACCTGAGACTTGTAATTCGAATATCTTGGTCTGTGAATAGTAAAGGTGGTTTAAAGGTTCTGGTCACTAATGAAGTCACTCTGGCTGGTGGAGGCAGGCAGGACTGGTGCCTATCCTGAAATAAATTAGATGGCTGGGTTAAGGTGACAAAAAGATCAAAATGGACATTCCAGTGCAGTGACAAGTTCAGTCTCCAGTGGGGTTGTTGCTCGACCTGGGAATGGTCCACTGTATAGCCATGCAGGGTCAGTCGGAATCTCCAAGTGCGTCTTAAGGACACATATTGGGGCACAAAAGACTAGGGCTAGTGATGGAGCCACACTCATGAACACACAAGACAGAGAGTTTGGTGTAACAGGAATGCCACAATGTGGGCCCTGACATCAAGTAGGCAAATATTGCTTTATGGGAGTTGTTAGACCTAGCACCATTGGCGTGGGTTCCCCCTGTATTTTTGCCCTTGCCTTCTGTATTTTTGCTGTGTGTTGGACTTCGTTTTTGCTGGTCTAGATGCTTTGGGCACTTTGCCACTGCTGTTCACTGCCAAAGTGCAAGTGCTCCCTTTGTAAATTATTGTTATGGATTAGTGATTCCATGATTGGCATATTTGATTTACTAGTCAGTCCATAGAACAGTGCACTGTGTGTGCCCAGGGCCTGTAAATCAAATGCTGCTAGTGGGCCTGCAGCACTGATTGAGCCACCCACATAAGCAGCATGTAACTGTGACTCAGATCTGCCACTGCAGTATCTGTGTACAGTCTAGTACTGCCATGTCGACTTGCCAAGTGCACCCACTTGCCAGGCCCTACCCTTCCCTTTTCTTACATGTTAGTCACCCCAAGGTAGGCGCAAGGTACCCCTGTTGGCAGGATACAGTGTATGTGAAAGGTAGGACATGCCCTGATGTGTGTGGCATGTCCTGATAGTGAAATACTGCCAAGTTTGTTTTTCACTGTTGCAAGACTACCTGTTCCCATAGGGTAGAATGGGGAGTTTGCTTATAACATCTTATAAACATAACTACCCCAGGGAACAAGGTAAGAAAATAAGTTTTATATGCCTGAACTCAGAATGTTAAAATGCACCTTTTACTGTGGGTGATTTTTACATTCTGTGTTTGAAAATACCACTTTTTGAAAATAGGTATTTTCTTGCTTAGCCATCCAGTGTGCCTCTGCTAGGATGTGTATTGACTGTCTGGCTTTGGAGTGACAGGGGCTGGGGATGTGCAGTGGCTCCAGAGAGTCTGGATGAGTCAGGGCTGGGCCGAATAGACCTGGGCTGCATTTAGAGTAGGGGGAGGAGATTTCCTTTCACCTGAATGGACCTGTCTGCCTTCCACAATGCTGTCTCCACCTCCTGCCAGGAAGCTGCACCAGAAAGGACAGAACTGGATTTGGCTGAGCACAGGGCTTCTCTGCCACCAGAGAACAAAGGATTTTGCTGTATAAATATTGGGGCCCAGATCCCAGAACTTTAGATCACTTTTGGGACTTCAAGAATAACCTCTGCCAAGGAGAAGAGCTGGAGAAACTGAGGAGAAGTACTGCCCCTTTGCTGTGTGCTGTCTGGGGTTGGCCTGCAGTGGCTGTTTCTGGCAAGGAGAGGAACTGTGTGTGCATCCTGCTTGAGAAAGTATCTTCAAGGGCTTGAAGTGGAGCTTGCCCCCTGTTCAAGAGGTCTTAGGAATAGCAAATACCTTACCATCCTTCTGGACACCGTATCTGGTTCCGCTGGTTCCAGTCACCGCAGAAGAAAAGAGCAGCCGACTCCGTCACCGAGTCCGTCGCATACTCCGTGTCCCGAAGGCACCGCAGAGAGCACAGCCTCCCTTCGCAACGCAACCCTAGGCTCACCGACTCCATCAACGAGCCACTGCTTGTACCTTGTCCCGTGGGCACCGCACTCCGCACCGCTTCGCTACAAGCTGCACAGACATCACCGACTCCGTCGCTGCCCGACTCGAACATCAACCGGCTCTGTCGCCACACCGAGACCTGCAGCACCGCATTGAGCACCGTCTCACCCTGTAACGCAAGCCTTGGTCTCATCGACTCCGTCAACGAGCCGCCGCCTGCACTGAGTCGTGAGGACACAGCATGCTGCAATGCTTCTATCTCACATCGCAACCACAACGGTTGCCCCTGACTGGCTCGTACCATCGTGTCGGCCGCAATAAGAAAGGTTCTGTCTCCGAGTCTGTCGACGCTTTCGCTAACCCATACCGACGCGGTTGGCTGGAATTGTTAGACTCTGTCGTGTTCAGTATCGCGGTTGCCCCAAAAGGAGCTACCTAGTAGGAGGAACTGTGTTTTCACGTTATTCCTGCAATTTAAAGGTTGTTTTGCACAGTAACTATTTTTACAAGTATTGTATGTTGGATTTTTGTTGTTTTTGGTCTTGTTGGTTTAAATAAAGTTTTGCTTATTTTTCTAAACTGGTGTGGTGTCCATTTGTAGTGTTTTCATGATGTTACTGTATGCATGCACAAATGCTTTACACACTGCCTCTGAGATAAGCCTGTCTGTTCGTGCCAAGCAACCAAGGGGTGAGCAGGGGTTGTTTTAGAAGTGTATTCCCCTTACCCTGACTATGAAGAAGGGTCCGTACTTGGACAAAGGTGTAAACCGTTGCCAACTAGAGACCCCCATTTTTAACATTGGTGGTCAGCGGTGAGGATCTGGACTTGCATATGTGCCTTACATACAGTGATTGGTGTACATTACTAGAATAATGCAGACCATTACGTAACCACATACTATTACTGAACTTTTCCTTTTGGATTTTCTGCAACTTAAGAACTGCCAATTCTTTCATCATGACCAAGCCATTATCCATTGCATCTATTGATAATGAATTTGAAGAGGATAGGGTGGAAACCTACACTGTGTCTCAACTTAAAGCCATCTGCAAGAAATTTTAAATCTCTGTGAAAGGCCTCACCAGAAAGGATGAATACCAAAAGGTGCTGAGGGCCTGATTGGAATCCAGAAATGCCAGTGGGCAGGATGAGGAGCCTCTGGTGGAGGCAGATCATTTGGATGGGCAGCAGGAGTGGCTGTTGAATCGGTCAACAGGGGGGGGGTACCTTCCAGAGATGGCAGCAGTGTCTCTTCAAGAGGGCTGTCTCCAGAGGAGTTGGAGGACAGAGAAAGAAATAGGGTGCATGAGAGGGAGCTTGTTAAGCTCAGGCTGGGGAAGGAGAGTGACATGGAGAGTAAGAAATTGGAGTTAGAAAAGCAGAAATTGGCCATGGAGGAAAACAAGATGCTTTTTCAGCATGAGAGAGGTTTGAGGGAGCTGGATCTGAAAGCAAAAGTTATAGCGTCCAATCCCCATGGTGGCAGTGCACCATCAGTGCCTAGAGAAGGGAGGGTGTACATCCCCAAGGAGGTTATTAAGGATTTCACAAAGCATGAGGACATTGGTCAGTGGTTCAAAGCCTATGAGGTAGCAATGAGGTCCCACAGAGTTCCTGAGAGAGACTGGGGAGAGGGGTTGTGGGGCCGCTTCCTAACTGAGGAGAGGGAGACAATGCTAGCATTGCCCACTGAAGATCAGATGTCTTATGCTCCTATGAAGGAATCCTTGAAAGCAAGGTATGGGTTGACCCCAGAGTTGTACAGGCAGACGTTGAGGGCTTGTAAAAAGCTGGAGTCAAGCACTTGGGTGGAGTATGTGTCCTATTTTTGCAGAGCACTGGATGGTTGGGTGAAGCGTAGCCAGGTAAATGATTTTCAGGGACTCTATGATTTGGTTGCATGGCAGCACTTGTCAGGTAGTTGTTTTCCAGTGCTACGCTAGCATCTGATTGATAGTAGGCTGACTGACCCCAGGAAGCTTGCTGTGGAGGCGGACCGCTGGGTCAGTAACAGGGTCCACAAAGGTCATGTGGGAGACTCTGCCAAAGGTGGGCAGGGTCCCCAGCAGAAGAGTGGGGGGGACAAGGGTAAACAGAAGGAGTTCCAAAAAGGGCCCCAAAGTAATTCCCAAGGGAACCAAGGGAAGGGTTCCCAGCCTACCACTGAAAGGAATCCATGGGTCCCTACAGGTAAGCCTGGTCAGAAGGGCCCCAGGGCATGTTATGGTTGTGGGCAGGTGGGTCACTTCCAGGGGGACCCTGGGTGTCCCAAAAAGATGACCACCACACCCACTGGTGCACCGCCCCAGGAGATGGCTAGTGTAGCCTTGGGGAGGAGTCAAGTGCCCAAGAGGGGTGGGGTCCTGCAGAAATTACCCTGGTCTCTTTAGGAGACAGTGAGATGGTCCCAAGAACTCATCTGCCTGATGACACACAAAAATACAGGCAGTGGGTGACCATCAATTGCCATAGTGTGGAAGCTCTGAGAGACACTGGAGCCAGTGTGACAGATGTCAGTTGTTGGCTAGTGTCTGAGGAGCGGGTGGTCCTCAACACATTCTACCCAGTAATTGCAGCTGACAACTTTAAGTTCTTCTGCAAGGTGGCACAGGTTCCCTTTGAGTGGGGGGGTCTCAGGTACCTTGAGAGTAGCTGTGAGGCCAGCCATGCCTGTTGACTGTCTGCTAGGCAACGATTTGGAGAGCTCCTCTTGGAAAAAGGTGAAGTGGAAGTCTCATTTAGAGATGTTGGGTCTGCCTGAGTGGGCACGTGTGACCATTTGGTCTATGGCAGCCAGTAAGGGCAATCAAGAGGACCTGAAGCCTGAAACAGTGGCCCAGGTGCCTGCCAGAAAGAGAAGAGGCAGGGGCGCGGGGAACCGGCCCGGAGTTCCCACGGTCCAGGAGAAAGCAAACATTGAGGGGGATGCCCTGGAGCCTACAGGGGAGCAAGTGGCCGAACTGGGGGACCTGCCTGAGCTAACCCATTAGCAGCAGGAAAGGGGCCCCTCCAGTGAGGAATTCTGCCAGGAGCAGCAGAAATGCCCTTGTTGGTTTGCAGCAGCAGGTGATCAGTCTGGATCCCATTGGATTTACTGGGAGAATGGTCTCCTGTATAGTGAGCCTAAGGTTGCTGAGCCTGGGTCAACCCATGTGCTGGTGGTACCCCAGCGCTTCAGAGCCTTCCTACTGGGTCTGGCTCATGATGCGCCTTTGGCAGGGCATTTGGGGTAAGACAAGACATTTGAGAGGCTTATAACCCACTTTTACTGGCCCCAAATGCGCAAGCACTCTGACATGCATTGTAGGTCTTGCCAGACTTGCCAGCCAAGTAGCAAGAGTGGGAGTAAGCGCAAAGCTCCTCTCCAACCTTTCCCTGTAGTCGGCACCCCCTTTGAGAGCGTGGGTATTGACATTGTGGGGCCTCTGGATCCCAAGACAGCCATGGGCAACAGGTTCATCCTGGTCTTGGTGTACCATGCCACCGGTACCCAGAAGCCATCCCTCTCCGGAATGTGACGGCCCCCGTGGTGGGTCATGCGTTGATGGGGATTTTCTCCCGTGTGGGGTTCCCCAGA
Organism: Calotriton arnoldi; assembly: GCA_963921515.1. NCBI lineage: Eukaryota > Metazoa > Chordata > Amphibia > Caudata > Salamandridae > Calotriton > Calotriton arnoldi. Next base: position 479,597 of record CAWUFW010013209.1, read on the forward strand.
GAGGTGGTGTATGACCAGGGTACCAACTTCATATCCAAAGTATATGAAGTCCCTGTGGCAGGAGTGCGGCGTTACCTACAAGTTCACCACTCCTTACCACCCCCAAGGTAATGGGCTGTTTGAGAGATTCAACTGGACCCTGAAGGGCCTGATTATGGGTCTTGGTGAACCCATGAGGCGTAAGTGGGACGTCCTCTTGCCATGCCTGTTGTTTGCTTACAGGGAGGTATCGCAGAAGTCCTTAGGGTTTAGTCCCTTTGAACTCCTGTATGGGCATCCCGAAAGAGGACCTCTGAGTCTGGTCAAAGAAGGCTAGGAGAAAGCTCCCAGTAAACCTCCCCAGGATGTATATAGCTACATGCTGGTCTTCATTAACCAGATGAAGCGATTCAGGCAACTCGCTCAGGCGAATCTGGAAGCCAGCCAGGAAGAGATGAAACAGTGGTATGATCAGAATGCCACTCTGATCAAGTTTCAGCCTGGCCAGAAAGTGTGGGTCATGGCCCCACTGGAGCCTTGTGCGATCCAAGATAAGTGAACTGAGCCATTTGAGGTGGTGGAGCGCAAGAGTAAAGTCACCTACCTGTTGGACTTGAAGTCTCCAAGGAACCCTTTGCGGGTCCTGCATGTGAACCACCTTAAGCCCCACTTGGAGAGGTCCGAAGTGGGCATGCTCCTGGCGACAGATGCTGGAATAGAAGAGGAGACTGAGCCTCTTCCTGACCTCCTGTCTGCTAAGGAACATGATGGGTCAGTGGACGGTGTAACCCACTCCCGTCCTGACTCCTGAACAGCAGAGTGACTGCCGCCAGCTGTTGGGACAGTTTGCTGCTCTGTTCTCCATGACCACTGGTGTCATTCAGTGGTGTGTCCATTATGTTGACACTGGGGACAGTCCTCCTGTGAAGCATAAAATTTACACAGTGACAGACAGGGTCAAAGCTTGCATCAAGGAGGAGGTCTCCAAGATGTTAACGCTAGGGGGGATGGAGCCCTCAAACAGCCCTTGGGCCAGCCCAGTGGTCTTGGTCCCAAAGGCTGCCGCACCCGGTGCCACGTCAGAACTCCGGTTCTGTGTGGACTACCGAGGGCTCAATTCAATCACCAGGACTGATGCACACCCCATCCCCAGGGCTGATGAGCTCATAGATCGGTTGGGAGCTGCCAAGTACCTCAGTACGTTTGACTTAACATCTGGGTACTGGCAGATTGCCTTGACTGATGCGGCCAAGGAGAGTTCAGCATTTTCAACCCCAGAGGGGCACTACCAATCCCAGGTGATGCCCTTTGGGTTGAAGAATGCTCCTGCCACCTTTCAGAGGTTGGTCATCCAGGTGTTGGCTGGACTGGAGGATTTCAGTGCCGCCTACCTGGATGACATCGCAGTGTTCAGTGCCACTTGGGAGGAACATCTGCACCACCTCTGGAAAGTGTTTAAGCCTCTGCAGAGGGCAGGCCTCAAGATCAAGGCAAGCAGGTGCCAGATCAGGCAGGGTTCAGTGGTGTACTTGGGACACCAGGTAGGGAGCAGCCAGGTGGCGCCCCTACAGCCCAAGATTGATACCATTCTGGCTTGGGAACCCCCCAAGACCGAGACAGAGGTGAGAGCCTTCTTAGGACTCACTGGGTATTACAGGAGATTCGTGAAGGGTTATGGCTCCATTGTTGACCCCTTGACAGAGCTGACTTCCAGGAATCAGCCCAGGAAAGGGAACTGGACGGAAGCCTGCCAAAAAGCTTTTGATGCCCTGAAATCTGCCTGTGCATGGAGCCCGTGCTCAAGGCACCCAACTTCTCACAGGAAATCGTGGTGCAGACAGATGCTTCAGAGCATGGTGTGGGGGCTGTGCTCTCACAGCTAAATGAGGAGGGCCAAGACCAACCCGTAGCCTTCATTAGTAGGAGGTTACTTCCACAGGAACAGAGGTGGAGTGCGATTGAGTGTGAGGCTTTTGCTGTGGTCTGGGCACTGAAGAAGCTGAGGCCCTACTTGTTTGGGACTCACTTCCGGGTTCAGACTGACCACAGGCCCCTCAGTTGGTTGATGCAAATGAGGGGTGTGAATCAAAAGTTTTTGAGGTGGTCGATTTCCCTACAGGGGATGGACTTCACGGTGGAACCCCGCCCTAGTACAGAACACGCCAATGCTGATGGTCTGTCCAGATTTTTCCACCTTAGTGAAGAGAACTCCCAAGAGGGTGGGTAGTTTTCCCCACATTTCAGCTGGAGAGGACATGTGTTAGACCTGGCACCATTGGCGTGGGTTTCCCCTGTATTTTTGCCTTTACCTCCTCTGTTTTTGCTGTGTGTTAGACTTTGTTTTTGCTGGTCCAGATGCTTTGGGCTTGTTGCCACTGCTGTTCAGTACCAAAGTGCAAGTGCTCCCTTTGTAAATTAATGTATTGGATTAGTGAATCCATGATTGCCATATTTGATTTACTAGTCAGTCCCTTGTACAGTGCACCGTGTGTGCCCAGGGCCTGTAAATCAAATGCTGCTAGTAGGCCTGCAGCACTGATTGTGCCACCCACATAAGCAGCCTGTAAATGTGACTCAGATCTGCCACTGCAGTATCTGTGTGCAGTCTAGTACTGCCATGTCGACTTGCCAAGTGCGCCCACTTGCCAGGCCCTACCCTTCCCTTTTCTTACATGTTAGTCTCCCCTAAGGTAGGCTCAAGGTACCCCTGTGGGCAGGGTGCAGTGTATGTGAAAGGTAGGACATGCCCTGGTGTGTGTGGCATGTCCTGATAGTGAAATACTGCCAAATTTGTTTTTCACTGTTTCAAGGCTACCTGTTCCCATAGGATAGAATGGGGAGTTTGCTTATAACATCTTATAAACATAACTACCCCAGGGAACAAGGTAAGAAAATAAAGTTTTATATGCCTGAACTCAGAATGTTAAAATGCACCTTTTACTGTGGGTGATTTTTACATTCTGTGTTTGAAAACACCACTTTTTGAAAATAGGTATTTTCTTGCTTAGCCATCCAGTGTGCCTCTGCTAGGATGTGTATTGACTGTCTGGCTTTGGAGTGACAGGGGCTGGGGATGTGCAGTGGCTCCAGAGAGTCTGGATGAGTCAGGGCTGGGCCGAATAGACCTGGGCTGCATTTAGAGTAGGGGGAGGAGATTTCCTATCACCTGAATGGACCTGTCTGCCTTCCACAATGCTGTCTCCACCTCCTGCCAGGAAGCTGCACCAGAAAGGACAGAACTGGATTTGGCTGAGCACAGGGCTTCTCTGCCACCAGAGAACAAAGGATTTTGCTGTATAAATATTGGGGCCCAGATCCCAGAACTTTAGATCACTTTTGGGACTTCAAGAATAACCTCTGCCAAGGAGAAGAGCTGGAGAAACTGAGGAGAAGTACTGCCCCTTTGGTGTGTGCTGTCTGGGGTTGGCCTGCAGTGGCTGTTTCTGGCAAGGAGAGGAACTGTGTGTGCATCCTGCTTGAGAAAGTATCTCCAAGGGCTTGAAGTGGAGCTTGCCCCCTGTTCAAGAGGTCTTAGGAATAGCAAATACCTTACCATCCTTCTGGACACCGTATCTGGTTCCGCTGGTTCCAGTCACCGCAGAAGAAAAGAGCAGCCGACTCCGTCACCGAGTCCGTCGCATACTCCGTGTCCCGAAGGCACCGCAGAGAGCACAGCCTCCCTTCGCAACGCAACCCTAGGCTCACCGACTCCATCAACGAGCCACTGCTTGTACCTTGTCCCGTGGGCACCGCACTCCGCACCGCTTCGCTACAAGCTGCACAGACATCACCGACTCCGTCGCTGCCCGACTCGAACATCAACCGGCTCTGTCGCCACACCGAGACCTGCAGCACCGCATTGAGCACCGTCTCACCCTGTAACGCAAGCCTTGGTCTCATCGACTCCGTCAACGAGCCGCCGCCTGCACTGAGTCGTGAGGACACAGCATGCTGCAAAGCTTCTATCTCACATCGCAACCACAACGGTTGCCCCTGACTGGCTCGTACCATCGTGTCGGCCGCAATAAGAAAGGTTCTGTCTCCGAGTCTGTCGACGCTTTCGCTAACCCATACCGACGCGGTTGGCTGGAATTGTTAGACTCTGTCGTGTTCAGTATCGCGGTTGCCCCAAAAGGAGCTACCTAGTAGGAGGAACTGTGTTTTCACGTTATTCCTGCAATTTAAAGGTTGTTTTGCACAGTAACTATTTTTACAAGTATTGTATGTTGGATTTTTGTTGTTTTTGGTCTTGTTGGTTTAAATAAAGTTTTGCTTATTTTTCTAAACTGGTGTGGTGTCCATTTGTAGTGTTTTCATGATGTTACTGTATGCATGCACAAATGCTTTACACACTGCCTCTGAGATAAGCCTGTCTGTTCGTGCCAAGCAACCAAGGGGGTGAGCAGGGGTTGTTTTAGAAGTGTATTCCCCTTACCCTGACTATGAAGAAGGGTCCGTACTTGGACAAAGGTGCAAACCGTTGCCAACTAGAGACCCCCATTTCTAACATTGGTGGTCAGCGGTGAGGATCTGGACTTGCATATGTGCCTTACATACAGTGATTGGTGTACATTACTAGAATAATGCAGACCATTACGTAACCACATACTATTACTGAACTCTTCCTTTTGGATTTTCTGCAACTTAAGAACTGCCAATTCTTTCATCATGACCAAGCCATTATCCATTGCATCTATTGATAATGAATTTGAAGAGGATAGGGTGGAAACCTACACTGTGTCTCAACTTAAAGCCATCTGCAAGAAATTTTAAATCTCTGTGAAAGGCCTCACCAGAAAGGATGAATACCAAAAGGTGCTGAGGGCCTGATTGGAATCCAGAAATGCTAGTGGGCAGGATGAGGAGCCTCTGGTGGAGGCAGATAATTTGGATGGGCAGCAGGAGTGGCTGTTGAATCGGTCAACAGGGGGGGGGTACCTTCCAGAGATGGCAGCAGTGTCTCTTCAAGAGGGCTGTCTCCAGAGGAGTTGGAGGACAGAGAAAGAAATAGGGTGCATGAGAGGGAGCTTGTTAAGCTCAGGCTGGGGAAGGAGAGTGACATGGAGAGTAAGAAATTGGAGTTAGAAAAGCAGAAATTGGCCATGGAGGAAAACAAGATGCTTTTTTCAGCATGAGAGAGGTTTGAGGGAGCTGGATCTGAAAGCAAAAGTTATAGCGTCCAATCCCCATGGTGGCAGTGCACCATCAGTGCCTAGAGAAGGGAGGGTGTACATCCCCAAGGAGGTTATTAAGGATTTCACAAAGCATGAGGACATTGGTCAGTGGTTCAAAGCCTATGAGGTAGCAATGAGGTCCCACAGAGTTCCTGAGAGAGACTGGGGAGAGGGGTTGTGGGGCCGCTTCCTAACTGAGGAGAGGGAGACAATGCTAGCATTGCCCACTGAAGATCAGATGTCTTATGCTCCTATGAAGGAATCCTTGAAAGCAAGGTATGGGTTGACCCCAGAGTTGTACAGGCAGACGTTGAGGGCTTGTAAAAAGCTGGAGTCAAGCACTTGGGTGGAGTATGTGTCCTATTTTTGCAGAGCACTGGATGGTTGGGTGAAGCGTAGCCAGGTAAATGATTTTCAGGGACTCTATGATTTGGTTGCATGGGAGCACTTGTCAGGTAGTTGTTTTCCAGTGCTACGCTAGCATCTGATTGATAGTAGGCTGACTGACCCCAGGAAGCTTGCTGTGGAGGCGGACCGCTGGGTCAGTAACAGGGTCCACAAAGGTCATGTGGGAGACTCTGCCAAAGGTGGGCAGGGTCCCCAGCAGAAGAGTGTGGAGGACAAGGGTAAACAGAAGGAGTTCCAAAAAGGGCCCCAAAGTAATTCCCAAGGGAACCAAGGGAAGGGTTCCCAGCCTACCACTGAAAGGAATCCATGGGTCCCTACAGGTAAGCCTGGTCAGAAGGGCCCCAGGGCATGTTATGGTTGTGGGCAGGTGGGTCACTTCCAGGGGGACCCTGGGTGTCCCAAAAAGATGACCACCACACCCACTGGTGCACCGCCCCAGGAGATGGCTAGTGTAGCCTTGGGGAGGAGTCAAGTGCCCAAGAGGGGTGGGGTCCTGCAGAAATTACCCTGGTCTCTTTAGGAGACAGTGAGATGGTCCCAAGAGCTCATCTGCCTGATGACACAAAAAAATACAGGCAGTGGGTGACCATCAATTGCCATAGTGTGGAAGCTCTGAGAGACACTGGAGCCAGTGTGACAGATGTCAGTTGTTGGCTAGTGTCTGAGGAGCGGGTGGTCCTCAACACATTCTACCCAGTAATTGCAGCTGACAACTTTAAGTTCTTCTGCAAGGTGGCACAGGTTCCCTTTGAGTGGGGGGGTCTCAGGTACCTTGAGAGTAGCTGTGAGGCCAGCCATGCCTGTTGACTGTCTGCTAGGCAACGATTTGGAGAGCTCCTCTTGGGAAAAGGTGAAGTGGAAGTCTCATTTAGAGATGTTGGGTCTGCCTGAGTGGGCACGTGTGACCATTTGGTCTATGGCAGCCAGTAAGGGCAATCAAGAGGACCTGAAGCCTGAAACAGTGGCCCAGGTGCCTGCCAGAAAGAGAAGAGGCAGGGGCGCGGGAACCGGCCCGGAGTTCCCACGGTCCAGGAGAAAGCAAACATTGAGGGGGATGCCCTGGAGCCTACAGGGGAGCAAGTGGCCGAACTGGGGGACCTGCCTGAGCTAACCCATTAGCAGCAGGAAAGGGGCCCCTCCAGTGAGGAATTCTGCCAGGAGCAGCAGAAATGCCCTTGTTGGTTTGCAGCAGCAGGTGATCAGTCTGGATCCCATTGGATTTACTGGGAGAATGGTCTCCTGTATAGTGAGCCTAAGGTTGCTGAGCCTGGGTCAACCCGTGTGCTGGTGGTACCCCAGCGCTTCAGAGCCTTCCTACTGGGTCTGGCTCATGATGCGCCTTTGGCAGGGCATTTGGGGTAAGACAAGACATTTGAGAGGCTTATAACCCACTTTTACTGGCCCCAAATGCGCAAGCACTCTGACATGCATTGTAGGTCTTGCCAGACTTGCCAGCCAAGTAGCAAGAGTGGGAGTAAGCGCAAAGCTCCTCTCCAACCTTTCCCTGTAGTCGGCACCCCTTTGAGAGCGTGGGTATTGACATTGTGGGGCCTCTGGATCCCAAGACAGCCATGGGCAACAGGTTCATCCTGGTCTTGGTGTACCATGCCACCGGTACCCAGAAGCCATCCCTCTCCGGAATGTGACGGCCCCCGTGGTGGGTCATGCGTTGATGGGGATTTTCTCCCGTGTGGGGTTCCCAGAGAGGTGGTGTATGACCAGGGTACCAACTTCATATCCAAAGTATATGAAGTCCCTGTGGCAGGAGTGCGGCGTTACCTACAAGTTCACCACTCCTTACCACCCCCAAGGTAATGGGCTGTTTGAGAGATTCAACTGGACCCTGAAGGGCCTGATTATGGGTCTTGGTGAACCCATGAGGCGTAAGTGGGACGTCCTCTTGCCATGCCTGTTGTTTGCTTACAGGGAGGTATCGCAGAAGTCCTTAGGGTTTAGTCCCTTTGAACTCCTGTATGGGCATCCCGAAAGAGGACCTCTGAGTCTGGTCAAAGAAGGCTAGGAGAAAGCTCCCAGTAAACCTCCCCAGGATGTATATAGCTACATGCTGGTCTTCATTAACCAGATGAAGCGATTCAGGCAACTCGCTCAGGCGAATCTGGAAGCCAGCCAGGAAGAGAGGAAACAGTGGTATGATCAGAATGCCACTCTGATCAAGTTTCAGCCTGGCCAGAAAGTGTGGGTCATGGCCCCACTGGAGCATTGTGCGATCCAAGATAAGTGAACTGAGCCATTTGAGGTGGTGGAGCGCAAGAGTAAAGTCACCTACCTGTTGGACTTGAAGTCTCCAAGGAACCCTTTGCGGGTCCTGCATGTGAACCACCTTAAGCCCCACTTGGAGAGGTCCGAAGTGGGCATGCTCCTGGCGACAGATGCTGGAATAGAAGAGGAGACTGAGCCTCTTCCTGACCTCCTGTCTGCTAAGGAACATGATGGGTCAGTGGACGGTGTAACCCTCTCCCCGTCCTGACTCCTGAACAGCAGAGTGACTGCCGCCAGCTGTTGGGACAGTTTGCTGCTCTGTTCTCCATGACCACTGGTGTCATTCAGTGGTGTGTCCATTATGTTGACACTGGGGACAGTCCTCCTGTGAAGCATAAAATTTACACAGTGACAGACAGGGTCAAAGCTTGCATCAAGGAGGAGGTCTCCAAGATGTTAACGCTAGGGGGATGGAGCTCTCAAACAGCCCTTGGGCCAGCCCAGTGGTCTTGGTCCCAAAGGCTGCCGCACCCGGTGCCACGTCAGAACTCCGGTTCTGTGTGGACTACCGAGGGCTCAATTCAATCACCAGGACTGATGCACACCCCATCCCCAGGGCTGATGAGCTCATAGATCGGTTGGGAGCTGCCAAGTACCTCAGTACGTTTGACTTAACATCTGGGTACTGGCAGATTGCCTTGACTGATCGGCCAAGGAGAGTTCAGCATTTTCAACCCCAGAGGGGCACTACCAATCCCAGGTGATGCCCTTTGGGTTGAAGAATGCTCCTGCCACCTTTCAGAGGTTGGTCATCCAGGTGTTGGCTGGACTGGAGGATTTCAGTGCCGCCTACCTGGATGACATCGCAGTGTTCAGTGCCACTTGGGAGGAACATCTGCACCACCTCTGGAAAGTGTTTAAGCCTCTGCAGAGGGCAGGTCTCAAGATCAAGGCAAGCAGGTGCCAGATCAGGCAGGGTTCAGTGGTGTACTTGGGACACCAGGTAGGGAGCAGCCAGGTGGCGCCCTACAGCCCAAGATTGATACCATTCTGGCTTGGGAACCCCCAAGACCGAGACAGAGGTGAGAGCCTTCTTAGGACTCACTGGGTATTACAGGAGATCTCGTGAAGGGTTATGGCTCCATTGTTGACCCCTTGACAGAGCTGACTTCCAGGAATCAGCCCAGGAAAGGGAACTGGACGGAAGCCTGCCAAAAGCTTTTGATGCCCTGAAATCTGCCTGTGCATGGAGCCCGTGCTCAAGGCACCCAACTTCTCACAGGAAATCGTGGTGCAGACAGATGCTTCAGAGCATGGTGTGGGGGCTGTGCTCTCACAGCTAAATGAGGAGGGCCAAGACCAACCCGTAGCCTTCATTAGTAGGAGGTTACTTCCACAGGAACAGAGGTGGAGTGCGATTGAGTGTGAGGCTTTTGCTGTGGTCTGGGCACTGAAGAAGCTGAGGCCCTACTTGTTTGGGACTCACTTCCGGGTTCAGACTGACCACAGGCCCCTCAGTTGGTTGATGCAAATGAGGGGTGTGAATCAAAAGTTTTTGAGGTGGTCGATTTCCCTACAGGGGATGGACTTCACGGTGGAACCCCGCCCTAGTACGAGAACACGCCAATGCTGATGGTCTGTCCAGATTTTTCCACCTTAGTGAAGAGAACTCCCAAGAGGGTGGGTAGTTTTCCCCACATTTCAGCTGGAGAGGACATGTGTTAGACCTGGCACCATTGGCGTGGGTTTCCCCTGTATTTTTGCCTTTACCTCCTCTGTTTTTGCTGTGTGTTAGACTTTGTTTTTGCTGGTCCAGATGCTTTGGGCTTGTTGCCACTGCTGTTCAGTACCAAAGTGCAAGTGCTCCCTTTGTAAATTAATGTATTGGATTAGTGAATCCATGATTGCCATATTTGATTTACTAGTCAGTCCCTAGTACAGTGCACCGTGTGTGCCCAGGGCCTGTAAATCAAATGCTGCTAGTAGGCCTGCAGCACTGATTGTGCCACCCACATAAGCAGCCTGTAAATGTGACTCAGATCTGCCACTGCAGTATCTGTGTGCAGTCTAGTACTGCCATGTCGACTTGCCAAGTGCGCCCACTTGCCAGGCCCTACCCTTCCCTTTTCTTACATGTTAGTCTCCCTAAGGTAGGCTCAAGGTACCCCTGTGGGCAGGGTGCAGTGTATGTGAAAGGTAGGACATGCCCTGGTGTGTGTGGCATGTCCTGATAGTGAAATACTGCCAAATTTGT